>CM017574.2:25291020-25636020 GCA_007844105.2 Rhamnella rubrinervis | reverse complement strand
GTTTTATTGATCATTTCAACATCTTCAGTCCATCATTGTTTACATTGCTTCAAAATTGAGCCTACTTACCTCTTACAAAGCCTCTCCCTGCTCCAGCCTTTCAATCAATACTTTCTGCTTCAATGCAAGCGGCTAAAGGATCCAGATCAAATGCATGCAACATGACCGATTTAGACAAATGAGTTCCACGTCAAATCCATACAACTCCATTTATAAGCCAAAGATGACCTTAAACTCTCATTAGGAAATACCAAACTACATGACAACTTTGATCCAGTAGACAACAAAATTTCAGCTTAGATAACCAGTTTTACCCTCCCAAAATCTATAATTACAAACATGAAGGTAACCAGAAGATTACCTATACCAGGTCTTCCTTTTGAGGAAAGGAACAATATTTCAAGCAACAAGATCAACTTCATCACGTTGAGGAGGAATTACATCTAATCTCATCATGCTCCTATATTGATCTGGAACAGGTGCTCCTGCTTGCACACACAGCTCTATCACAGCCGGAGCCTTGCCATAATACCTCTTTAGGTTGTTGTCCAAAGCAGACCTGTTTATATCTTGAACATGCCAAACGTAATTGGGACCCACAAGATCGTCTATTGTGGCTTCTTGCCATGCATGCAAACCATTACGAGACTGATGCTTTGATGCCTTGCACATCCTTACCTTGTGCCCTTTGGGTCCCACCTGAACCTCCAAACAATATCCGCAAGTCTTCACGCTGTACTGCTCCATGATCTTCTTTGCTCCAGTTATCATCTCAAACCATGACTCAAGTGTCTGAATGCTCAAGTCCTCAAGGTGTTCTTTAATTCATCTCTTATTTCATCAGGATGATTACCAACATTCTCCAAATTTGAATCCATTATTTCTTTAATTTTGGTCCCTATATTAGAATGTGTTAGAGGATCAACAATCCCACCACAAGAGTTCCTCTCCATTCCATCAGTTTTATCACTGACTCAAAGTCTACTATTCTCCCATCGATGGAATATACTGGATGTGTTCTTCTCTTTGTAGGGTACTTATGAATGTCAACACCAGCTTGTATACATAGCTCCAAAATGGCAGGGATTCGGGGGATAACATACCTCTCATCATGCCCAACTCTTGGTTTTCCAACACGGTCATAAAGGTGGAAGCATTTTGGGAAGAAAATCACATCTTGAACTCCTCCCTTTCTCCAAACATGTCTGGCACTACGGAAACCGCTTTTGGACCCGCTGCATGTTCAATTTCATGGCCAGCATGTCCAACATGAACCTCAGAGCAGAACCTAAGAATACAAGCCTCATCCAATTCAGTTTATCAATTAACTTATGCAATGATGCCAAATATCCAGTTGAGAACACTATTTAAACCTGCAGTGAAGGAATTAGAGTAAAGTGTTCAAATTAGCATGTCACAAACCTGAGTAATATATAAGCCATACACATGTTTATACCAATTAAATGTATCCATTCATTCCACAATTATCTCTGTCTCCCTGAATTAGATTCCCCAATTTTGTTATTCCTTCTTGCAGGAAACTCAATTAGAAAGTCAAATTTCACAATGCTTCAAAAGAAAATAGGATATTGAGAGTATGATTTAATGAAAGAGCAATCTGATATTTCACCGAACTAGGTGGACGAAAACAGGAATCTACTCAACCTCTGAAACTCAAAAGAACATTATGTCATTCAACTAATCCCTATGAAGTATTTGGGGTTAAAAATTAGAGTTTTAACTCCAATACAATGATTAGGATAAGAAAGGATGCACAAAAATAACCAGTCACAAAAGATGGCAAAGATAGAAATTTTTCCTTATCAAAAAGTATAACAAATTATTCTCAATTATTTAGTCCTAGAACATTATCCCTTGCTTTTAGCATGTCAAAATTTCCATGTGTGATGATTAGGTTACAAAACGATAATGAGATGCAGCAGAACATGAATGAGAATTGAAATTTTCCACGTGAGGTGATTCAGTTACGATAATTATGAGACATAGATGCAGCTGAAGATTAACAAGTTGCAGCAGAAGATGAACGAGAGAGAGAGTAGAACATGAATGAGAATTGAAATAACTCAAACAATTGCACAATCTCTATAAAGCTTGCTCAATCTTGTAATAATACATAAGTAAAGGCATTGAAGTCTTACTCAATTGACAAAGAATACCAAGAAAACTGCAAATTTAAAGGGAAAATGATCTAAAATTGAAGTAGTTCAAGACTCTTTTGTTAGCATTATTAAAAGAAGAGGGGGAGAGAGAGCTGATAGCATCGGACTTCTGCAAATGCAGCTGTGTACTCTTCATCAAATAAAAACTGATAAAAGAACAGATATCCACAGAACATCAGAGGGAAAAGCAAACATCAATGTCCAAGAGATGCAGTTTTATAGAATCAACAGCAAATGAGAATCAATGAATGAACATGGATCCATAAATGAGTGAACTTAGAAGTTGCACCAAATAAAGGGTTGTAGTAGGGGTGGTTGCTTCAGTATCCGCGTAATTGCAAAAGAATAGTGCAACTTAAAACAGTACAGATGGAATGGAGAAAGAAAAAAGAAAAAAGAAAAAAAAAAAAAAAAACGGTGCAGTAGCAGAAACCAAAACAGCAACCAGAGACAGATTTAAAAAATTAGAGATGCAGAAAGCACCTTGAAAATTTTTGATGTAGATCCCAGAGAACAAGCCAAGTCTTGGATGAATAAAGGTTGGGGTTATGATTATGGTTACTAGAGCAAAGAAGAAGTCCTGCTGGCAATTGAAGTTTAAAGTTGCAGTAGTTTTCTATTTTCTATTTCTTCTTTTAGAACTGAGGACGAATGTTGCAGTAAAAAATACCATAACAATGGTTGAATATTCTATGGTACCATGATAGAAGAAAAAGAAAAAATTACCTTACATTTAACAGTGAATGTAGATTCTTTTACAAGGGTTCAAAGGAAAGTAACAAAATTACCATACAGGAAAGAATCAAAACCACAATGAAACAAACAATATTTAACCTAAAAATCAAGGCTGAAGAGCTCTTTTCTATTCAGGAAATTGCTAAGAAAGAACTTTCTTCAATGTGAGAAATGAGTAAATTATAAAGCCTTTATATAGGAAATTGATCCGCTTCAACATTCAATATTCCCACTAAAAATCATTGACGAGTTGACATGTGCTTTGAACTTTTTATGGTAAATCATGTGCCTTGCCTTGAACTTGAACATTATACATTGACCAAAGAAAAGAGATACATAAAAAATAAGCAAAGAGATATAGAACAATATTTAAGTGACCATGCATGTCGTCCAACCATATCCGATATCCCAAAATGAAATCACACATCAAATTTGACGTGTGGTCAAATTCTAATGAAAACACAAAGAAAAACAATTATTTGGTACCTGCATGTTTGGAGAGGAATAACCTCTAAGAGCTTTGACAAGCCAAGGAGAAGGGACTGTCGGGCTCGGTAGACTTGATGAGCTACCTTAACAAGTTCAGGGACCAAGAGACCATTATCAGGGGATGCTCGAGCAGCCTGCAAGGCTGGGCCCTTCTGGCCTCTTTCTCCTCTTTGGCTTTTTGAATCAAAACTTTCATGGACGTGGGATATGGCTTCCTCTCAGACTTTTTCTACAAGGCTTTGGCACATCACAATACAGAGGATCATCTACACCTTCTGTTGAGGTTATTGTTCTCTCTGATGCCAAACATACATTTTGACCCAACTGACGATAAAATCTCTTCAAATCAGGAATTTTGGAAACTCTCCTTCTCAGCATCTTGTGCCTGCAAAGTCCATTGAAATGAAAATGATTTGAAGGTTTTCATTGAAAACATAACCTCAAATAAATTTATGACAACAGAGGGAAAAAAAAATAGAGCCTTGAACATAGATTTAAATATATTCCATTACCAATATTTTGCTAAAAGAAATAAAAAATCAAAAGCAGCTGCAGGAGATGGTAATGGTGGCATGGAGGAGGCAGATGATGGGTCAGTCCTGTAAAAATGCTCATCCAGGGATAATTTTACTCTGAGCTTCAAAAGCCTTTTTACCTCACTGTCTTTGTTCTGAGTTAACTCCTTATTATTCTAAAACTATAAAAGGAACTGAAAAGTAGGTGAACAATGGCGGTTACACAAAATGGAAACTCCATAGGATCCTTGAAATAAATAAAAGAAAAATAAAAGGCTAAAAAAATAGTTGATATATCTTTCTTTCTAAAAGCAATGATCACAACTTGGAAGGAACAATAAATCACAATCATAAATCATAAGTAGCAAAAATAGTTCCCCCAAAACTAATATTGATATGGATGGACTTGTTTACACACCCAAAGTGGAGATTTAGAATTGAATCCAACTTTGACTTGTACCATATATACACCCCTCAGCCAAAGAAACAAAGCACAAACATAATGACAATAACTTCAATACATAGATAATGGAAAAGGCATTTAAAGACTACTAATCTCTAAGAAGTCTCAAAAACTAATTTTTCAAACTAATAAATTACCTGTCCTATCCATAAGAAATCAGAATTAACAAAAGGACCCAAAAACCTTTAAGCCATCTCCAAGAAAACGTACTCAAACCATGATTACGGTGTATAATGTCAAATACATAATGCACAGGACGATAAAGCTAAATGTTAAATAAATCAAAAATTGATTTTCTTATACTTACTTAAGGATAAAAAGCTTATGATTTATGCTATTTTGGAATTATAAAAAAAATATTCTCGTCTTAGTAGTCCAAGAATTTACCAAAGCCAAAACTGAAATCCCCAACCATTTTGTTACATCAATCAATTCGCATTTTCTCTACAAATTCATGTAAAATTCTCTTCTACTGTCCTTTAATCTAACCAATTCTCTTTTCTTTTCTTCATATTTATTTCATATTAGTTGGAAGCCAGAGAAGGAGGTTTCACCAGTAAAAAATTCTAATCATACAGCAAGGAACATGCCCTGCACATAATGAGCAAAAATAAAATAAATAAGGAAGACAACCATTGCAGAACTAACTAAATAGAATTCATAAACACTTTACCAATGAAATAGAATTAACTCGAACCGTACTCTAAAAGACAGTGTCTTTGCATAGTTTGGCAGTCGAGGACAATGCATAGCAACCAATTGCTCCTAAGTCTATCATGGTAGTTTCATACTCAGAAGACAAATGGAAAAATGGAAAATTTTCCACAACCCAAAAATGCATGTCACTGCTCCAACCATAAGATACAATTAACCGTAACCAAAATTTTCCAATTCTCCTTTTTCCCCTGTCCAATAACACCTGAACTTCAGAATCCCCAATAACACCACTCTCTTTAATCTCAACAACATCGTCTAAAACCCACTGCAACTCCAGGCTCGCGCTCACTAGCTCTTTGAATCCAAATCTCTCCAGCCACTCTCAAACCTCAAATTAGTGAGAATAGCCTTAATAAGTTTTTTCAGAGGATAGTCTGCTTGAAAGCCAAAAAATTATACACTTCACATGTCTAGCTTTCTGCTATACATCTTGTACAAGCTCATCTTATAAGCAAATGCCATAAACTGCCATCAAGATTTTTCCACCCTATTAATAAAACTTTCAAATCTAATTCAACTCCATAAACCCACTGCGAAATTTAAGCGACAATCACACAATAACAGTTCCAAAATCAGCAAAGTTAAAAGGATTGAGCCGAAACCCACCTTCGGATGTCATCCACCGAAATAGCTGAAATTGATAGTGACCAATGAAGACCACCGACTCGCCGTCGAAAACTGAGAAGCTATGTTCTGGCGGAGCCAGAGTGAGTGAGAGAGAGAGTTCCTTTTTCCTCTCATGTCCTCTACCGTTTCTCGTTTTAAAGTTTTTTTTAAATAATAATAATAAAAGAATAAAATCACGGATACTTTGAATTTTTAATAATTTCTAAAAAAAAAGAAAAAAAGTTAATAATTTATCATGATTGTATTTGTATAATATTTGGTAGGAGGCCCAATATCTTTGTTTTTATTTTTTTTTTCTAACAAAACAAATTAAACATATTTATAAATAAAAATAAAAACCGTTTCTTTACTCCCCAGATTTATAAAAACTATCAAAAACTCAGAATATTATAAAAAAAGTGGATGTTACCTAATTAATGTTTATTTTTTCCCTTTGGTCAAATTTAATTAATAATTATTTACTATTTGTTTATGCAAAACTTTGTTAAGTCGAAATTGATATTTCGGATCTCACCGATTAGCTTATAAGAAAAAAAAAAATCAGCAATCTTAGATCAATGGGACTTCATTGGCCTAAAAACTCTCTAACGCTCAAATTAGTCTAATTTATTAGAGATGATGTAGATTGTAAACGAAATATATACGTACCGTCATCGGATATTATAAGGTTTAGAGACTAGAGTTTAGAAAATCTTGACCATCTTATTTTATTTGATAATTTTTAAGACTTTCTCAGTATGTTCATTATCCATAATTAACGATACTCCTATAATTAATTATGAATAATTAAATATCATCCCATGTGTGATTTTTTATCTACACAGTTAGCCCCTAGTTTTTAAAATGAATAATGACTTTGGTTTAGAAACTAAGCAAATGTCATGTGTGATTGTATTGTCCAGACTATACTAACAACTTGATTACAGGTTGACCAAATCACATGTTAATAACTTGAATTTGAAGTAATCAATTTGTTTATATAGTATGATCGATGTATTTACTCCAACTAGCCAAGCTTATTGGTAAGCCATCCAATTCAAACTTTGAATTGGGAGAACATCCCAAAAAGCCAAAAAAACTATACTAGGGAGAGTTCATCTATTGCATAACTCGGACTATTGTTCATTAGGAAACCATCTATTATACATGATTGGATAGGTCCAATAGACGTTCAAAATATTTGACATTTGTATAGTTGTCCATATCCCAATTATAACCAAATCAAATTGTTCAGGTCAGCACCAACTCTTATTGAACATAATTATTTTGAAGTTTTATTTTTCACCAAGGGACAATGGTTGTTTGAAGGTGTAATATTTAGAGTGTATCATTATTACATCTAGCCTTAACCGTTTTACACCAAATATATTAAAATATTATTTAGATAGTGAAATCTTTATGTTTGATGTATTTATTATTAATTTTCTAACACCGCTTACTCCATATTTTTTCTCTCAAAGCAAACTTAATTTATTTAAGTTCATCAAACTTATGATAAATATATCATATTGTAGATTCATTAACTTTTGCATCAAAATTATGATTGATTATACCATTCATTTCGTTTTATATATTTAGCCAATACCTATATATGTATGTATGTATGAAATGTTTAACTTTATATATTTTATATCTACTATATATATAAAAGGCCAGTGCAAAAGCACAACAACTTTTTTCGTCCTTATTTTGTTGTTTTATGGCAAAAGCACAACAAGTTTTTTTCATCCCTATTTTGTTGTGTTTGTTAGCCTTTTATTCTTATATTTTTTAAAAATTACAGTTTAAAAACGACGTCGTTTTAAACTTTTTGAAATTTTATTTTTGTCCACGTGAAGGTAGGTGGGAGTGGGTGCAATAGAAAGCTGTATCTTTTCTAAATTTTTTTCTACTTTGCCGTTTTGCTCTGTTTTTCCTATTGCCTATAACTTTGCTTCTTTTTATTTTTCCTATCAATCTCAGTTTTCTTCTTGGTTTTACTATTTGCTCCAAGTTTTTCTTGATGCATTTCGCTTTTGGTTGTACTAAGTATCTTTTAGTTTGTTCTTTGGGTGATTTTTTTTTAGGCATTGATATTGACTATGTATTTTTTAAGGAAAGTATTTCAATTTTATTGAAATAATTTGTTAAATTTTCCATTCGATAGTCGATTTGAGAAGTATTCTTTATTGTTGTGAATTGAGCTTTCTTTCATACTTTCCATGCAAGAGAACATTTGAATGTCCTTTAATCCAAGACCATTTTGTCCAAGTTATAACATATTTAGCTTTGTGTTTTCAAAAATATTTTGAGCTTTCTTTACGATTTGATTATTTTTTCGTTTAACTAAACTTCGCCACTACTTAAACCGTTGGTGCCCCACCACTAGACCATTGGTAAGGCACCAATAATTTCATTTTATTTTTGTTTCCCTTGCATGAAGCTCCAGCACCACCTTCAGCATTGATGCCCCACCACTAGACCGTTAGTGAGGCACCAATACTACTTCTAAACTCCATTACTATTTTAGGGCACCAATACTACTCCAAAACTTCATCACTACTTCTAACCGTTAGTGCCCCACCACTAGACTATTGGAGGGCACCAACAATTTCTTTTTGTTTTTGTTTCCCTTGTATCAAAACCCCACCACCACCTTCAACCGGTGCCTACCTACCACCATCACTACTTTTAAAGCTGTTGGTGCACCACCACTAGATTGTTGGTGGGGCACTAACACCGCTCCTAAACTCTATCACTACTCCTAAACCGTTAGTGCCTACCACTAGACCGTTGGTGCGGTACTAAGAATTTTTTTTTTTATTTCTCTTGCATCAAAGCCCCACCACCACCTTCAATCGTTGGTGCTTGACCACTATCACTACTACTAAACCGTTAGTGCCCCATCATTAGACCATTGATGGGGCATCAACACTACTCCTAAACTCTACTACTCTTAAACCGTTGGTGCCCTACTACTTATTTCTATTATATATATTTGTTAGTAAAAGAAAATTACAAATTTTGTTTTAATGTAACGATCAATGTTACTTATTTAAATGTATGAAAATTTAAATTGTAAATATTATACCATATGGTAGTTGTAAATATTTTTTTAATTGATTATTTTGTTGATCTGCTACACATTTGTGTTTTTATTTTTTTAAAAGTTTTATTTGTGCATGCAGGTTGTGGTCAATTTTTATTTTGGTATTCATTGGACGATATTAAGTAGAAGGATAAGAGGTATTTTTATAAGTTTTTTTTTTTTTAATATAGTTGCATAGTACAAGTTTAATAATATGTTTGATACTGGTGTTAAATATAATTACATTTTAATTTTGATTTGGGAAGCATAATTAGTTTGTTATTTTTTATTCTTTGTGTTGGTCTACAAAATTTGTTTGTTTTGATTATATATATTAATAAGAAAAATTAGAGGTTTGATTTTAATGAGCGGATGAATATTGATTGTTTAAAGGTCTGTGAGTTGAAATTTTTAATATTGTGTTAAGTAGTAATTGTAAGTATTATTTTTTTCTGAATTATTTGGATGATTTAATATGCATTTTTATTGTTTATTTTTTTTATAAAAAAAGTTATAATTTATATATAGGTTATGAATGATATATATATATTTTATTGGTTGGATGAATTTTAGTAGAAGGATGAAATATATTTTTATTAGTTCTTTTATGTAGTTATGCATGAATTTTATAGTTTTGTTACATGTGTTAATTGAAAAATCAAAGAATAAAATTGTTATGTTTTTTTAATAATGTTTTGTTTTCTTTTGGATGCTTATGTGGTTATTTGTTATTGTAGTTCTGCCATGGATAGACAAAATTTTTCTTATGATTTTTTTAATTTTGTTAAATTTCTCTTTTTGTTTGTTATTATTTGTAGATGGGTAGATCGAACAAAGGCATTCAAATAATTGATGATAAATTGAAGTGTAAAAAAGAAAAGAGGAATAGAAAACGGAGAGAAATGTATGTCAATATGTCAAAAAAAGAAAAAATATATATATAGTGTAAAAGTTAGAGAAATATATGCGAATAAGTTAAAAAAGAACAAAGAAAAGATTGGTAGAAAAGGAAAACAAAAGTATGCATATATGTCATATGAGAAAGGATTAATAATTAATGAAAAAATAAGGAAATATATATTGATATGTTGGGAGAGAAAAAGAAGATATTAATAGAAAGTGAAAAAGTAAAAATGATGGTATGTTAAAAGAAAATAAGAAAGAAATTAGTTAAAAAAGAAAGAAAGAAGAAATATGTGAAAATGCCAAGATGTGTTGATAAATCAAAAGGGAAAGAACAAGAATGTCTTACAAATATGAAAATTAGAATTTTATACTTAGGATCATCATCAAATGAAGTTAATATTGGGAATTTGGAGTATACACCAATTGGTATCATAACTGTACATACCGTTGATATTAGAAATTATCAAAATGTTAATATATGCAGAAGAGATATGAAAATTCATAACTATGGAAAAAAGAATAAAAGAAATGATACAATTATTTAAAAAATATAGTTAGCGAGTTGATGTTTTAAGAGAGGCTGAATTTTGTACACAATATAATGTTAAGAAAATGCAATATAAGCCTAAAGAATTTTGTCGTTGTGATGAAGAAATATTATTAATTGATAGTGAAATGTCAAAGGAGTAGTATGACCTTTTATAGGATCTTGTAGAAGAAAAGAATTTAGAATATATGTACGAACATATAGTAATACTTTTGGTTTTACTTCTTTCGGAGTTAAATATAATAAATATTTATGTAAGAGAAATAAAGGGATTTATATTTTTCGAGTGCAATGTAAGATCTATCATTATATTCATGAATTAATACCTCAGTCTGATAAAAAAAATTTCCATTTGCAACTTTATTTTTATAATACTGAGCATGAATTAGAAAATCATCTTCGTTGTTCAAATGTAATGAGTGTAAATATTTTAGAGAAATTAATTAAGATATTGGAAGTGAATCTATATGTAAAACTTTTTTAAAGTCTTAAAGATAAATCAAATTTAAAGGAATTATTTATACATATCAAGTCGATACAAGTCTAGATTAGAGTTCATAATGATCCAATTGCATCTCAAGTTCTTTGCGATATGGGTTGAGGATGGTATGAATGTTAATGGTGGATGTCATGAGATAGTTGTAAATAGTCATTCTGACTATAGTCATAAAGTTCAATATTATTTTGATTGTTATGATTATTTGCAGTATCCTTTGATATTTTCCTTTGGAGACACATGTTGGCATCAAGATATATGAAAAATAAATAAAAATAAAATACAATTTTATTATGCAGGGGACAATTTCGGTGATCCAAATAAGATGACTTTTGTTGCGTAAATGTTAGATAAGGAAGCTAAAGGTGTGTGTTGATTTCTGGATTTGTTTATTTATTTTTTCATTATTGGTAAATTGAATTTTTATTTTAAGTTTGTGATATTTGTGTGCTTCTTTTTATTTTATTTTTTATAGTCATGGGGATGAAGAAAAGATATATATGACTTCGTGTTCTAATATTATTTTTATAAGTTATAGATTATAAGAAATAGTAAGTCAATAATTTTGAGAACTAGTCATCTTTTTTAGCAATATGTTGTGGAAATATATGTTAAATTGAAGACTTCTAGACTTGATTATTTTCTTAATAAACAATTTGAGAATTTTTCTAGATTTGATTGAATGTTGGAAATAGAATAATTTTACCTGCTTCTTTTATAGGAGGTCCTAGAGATATGCGTGAGAGGTATATAGATACAATGATATTGGTTCAGGTGTATGAAAAGCCAAATATTTTTATTACAATGACATATAATCCTAATTGGATAGAAACAAAACGCGAGTTAGGAAAAAATGAAGAGGTTCAAAATAGACTAGAATTGGTTGCACGTGTTTTTAAAGCAAAAATAGAAATGTTAAAGAATGAGCTGTTTAAAAAAGAAATTTTTGGCTAGGTTGCTACTTTAGTGTATGTTATTGAGTTTCAAAAAAGAGGATTATCATATATTAATTATTTTAAACTAACATGCCAAATTAGTTTCTATAGATATTTTTGATAAAATTATTTCTATTGAAATTCCTGATGAAAATGAGAATCCGCATTTATATGCTATAGTTATTAAACATATGATGCATGAGTCATATGTTAATTTGAATCCTAAGAATGTTTATATGAAAAGGAATGATAAATGTAAAAATCGTTATCCAAGGTCTTTCTTGTCCAATACTATTGTAGAAATTTTTTTTACCCATTATATAGAAGAAGAGATAGTGGTGTTTCGGTTGTTGTTAGGAAGTGTGCACTTGATAATCGTTGTATTGTTCATTATAATTTATATTTACTTGCAAACTTTGATTGTCATTTGAATGTTGAAATTCGTTCTTCAATTAAAACAGTCAAATATCTTTAGGAATATGTGTATAAATGCCATGATAGAATTGCAATGAATATTGGTTTCAATAATAATGCTGAAGAAATTGATGAAATAAAAAGTTTCTAATTTGCTAGATGGATTTCACCTCCTGAAGCAATGTGGAGGTTATATAGTTTTTGTTTGAATGAAATGTATTCTCATGTTATGACTTTACGGGTGCATCTTGAGAATAAGTATAATGTAATTTTTAAGGATTATAATAATTTACAATTTGTTGTAGACAATGATTTTTTTAGTAGAACAATGCTTATAGAATTTTTTTATATGAATAAATGTAGTAAGAAAAACAGCATGTTGTTGTATAGAGAAATGCCAACACATTATGTTTGGAATATATAGTGAAAAACTTTGAATGAGATAAAACAATGTGTTGTTATTGATAGACTTGTCAATGTTAGTCATTTTGATAATGAGGGATGTTATTTGAGAATGTTGTTAAATCATATTAGAGGACCAACATCTTTTTGTGATCTCAAATATGTTAATGGTATTTAGTGTTTGTTTTATCGTGATGCTGCATTGTTATATGGATTGTTGGATACAGATGATGTTGAATTGAGTTTGAAAGAGACAGTTTTGTTTGAAATGCCTTATACATTACATAGGCTGTTTGCTACCTTCTTTTCTATTATGATCTTAAAAATTCTAGAAATTTATGGAATAAATTTGAAAAGGCTTTGAGTGAGGATTATAATAATACTCTTTATACGGATTGTTATATAAGATTAAAAGTTTTGAAACAGATTGATTTTGTTTTGTAGACAATAAGAAAGCAATTGAGTTATTACAATTTTGTAGACGCTAATTTTTGTACAGATGACATACAAATAATTTAATATAATAAGAGAAACAATAGAGTACCTTATGCTGGAACGGTTGAAATGCTAAATTTAGTGAAAAGAAGAGAGTAGCACAAGTGAGGAAAAGTAATAGAAAACGACTTCGTGGCAAAAATACTGACCAACAAAAAATCTCGGTTCTCTTATTCCATATCTTTTGACACACTAAAACACATCAACCTATTTGTTCAGCTGCAACTTATTGTTAAAGAACATAGAACCAAAGACTACAAAAGAAAAACACCATAATATTCAAACATTTTAGATCCATCATGTTTCATTTTATGCCAAGTACTTTGACTATCAAGTGTACTACATTTTCCTTCTCTTTCCTCTATTTCTCTTATTAGCTGCAGTTTCGAGTTCTCTATTTACTTTCTCGTACTGCAACAAAAAAAATAATATTAAATATCAGTGTAAATTTATTTGAAACTAAATGGTAGAAATATTGAAATTGACATCACAAAATATTGTCGACATACTACTTCAAGTGTTTAAGTGCGGCTTCCAGTTGCATAAAAAGGTGATGATTTTTTTCTATCAAAGATTCAATATGCAAATAGAAGGAAAGAGGGAAGGAAAACAAGATCATAAAAATATAATGTTTCAAGATTAAAAAGATGAAAACAAGGTACCTAACAATAAATCAAATTATCTTCTTCTGCCAGTCTATATACAAGTTTTTGTATCTCATATTTACAATGTCACTTAGGAAGGAGTTTATGTTCTTTAACATGTTTAAAGTCCATATAAAGTAAAATAAAGTTAGTTTACCAATATATATTAGAAATGACGAATCCTTATAAGATTCAGGATAAGAAAGTTACATGCACTTGTAAAATTATGGGGAATGATTACCATGATATTCAATGTCTCATAGAATTTTCTAGGGATTCCATTGATTCTACAATATAGTCTATTTTTTCTTCTATGTTTTTCTCGCACAAGCTTGGCTTTGGTTGGTGTTTCTACATATGAGCATGTTGCTCATCTTCTTGATCTTCTTCCTAACACTTTCTTGGTTTTCTTCTTGATGACTATCGAGAATTATATCTTCAATTCTTGGTTCTATGTCATATTTGCTACCGGGCTTAATTATTTTTCATATTCTATCGATCGTCTAACAACAACAATTTGATATTTTGTATTTTCATTATTATAGAAGAAAAATATGCACATTTTACTCCTTTACTACAATCTCAGTTTACTTTCTCCATATAAGTGTGTTTTTAACTTCCGGATCCTTATGTGTTGTCAAAGGATTTGAACCTTCAGCTCAAATACCCTCTAAGTTAGAATTTGTGCTCCAACCAAGCATGCCACACTGATGTGATCTGAATGAAGATGTGATAATGCGTGGAAATTTTAAAACACTGTAATGTCATTACAACTATGGAACAGATAAATTTGAAAAATATTTTGCCTCTTCCAACATATTTTAATCCAAAAGGGCACCTATCAATGAACTGAAAATTAAGTTTCTTACTTATATGACTTCCAGTGATAACGTAATATTAGATTATAATGTGTGTAATGTCAAAAAAGAATTCTTCCGAGAAACAATGGAAGGTGAATGGTTAAATGATAAGGTAAGGATAACTTTAACAATGTTTTTAAATACACATACAGTTTGCTTTAAATTTTATTTTTCATTATTAATTAATTCATCTTGATTTCAACAATTACAACATATTAATATCGTATGCATGTACATACGTGAACATATGTACAAATATCCACATTTATTTTTCCAAATGACAACTATAATGAATGCTTTTTTTTTTGGGTAAGTTCACGGTTGTGATATAAATTATACAGTATATGTTGTGGCATTTATTAGGTACCAATTGCTTATAATTTATCTTATGTTACATATTATTTATATCAATTTAGCCAAACATTGAAGGGCGATGGACAGAATTTCTAAAATGGAGGGATAACAAATCAAAAAAATAAATGTTTCAATTTGATATCGATTTGCTTGCATATTTTGGGGAATGCATACATCCCATTAGCTAGAAATTAGAAGGATTATGATTTTGTAAGTAGCAAATATTTTATATTCATGTCATATTACTTTATTAATTTGTTCAATTTCATAGGTTCTAATGCCACTAAACAATGAAGATAGACATTGAGTCTTAGCTAATATTGATCTTATCAAATGACACATATACTTATATGATTCGACAATAAGTAAATCGACGTATCGTGATCAATTCAAACCTTTATGGATCATGTTGCCATATATCTTAAGGCAAGCAAATTTCTTCGCTGATCGATCTAATATTAAGCAAACAATGATTTAGTTCTCACATTCTTATGTTGAGAATTTTCCAAAACAAGGAAGCGGCTACATTTGATATTGGCTTTACTAACAATTTTTTTTTTAAAAAAATACATATAATAGTGATTAATCTGACAATTTGTCGTGTTTAATGTAGAAAGTTAAAATAACTGTGATTCTTTTTATTTTGTTTTACAGTGGGGACTGCAGAATTTTTATGCTGAAGGTAATTGAATATTTGCTTGCAAAAAAAGAGATAACCTTTAGCCATGAAGATATCAAATTTTTTAGATAAAAATATGCGATTGAAATATATAATAAAGAACTATCACTTTAGTTTTCTAATTTAAATTATGTAATGCATATAATTTAAATAAATTCATATAAATGTGTGTATGTGTGTATATATATTTAAAGAGAGTATAAATATATCATTCTCTATGGCCAATCTGTTGGAAGTGGTCTAACTTTGGATATTGCAGCTCGACTGCTTTACTTAAGAGCTATTGTGTTACAGAACTCAATACTCTCCAGTTTAAGAGTCACGTATCCTGTAAAGCGTACATATTGGTTTGACATTTATAAGGTAAATATTTTCTTAGTTTTAATTGTTTATTCTTCTTGTTATGTATTTGACACTTGTTATTGTAAATAGATTCTTTTTGTAGTGTTTCTGTGCAAAATATTGACAAAATTTCACTTGTGCAATTAATGGTGTGGCAGGTGAGAGAGATAGATATTAATAGAAATCATGATAGATGTAAGATATTTTTTCATTACTTATTTATTCCCATAACTAATTTTTGAATGAGCAAAAATATGAGCTCAAACCATCCTTACCTTTGTGACTTTACCTCATGCTTGGTTTACGGGAGGATCAATTATGCCATGAACAAGATTAAGAGCTCAAATCATCTCCATCCCCCTTCCCATGCCCAAAGTTGCAAAAAATGTGGTCCTAATTTGAATTGATTGGCTTTTAAATTTTTGTTCACACATTATATTTCTACAAATTGTATTCTCTACTCGGTGATTATGTGTTATTTATTTCATCATGATTGCCTTATGTTGTATCCTTGTAGGTTGATCGTGTGTTGTTATTATGCCTTAGGAGGAGGAAAACCGAGATAATGTTTGAGATTTTTCTTTTATATTTTCTGCAAAAACATGATTCCAAATGTTATATGTAGCCATGTGACACATGTAAAATTGTACTAAACCACAATTTGGTTAGGTTTTTCCTTCAAGAATATGTCATAAATTGATAGACTATTGAAGCATTGTTATTTGTATTTAAAGATTGAGATTCTTGAAAAAAAAAGGTTTACAATAATACTTGGTTGGTGCGCTGTGCGTATCCATGTTTTGATTAATTTTTTGATGATTATGTTGTGGAAATATGTGGTTATGTGATTTCATTGGCTATATAAATAAAACTAATTTTTATAGCATGGTAAAGATTTTTTGTATTTTTTTAATAGCATATTCAATATTTTCTTCTCCTCTCTGTTCCGTTTCTTTCTTTCTTTTTTCTATTTTTTTTAAATATGTAAATTATCAGTGCTGCTCTTTATCATTTTCATACATTGAAAATGTAGCAACAAGGTATCATAGTAATGATGCTGCTCTTAGTGTTTTCCCACTATTAAACTTTTGCTTATTTATGACTCTAAAATCTTTATTTTAGTAAGGGTTGACAAGCAGTCAATTGCTAGATATCATCTATGTGTAAGTTTTGCCCAGACATTGTAGGTTTGCATTTTGTATGTAACTATGAGTTTTTATGGTTAAATTATAGTCTTTGCTTCTACCAGTGTTGTTATCACAATTCTATTCTGTAAAATGACCAAATAAATAGTAGATAAATTGCCGGTGAAGTTTCTTTATAATTTTTGATGAATTTTATTATTGGGAAAATGTTTTTATTGTAGGAATTTTATAGGTGAATGTGTTGATTAATGTTGTAATTTTGGTTGACATTGACCTAATTAAAAATTGATATTTCAATAAATATGTGTGTCTATATATGTAAAAGTCAAATACTAATTAAATTGGTAACTAATTACCACTTCTCACTTTTCTTTCATTTATGTGTTAAGAAATTATAAACAAATCCTATTTCCAAATATTATTACCTTTTATAGTTCATTAATCTATTATGTAAGTGGTTGATTTTAAATTATATAGGAGGGTACGATAAAAGAAAGAGTGTTGATGAACTAACTTTTAATTGCCAATGATTAGTTGAGCATAAACTTCATTTGCATACGCATACCTATTTGTTCAAATACATGTACATTAATTTTGGTTCGAACTATTAACTATATATGAATATAACGTAAGAATGCTATCATACGTGAAGTAGTTCATACATCCTGTACCACAGTGAGCTAGCATCTAATTTCAAAAACCACGCTAAGAGAGTAGTTAAAAAATAAAATGAAAATAAAAATTAAATGGCAGCTCATAGTGCAGGTTGTATGAACAACATCACATATATGATTGTTTCTGTATATATAATACATATGCATATATATATATATATATATATATATATATATATGTGTGTGTGTGTGTGTGTATGTGCATATGTATATATCATAGTGTTGACCAAAGATCAGTGATTTCAGTAAGTATATATATATGTATATATAAGGTAGGCCAAGTTATTAGGTACGTACATGAGAGGACTTGAGCTTCAATGTTAGTTTCAGTTTCAACCCTAATAAAATTTTAGGTTAATGACTCTCTCACATCTCGAAGTTATTTTTTATTCATAAAAAAGAAAAAGAAAAAGAAAAAAAAGTAAGATTTAGTAGTAGATGGAGTTTTGTAATAATACAAGATGGATTGTAATGAGTAGTGCCCACTTACCTATGTGATGTGGTACCCTCAAAATGAACTTTTTAGTGAACTTTATAATTTTGGATACGGAGATCCATGAGAAAGTGGAGGTTTCTACTTTCTTGGGGAAATGAAAGATGATTTCTGCTGCAAGTGATTATCTATGACTATTTATATTGAAATTATTGGTGGGATGTTGTAGTATAGTTTTGAGAAAGTGATAAAATGTACTAATTAAAAGCATGAATTAGGCATATGGGTTAAATCACACATGCATGTACAGTACATCTAAACGTGTTAAAGTTGTAGTGTATTTTATGGACTAGAAATCATGTTAACCAACAGAAGAATTGTATTGTTTGTGTAAATTGTTAATCTTTTTCTCCTGCATAGTTTTCCAACTTAATTTTAGTTGAAGCATTTTGTTTATCTTTCTTTTGTTGAAGTTGCAGGTTCATATGTGTAACAAGCTTGCTAGTGTTGTTCCCGCTGTGACATTTGTGAAAATACACCTGGTATGTGGCTTTTAACATTTGGTACTTTTGGTTTCTGGCTAGGTGGTCCAAGTACATTTATTAGTTACTAAGCCTCTAATTCATTACGGGAAAGAAAGTTCACTATTTATACATAGCCATATTCACTTAGCATTCAATAATGTAAAAGGGAAGTTGAAAATGCTGAATTTTGATGAACAGTAACTACAAATAAGATAGAAATGGTAGATGATAAAAGGGAGTCTTGTGTAGGTTTTTCCTTCAATTATTGGTTTCTTATCGATTTGTATTTGAAAACGAGTTTGTTTTTCTCTTTTACTAAAGTAGATTCTAGGTCTTTAATATAATTTAGTACACTTCATTAAAGAAAGAAAAACTTATGTGTGAAATATTTATATATTAAAGATGAGAGAAAGATAGAGAGAGTTTTATTGGGTAATTGGGTATTCATTAAGCTATTTGAATAGGGTCTTTTATATGATATATAAGAGATAGAGAATGTGTCTTCAACTGGTTGGTTGGTGATATTTAAAGCACTCTGTCCATTATCTTACCAAAGTTGTATTAAGGGATATACATACATACATATATATATATATATATATATATATATATATGAAGTAATTAATTAAAGATATATAAAGGATATTGAGTGTGAATTTAAAGTGGGTTTAGTTAGCTATCTTATTCATTTTAATGACAACCATATAATCTTGTTAATTAATTTGATTAGGAGTTTAGCACAAGATCATGTTTTAATTGTTTCTTTATTGCACTGGAATACTCCTTTTGCCTCCCTTTATCATCGATGGTCACATGCAAGAGCTCTTTTATCTAAAAGTGACGTCAGAAATGGTTCTTCCATTACAAAAGGTAATTTGAATATGGTTTTCATAACTAATTATATCATAAGTGTTTTGGTGGTTGTCAATGCCCATCCTGGGGAATCATATACAAAGATATCATACATGACTATGTTGATTTTGCAAGGACTATAAACGAAAGTTTGCACTTTGATTTGCTTGTTTCTTTTTCTTTTTTACTATCACGTGGCCATGGGGAGTTAAAAATTTTAGATGTACATACAAAATGTTTTTCATTTTTGACCAGATAATTTTGGAGAAGTAGTAGCTGATGTCTACTACTTGGATGTTGGAGATTTGGTGCCAAAATTTTAAAATTTTTATTTTGCTAGAACTCTTTGAAAGGTATAAAAGCACTTGATTTTCTTTTCTTTATCTTTCTTGACCTCCAAATAAATATATTTTGATATTTGATCTCTTTTCTTTTTTCTTTTCAGATTAGTGGTAATTTATTCTGAAAAGGTTCAACGCGAAATCAGAAGCCAAAACTAAGGGCCTTTTTATGCTTGTATAGGTGGTTTTGGTAGAATGAGTTAGTTTTGTGGTTCTGTTTTGAATAAACGGTTGTACATTTGAGATATTCAATTGTATATTTTTATTGATGATATTCCACCAAAATCAACCAATTATTGTAATTTTTATGAAACAAAATAGAACGTGAGGATGCAATGAAGCTTGAAATTCATAAATGAAAAGGAGAGAAAACACCTATTGTCGTAGCTGTGCATAACATGAAAATCAAATCCTTTATAAAATGCTGCTCCATTTAAAGCTCTCACTCCTTTTTTTCAAGGTTGAAATGAATTGTTTGATGGAAATCATAAAGTCAAGGGCTATTGAACTTTTTAATTTAGAAACGGAGGTGCAAGATCAACGATCGGACAATACTTATAGAGATGATGATACCGATACGACGTTCACATAGTTATATCGTTTATGAGAGAGAAAAATATTTATTTATTTTTTTGTAAATGAAGATTGATTTTAAAAAAACTTAAAATGTTAAATAAAAATATTAAAATATAAATTAAAAATTCAATTAATATTTCTAAAAAAAGCACGTGCTCTGCCAATATCCAGTATATATATATATATATATATATATATATATATATATATGGTATGGACTTTTCAAAATTATTTATTTAATTTTACTGGTTGTTTTTTACAGCCTTCATCAAACATTACTTTATTTATTCATTATATAATATGAGATCAATGGCACAATTTCTTGAAGTTTTCTAACAAGACAGGCGTCTTGTTATTCTTGAAGCTTTTGGGTTATGTTTTTGGAGCATTTTAATCTGTTAGGGACATAAGCATGAGAGAAGATAATAACTTAATATTTTTATATTAAAAAATTGTATTTTTTTTTTAATAGACATTAATTTATTCTCTTCTCTTTATTTGTTGTTGTGTTTTTTTGTGTGTATTATCATCCGATTTGAAGTTAACAAAAACAATTTCCTGCATTTTAACTGCTGCTGAACTGCTCATAATACGATGCTTGAAATTCTACATTTCTCTATAAAATTTATGGTTTTTCACTCGAAATTAAATAATAATAATAATAATAATAATAATAATAATAGACACCACAAAAAAAAAAAAAACCCAACCAATGGGGCAAAACAGTAATTACAAAACCGATGGGTCTGAGACTGTTTGACATAAATACCCCTTTCTCTCTCAGCGCCCCAAAACCTGTTACTGTATATCCTGAGACTCTGTCTCTTCTGCCCCTGGAATTCCCACTCTCTCTCCCTCTCCCTCCCTTGGCCACTGTGTTTAATTCAGATTTTCTCCAACAATTACCCGCCAAAAAATCCTTCCTTTCCCATATTTCAAATTATCGTTTCTCTTCCTCCCTGTCACCATTGCCTTTCTTTTCTCTTTCTTCCCAGTTCCTGCAATTGCGTGACCCTCGTTCCCCTTAATGCTCACTCCCAGCTTCTATGTGATGTATTGGTTTCTTTGGGATTACTCAAGTTCGAAGTTAAACTTGAGGTATTTCTTTTTCTTTAATTCTGATGCTCCTGCAATTTTTTGTATTGTTATTTTGGATTCCTTTATTGTTTTACCCAGTGAAACGCGTTGTCCTGGAAGTTACTTCTTTTAATTCCGGTTTAACAGTTAACTTTTGGTTAGTGCTTGGTTTCTTGGTTTGGAATATTATAGCTTTACAAGTTAATATTGGTGAGAACTTGTTCTAATTATTATTATTGCTTTTTAAAAGTTACGTTTTTCATCGTGTGAATAAAGTCCATATAGCAAAGTTGATATGTGTATTGCTCTTGTTTGGTGTCTGGTAAACCGGAGGAAAAGGAGAGGAAATGATACTTACTATTTTATGGTATATGTTTTATGCTTTAGAGAAAGCGCAGCTCACTTGAGTAAGGGTTGATAGTAAGCTCAATTGACTGTTATTATAAGCTGATGGGTTTGAATTTGGTTGTGAAATTTTTAACTTTGTGATTGTTTGTACACTAATTTGAGGTTTGAATGTTACAGAAAGTTCTTGTAGGTTAATTTCAGTTCTCATATGCGTCTAAGATACCTGCATTTCTGGGACTTGTTCTCTCTCTTCTTCTGCTAATGTTAGTGTAGCGCATGTTTGAAAGAATTGTCGAGAGCACAGTGGATACAACTTGTGCTAATATTAATTTGTGGGTGCTTTACTGTGCAAAATTATTGTTGACCAATATAGTGTAGCATAGCCATCAGCTACAATTGTAATTGAAATACCTCAAATTAGTGAGAATAGCCTCAATACGGTTTTCAGAGGATAGTCCGGTTGTAAAATCCGCCACTTTTCATGTGAGAGGTCGTGAGCCTTACACCTGTAACTCAGAAATTAAAAATCTGTCAAGAAAAAAAATATAGTGTCAATGTGAAGTAAGCACACCAAATGTTAGAGCACCATAAAAACATGTGTATTTTAGGCTTATTTGTTTAATATCTTTTAAAACAAATAAAAGAAAAAAGTACAAATCCAAAAAAAAAAAAAGTTTATATGTCTGAACAATGTTCTGTTTTTATTATGATTTTTAAAGAATCTTATTAATTTGTTGTTTCTAGGGAAGAAGGCATGAGGTTTGGTTAGATGGTTGAGCATCTTTATGATTTCGTTGATTCAGCCAAGATATGTTGCTAATTTTAAAGTGGATGGATTTGTAGCTTAATCTCAAGAAACTATAGAGACCTAATGAGGGATTACTTGTTGTTGCTCTGATTATGTCATCACACTTGCTATTTGCTTTTAATCGCAGATCAACTCAACTTACTATTTGCTTTTAATCGCAGATCAACTCACCTTTGAGTAATTCTTGTTTTGAATTGATTGAAGTTAGGGGAAATCATCCTACATCCATCATGTCCAATAGCTGTATTTGATGTACTTGATACTCGAACACTGTTCCAGAAGCACTATTTTGGTTCAAATCGATGGACTGCAATTTTAATTTCTTGAAAATGATTGGCCATCCACCTGTCTTGCGAGGCCTCTTGTTGCCCATCTGCCAAGTACGCATTTGTCTGGTTCACTTTCCCAACAAGCCTAGTCCTCTTCAGAGTTCAGTATCATCTTTTGTTCGATTGAAATGTTCATCTTGTTCTGCACTTAAAGTGATTGAATCAATCCCCACAAATGATTTGGCCTTCAACACAAGCCCAAACATGCTGAGTCAGCCTCATGAAGGGTTTCACAGAATACCTGGAAAGTTTAGTAATGGAAACTGGCCTAGGTCTACTGAAAATGATAAGAACGTCAGAAGCAAGCCAGCAAATTTTGATAGCAAAGAGAGTCTTAGACGTTATTCTGTGATGCTTCATAGGTGTTCTTCGAAAAGGTATCTTAATGAAGGCATGGCTATTCATGCACAGGTGATCAAGAGTGGGATAGACCCAGATTCTCATTTGTGGGTTTCACTAGTAAATGTTTATGCAAAATGTGGTAGACTGGTATGTGCACGGAAAGTGCTTGATGAGATGCCTGAACGAGATGTCGTGTCTTGGACAGCTTTGATTCAAGGGTTTGTAGCTGAAGGATATGGTCTTGATGGTGTGAGTTTGTTTTCTGAGATGAAGAAGGATGGTGTAAGGCCGAATGAGTTTACATTGGCAACAGGATTAAAAGCGTGTTGTGTTTGCTTAGATTTAGAATTTGGGAAACAGCTGCATGCAGAAGCAATCAAAGTTGGGTTCTACTCGGATTTGTTTGTTGGGTCTGCTCTTGTTGACCTTTATGGAAAATACGGTGCAATGGAACTTGCAGATAGAGTGTTCATTTGCATGCCTGAGCAGAATGCTGTATCCTGGAATGCATTGCTTAGCGGATATGCTCAGGAAGGTGATGTAAAAAGGTCCTGAAACTGTTTTGCAGAATGACAGAATCAGAAATGAAGTTAAGTGCCTTCATGCTGTCCACTGTACTCAAGGGTTGTGCAAATTCAGGAAGTTTGAGAGAAGGCCAGGTGGTGCATTCCCTGGCCACAAAAGTCGGAATTGAACTTGATGAATTTCTGGGTTGTAGTCTTGTTGATATGTATTCAAAGTGTGGGCTGGCGGTTGATGCATTAAAAGTATTCATGAGAATCAAAGATCCAGATGTAGTGGCCTGGAGTGCAATGATCACTTGCCTTGATCAGCAAGGACTGTGGCAGGAAGCGGCTCATATCTTTCGTCTGATGAGACGCAAAGGGCTTCAAACCAAATCACTTTAGCTTCTCAAGTATCCTTAGTTCTGCCAGTGATCTGGAGGACATACGTTTTGGTGAAAGCATTCATGCTTGTGTTTGGAAATTTGGGTTTGAATGTGATGTGTCTGTTGAAAATGCTTTGATTGCAATGTACACAAAACATGGACGAATTCAAGATAGCACTCAGCTTTTGAGACAATGAAAGATCGTGATTTGGTTACATGGAATGCCTTTTATCTGGATTCCATGATTATGAACTTTGTAGTCTAGGGCGAGAATCTTCCATCAATTGCTTGTCGAAGGTTTCAAGCCCAACATTTACACATTTGTAAGCATTTTAAGGTCTTGTTCAAGCCTCATGGATGTAAGGTTTGGAAAACAAATACATGTGCATGCTATCAAAACAGCCTTGATGATAATGATTTTATTGGAACTGCTCTTGTTGACATGTATGCCAAAACCAGGCTCTTGGAAGATGCAGATGTAGCCTTCCGTAGATTAACTAATCGAGACCTCTTCTCTTGGACGACCATCATCACTGGTTATGCACAGACTGGTCAGGCAGAGAAGGCTGTTAATTGCTTTAGTCAGATGCAACGAGAAGGTGTGAAGCCAAATGAATTCACTCTTGCTGGGTGTTTAAGTGCTTGCTCCCAATTGGCTACCCTAGATAATGGGCGGCAGCTCCATTCAATGGCAATTAAGTGTGGGCATATAGGAGATCTGTTTGTTAGTAGTACAATTGTAGATATGTATGCAAAATGCGGATGCATAGAAGATGCTGATGCTACCTTTGAGGGCTTGGTTTCACGGGATACGATCTCATGGAACACCATGATTTGTGGATACTCCCAGCATGGGCTAGGGAGAAAGCTCTTGAAACGTTTGGGAAGATGTTAGATCAAGGTGTCAAACCAGATGAGGTCACCTTCATAGGTATTTTTCTGCATGCAGCCACCTGGGTTTAGTTGAAGAAGGAAAAGAGCACTTCAACTCTATGATTGAAGTTTATAAGATTAATCCTACAATTGAGCATTATGCTTGTGTGGTTGATATTCTTGGTCGTGCTGGAAGATTCAATGAGGTTGAAAGATTTATCAAGGCTATGAAACTAACACCCAAATCTACAATTTGGGAGACTGTTCTTGGGGCTTGTAAAATGCATGGAAATGTGGAATTAGGTGAAAGAGCAGCAGGGAAGCTTTTTGAGATTAAACCTGAGGAGGACTCTACGTACATATTGCTTTCAAACATTTTTGCTGCCAAAAATAGGTGGGATGATGTTAGAAAGGTCAGGAAATTAATGTCTAGTCAGGGTGTTAAAAAGGAACCTGGGTGTAGCTGGGTTGAGGTGGATGGACAAGTCCATGTATTCATCTCTCAGGATGGTTCACACCCTAGAATCAGGGATATTTGCCTAAAGTTAGAGGAACTAGGCCAACAACTGACATCGGCAGGTTATACACCAGAGACGGGAAATGTACTTCATAATATTACTGAAAAAGAAAAGAAGGAACACCTTCAGTATCACAGTGAAAGACTGGCTCTTGCTTTTTCCCTTATTAACACCAATCCTCTTAAAACAGTACGAATTTTAAAAAATCTACGCATCTGTGGAGACTGCCATGATGTTATGAAGCTTGTCTCAGACATCACAGATCGAGAAATAATTGTCCGTGACATTAAGCAGTTCCATCATTTTAAAGCTGGCACTTGCTCTTGTAAGGATTTTTGGTGAAATAGGTTTGGAAATTTACAGAGAAAGAAAATAACAATGAAGATACAATCATTCTAAAAAATGAAGATACCAATCATCTTCTTTATGCAATCATCTTGTTGAAAGAAGAAGAAGAAACTGGGATAGCCATTAAAGTTCTTACTTTGATCAACTGATACCACATTGCTGCTGTTGCTTACATTTCTCTTCATGCAGGTAATGTTCCTTACAACCTTAATTAGCTTACTATTTTATATTCCAAATGCATTTATTCATCAAAGTTAGCTTTCTATTTTATATGTCAAATGCATTTATTCGTCTGAGTGTTTGGAAAAACATATTCCTTTGTAACTTTCAATATTTCAATTCTTGTAGACAAAGTGTCTGCTCGTTGCACAATGGAAATATTTATTTAGTTTATGATATCTGGTTTGGATAATTGGATTGGTAAATGGAGATCCTAGTTTTCCTTTCCATTCACTTTGTTGCTGGTGTTAATGGTTTTTTTTTTCCCCTTATTCTATTCCCATTCTTTCCTTTGTGTGTTACACTCATATCAGGAAATAATTTGGATCCCTCAGTAGATCCCTTTACCATCATTTTGTTACATTGGACAGTCAAGCTGTTATTCTATTCCATGATTTATTTTATTGTTTCTCATGCCTTCTTTAACAATGTGCCTCACTCTTATACTTAGTTGTAAATTTTTCTTGTTAAAAGAGTACAAGGATTCAAGAAACTAATATTTTTATTCTTTCTTTGAGTGAAATTGATATTAATATGACAAGGCCATTTCTTTTTGGTTGCAACAAAGTGGCAGTGTAGATGTGAAGCTCCATAACAATTAATCTGGAAAAGATTACTAATGGATGCTATGTAGTATTCATCTTATTTTCTTCTAGTCATTTCATATATAATTAAAAATCATTGAAAAACTAGCTTTCTTTTGGGGGGACAAAAAACTGTCACACAAGGATCATTATGGTGAAAGAGTTTTAAAATATTTTTGTATGATGATTTTTGGACATTTAGCTGTATCTAATTGGTTTTTATGCACATTTTCTTGTGCCTTGATGAATTCTCCTTCTGTTGCTCATCCATTGAGAGTTGTCATCCTCAGGAACATCTAATACCAATTGGCTGTGGTTCTGTGTATGTTATTGTTTATGGAGATGAAGACTAGCCAGCAGTTATAGCTTATTCTGTTTTACCTATAAATTGTAAGTATGTATGTCTGCGTTTTGTTCTTCATTGTCTAAACTTCAGTATGTTAAATTTCTTTTTGTTCTCTTGGATGCATTAGTACATTATATCTTTTTATATAATACTAAGTTCACTGGTTTATTTTATGGTGCTTCCTCATTTTTCTAAATTATCTGTCAGTGTGACAAAATTTATTGTTTCTATGCAGCGCTTGTCTTGTTTCCAAGGATCTTTCTTTCTTTCCTTTTTGTTTTTGGGGTTCCAGAAGTAGCAACTTTGCTGCTCCACAACTTCTGCATATACCAATAGTTGTCCTCCTGGTCATGAGGTTTGTAAACAAACCCATACGAGTTTTCTTATCTAACTTTATCTATCTTTTTATGTTTGTTTGAATCAATATATTGCGTAAATGAATACTGGTAATGGTAATATCACAGTTTCTCTTCTGGAACTTTCACAAGAGTTCCTGCTCTTGAGAGCTACAGCGATTTGTCCCAATGAGCCCCTGCCTTCGTTGAAGAATTGTCAAATCAGATCATTGAGGTTCTCAAATTTTTTAGGTAATTATCATTATCCTTTGTCTTTGCTTTTTAAATTATATTTTTGAGTTTTAGGCACTCCATTTATGATTTGAGAGTAGAAGGAACAGACACACAAGATGATGTTCTTCTTATGTTTGTTGGTATGTTCATGGTCGTGCTGTGTCTTCTACTGGAGACGAATATGGTAAGAGTGTACAGAAAAGTCAGTGCGTGAGTTAAAGTCTTTAATTCTTTTAAACTGAACTGCTGATTTGCTGGAATCCGATTTTCCACCACTCTCTCTCTCTCTCTCTCTCTGTCTCTCTCTCTCTCTCAAGAGCATAAATGTCTTGAAGTTTCTTCAAACTATTAATTGTTAAATACTGCGTTAAGCTGCTCTCTTACTAGTTTTCTGTTTTTCCCTTGTTTGCTCTATCCCCATATTTTTTCTATTGCTATCCTCAAACTCTATTTTGTGAACTTGCAGGAGACCTGACACAGCTTATATTTGTTATTGTCTTGCGACTAATTTTGACTCCTTTAAGGCATGAGCCACATCTCTCGGAGAATAGGACACAACCTTTTATCCTTTAAACAAACGCTGAAACATTGTTCAGAAACTGACTACTAATTCAGAGTTCAATATCATGAGATACTCTTCAGTTCCTTGCTTCAAAAACCTTTCTATCAGGAACTGCTCTAACATCGAGTTACAAATCGATGCTTTGTCCATGAGGTGTTGTGTAGTGAGGACAATGAACTGATGGTATTATCTCTTAATTGTATGGCTAAACCAAAGCTAATGTTTAACACTTAAAATACATAGAATGTTTATGGATATTCTACTATGATATCTTAGTTTTAACTTAATTTGGTGCTCCTGTGTACTAGCATTGTCTTCAAGATGGACAATTGACATACCTAGTCGAAGAAAGATCTGCTAATGAGTTATCATGGAGTTCTTGGAAAGATTACAAATGGTGGGAACAGACAACGACTCCATTTTCAGGGTTTCAACATTTAAAATCAATCTTGAACTATGAGATGGTGGTGTATGGTGTTCTTGAAATGTTATGATGACCTGTTAATGTTCAATTTACATTTGTAAGAGGCAATGAAATTGTTATGCCATTTTTTCTTTTTCTGTAAAAGTTTTATCAATTAATCTGTATGTCTATAAGAAGCCACATTTATGATTGGAGGAGACGGATACATGCAAAATACTTCCGGGTATAACTGTTTCAGAGGGCTTTGTAGAAAAGGAAATTAAATAAACAATTTTCATATAATAAAGTGCCAAAAAAGAGCATATAAAAAGGCAATGCTATTAGTATCTGATAGTTCTTAGACCAAGTATTTTTCAGTTGTGTGAGTACTATGTATTCTAAGAACCAGCCTCCTCCAGTCCCATGGTCTCCAGCTCCACAAGCTTATCTGAGGTGGTGGATACAAGAAGTTGCTTACCCCACCCTGCTTCAACTCACTTATCATTTCTGCCTGTAATCCATCTAATATTAATTAATTGATTAATTGCATAATACACTTTTTAATCACATAGTTAAGAAACATTAATTACCTGAATGGCACCCTTCTTACGCTCTCTTTCCAATACATCTTCAAGGTACTTCACCTTCTCATTGGTCTGCAATACAACATGGCAAACGCATACATATATGGAATTTAGATTCTATATATATGTTAGAATCTACATTTTATTAAAAAATTATTTCAATTTTTAAACAAATTATAGAAACTAAAATCATTTCCTTAACTAGTGATTCTAAACCCCAAAAAGTGAATTACAGTTGTTCATATGTTGCTGCATTTATATATAATTACGTACGTACCAAGTAATAGAAGCTCTGCATGTACTCCTTCAGTCCTACGATTCGTCGACGGCTTTCTTGAAACGGCTCCCAAATTTCCTAAACATGTAATGTATGTAAACAAACTTCATTAATTAATTAATCATCAACTTAATCAAGAAGTTGGTACCTAGCTAGCTATAAAATAAAGAAGAAGAAATCAACTTACCTGTATTTCTAGCGGTACGGGATTTCCTCGAGCCATAAAAATTTGATCCACTCCAAAAACATGAAGCAAATGAATCTTCCTAGTTGTTATGATGATTTTACTTCCCAAACCAAACCGATTTCGATTTCCAACAAGTGCAAAAGTTGATCTAAATCATCCACATCGTCGACCACGATTAGCACTCTTTTATGACTTAATTTTCGTTTGATCAATTCCACACCTTGTGTTGGACTTGTTATATTGTTCTTATTCTCCAATGGAACAACATCATGAACAAGCTTTTCTTGCAATCCAAGTATACCGTTCGGCTTTTTCGATTTTGCTCCGACATTTCTTAGAAAGCTGCTGCCTTCGAAAGCGTGACGAGTTTGATCATAAACAGCTTTGGCAATGACTGTCTTCCCCATTTGGCTTTCCCCATAAATCCCAACTACAATAACATCATCTGATCCAACTTGCAAGAAGAGGTTTAAATAGTCACTACACACATCATATCCAATTGGGTATATGGAGATTTTCAGATTCAATGGAATTCTTTTATTTCTAATGTCTTGGACAACTCCACCAAGAAAATAAGATTCACTCCTGGATTAATTGTTTACTTGTCAATGACCAGCTACCTGAATCACATACATACATACATATATATATATATATATATATATATATATGCTAATTAAAGAAACTATAGGTAATTGAACAATATACATAATGGTCACCAAGTCAATTTTTGCTTATTACACCAATTTAATTAGCCTATAATATATATATATATATATATATATATATATATATATATATGTATGTATGTATATAGCAAGAGGGAGAGAGAGAGAGAGAGAGAGAGAGTAGTAGTTACTGATGGGTAGATGAATCCCAACCACACAAATCAGAAGCCTGTTTGAGAGCAGACTTCCATCTTTTCCACCAGAAGCCTCCAACCTTCTGTTTGGATAAAGCCATGGCAGCAACCCCAGTAAGCTTTCTAAGATGTGAAGGGTCGAGATGGTAAAAGATCGGGACTACTATGATCCCCCATTTCTGTCTGCACCTCAGAATCCTAACAAGCTCTTCAAGACACCAATTGGAAGACAGGTAATGTGTAGAAAGCAAAAGAATTGCAACTCTACACTTGTTTATGGCTTTCATTTGTTGTTGCTTCAGCTCAACTCCTTCAAGTAACAAAGCTTTGCCTGCAAAGTCTGCTATGTATCTGTTTGGATCTTCCTTGTTAAAGCTCAGATACACATCACATCCCTCTTCAAACAGATCAGATCCCATTTTTACTTTATTCACTAGTCTAGCTTATTCATTTTCTTCTTCATTATCTATAGAGGCCATGCTTATTCAATAATATCCGCCAATTAATTAGACTTTAATATCTATTTTCAAACTATACATTAGAAGTTGCTAGATAGGTTTTTTCTTGTTTGTTTGCACAAATCATGCATGAAGACAAAATGGGAACAGTAAAATCTCCCTAATTTCGTGTGCTAATGGATAGTTTGAAAAGTCAACATGGATAATTACTTCGAATTTTGTGCTAATGGAGTCATTAATTTTAATATCTAACAAAAGAAAACTGTCGGTGGAAAAAAACATGTCCGTGGCTTCTTTGTAGTAGTTAGCAAGTGAATGTAATTAATTCCATGGCTTCCTCCTCCTTGTCCTTCTCCTTTTGGTCCGCCATAAGTCATCAGCGGCACGATGTGTTCTTGAGTTTCAGAGGCGAAGACACTCGCCATGGCCTCCTCAAGAATCTCCACGCAGCCTTGTCTGAGGCTGGCATCTCAACTTTTAAAGATGATATAAATCTTGAGAAAGGAAGTGATATCACTTCAGAGTTGCTCAAAGCCATTCAGATGTCTCGTATCGCCGTCGTCCTTTTCTCGAAGAACTATGCTTCTTCAGGGTGGTGCTTGGACGAACTGGTTAAGATCATCGAATGCAGACGAGTCGATGGCCAGATTGTGCTTCCGGTGTTCTATGATGTGGATCCTGATGATGTTCACAACCAGAGTGGGAGTTTTGCTCAAGCTTTCGCTACACACGAACAGCGTTTTGCGTTGGACACCTCCATTGACGACAAGATTGGTAGGTGGAGAGCAGCTTTACAAGAATCTGCAACCTTATCATCTTGCACCTGGGATTTGCACAAACACGTCAATACTGTTGACCATCGATGGTATGTTTGTGTATAAATTTATTAACTAGTATGTTTGTACTACATTTAGTTGTCGGATTTACCCTTGGGTCGCTTAGCATAAGCTGAACAACTATTCTTAGTAGTTTTGATAATGTTTTTGGTTTTGGTTTTTGGGACTCTTCTAACTAATAATAGCCCCTGTGTTGCTTAGCATAAGCTGAACAACTTATATATATATATATATATATATATATATATATATATATATATATATATATATATATATATATACAACAAGCTGTATAATATATAAATGTTTATTTGGTTGTACAGGCATGAATCAAATTTTATAAATGAAATCATAAAGCACATTAAGAGTAGACGTCAAGATGCTCACATGTCCCTCACTCTTCAACCTAAGGAAATAGATTCCGGGAAAGATTACTTGAATCTCTTACTCAGTGTCATATCCGATGATGTTCTGGTCATAGGCATTTATGGAATAATGGGGGTCACTTATCAAATATTACTACTTGTACTAGTACAGCAACAACATCAGTATCCATTGCAAGAGATGTTTACAATCTTAATTTTCTTAGATTTGAGGGTAGCAGTTTCCTTGCCAATGTTAGTTCAATTTCACAGCAGCCTAATGGGCTAGTTCGTTTACAACAACAATTACTTTCTGATATTCTAATGGACGAACACGATGTAGAAATAGACGAATTGAGCAGAGGGATCGATATGATTTCGACTCAACTACGAAACAGAAGGGTTCTTGTAGTTCTCGATAACGTGGATAACATCCACCAACTAAATGCATTGGCCAGAAAACGAGATTGGTTTGGTCCTGGAAGTAGAATTATCATAACAACTAGAGATGCAGAGTTGCTTAGTGTACTTGAAACTGACGATGTTTATGGGCCACAAGGCATACAGGTTTGACACTGAATTAAATTTCTTTTTTCTTTTTTCTTTTTTCTTTTTTTAATTTGGGGTTTATTAATTTTAAGTACATGAATCGCATAATATGCAGGTTATTCACGAAAAATATAGACAGAATCTCAAAATGATTGAACAACTGGAGCATTTAGTTCAGAGAACACATTTCCAGGTGCTTTTAATTTCCTTTGAATACATAAATTTCCAAGTAGATGAATCAATGAGCGAGTTTTCTTGGTGTTTCATGGTACAGGCTCAAAGAAAATTGATGTCCCTTGTAAATGAAATAGAAAGAGAGCGCAAGAAGAATGCCTTGCAGGTATATATGGATCCTCTGGTGATCATATATATTAATTAAAGGTCATTAATATATAATTAATTTGCAAGATATATATAATATGTTTATCTATCTACCTTGATCCATATATATATATTTTTTAAGGCACAAATTATAGGAGACTTGCGAAGAGGCCAGAATCAGACTCTTCCTTCAACTGCAATCACTACTACAACTACAAGGAACATGATCCTAAAAGCAAATACTAGTAATAAAGCAGCTTATTATAATGATTGCGAAGTTGGTGCTAGTAATTATAAGGAAATGACAAGCAGTACTAGTTCTACTAGTTGGGGTACTATTCTAGGTGATAATTATATGTCCTGCTTCAATCAAAGGTATTCAATAGAGGAAGAAGTTAGTGATGAGGCAGCAGAATTAGGCCCATTATAAACACCATGCCTTCCACTGCCCACGGCCAATTAGGTATATTTTTAAGTGCTTAATTAAATTGTACATATTTTATTGGTTAAGTTGTAATATTTCTTGTTTTCGTATATTTGTGTAATTAAATATGAGATTTATTATATGAATATCAGTGAAATCTATATTGCCTTTATCAATGTGAGGTTTCCTATTACTAGGTCTGATTTCTTGTTCCTAATTGTATTAATAAACTCTAACCTTTATCTATATAAGGAGAGGTTATAGTGTAATTAATAATAGTTTGAATACATGGTTTCCTCTCTATCTCTCTGTCTTTTTCTCTTATTTATATCATTGTTTTTGTTGTAAAATCAGAGAGATAGAGAGGACAATTGGGATTATATTATTCTTATTCAACTGTAAAACCTCTCCCTACGCTTTTTCATACACCAAAACGCTGCAATTCTTATGCTGCAGAAAACATCCAATAAAATGTATCCTCTTATATTCTGAATTTTAAATTACAAAAAGAATGTTAAAAATAAATGTTACCCATTATCAAATGACTAAAGAAACAGAACAAGATCATAGGCCACAAGAAACTCATAATTTCAAGTTACGAAGCAATATTGCTAAATAGAAAATTGAGAGTTCCATTTATTTCTGTTAAGGATGAACCAAGCTTGTCAGCCAATGCGGTGAGATGCTTCTTTCGTGTTATAAAAAGCATAAATGTATATTACCATCAAGTTAAGAGTAATCAATTTAAAACTATCAATTAACAACTTCCACAGTGGAAGATGAGAACATTCTTCATGGCACTAACCAATAATTATCAATTATATGAAATTGTATCTGTAAATACTAACTTAACCCAAAAAACTGACTACCCCCACCAAACTCATCATATTCTTCCTCGTCATCTACATATCAAAATTTGATGTAACATGATGATTATAACAAACTTCAAACCGTGATGCTTAAGGTTTTAAAAGTTTCCTTTAAGTTATTGCCATTTAACATTTCTCTCCCTTATACCTACCTTGGAAATTAAACTTTATAAGACCTTAGCAAATTCTCCAGCATATATTCGTAAACCAACAAAGCCCACTAAAAGAAAATTGATAAAATAATCTTGATAACTGGAACAATGGTCTTACCTTTTAATACCATGATTGATAACTTCTTCTCCTATATTCTTAGCCAATAGATTACGGTCCCAAACTTTGCCAACACCATCCTAATGATGACAATATCAGTTATATGTTCCTCAGGATAGCATTTCAAACAGCACTAAGAAGACAGGTAAAGGAAACCTGCAAATCTGGATGGTCCAGAATCTCACTTGTTGAAGAGGAACATGCAAATATAAAAATTTACATATTATACTATCAGAGCCTAATGTGTCGGTGAAGTGATTTTACCATGTTCACTAAGTTTAAAGTAGAGTGAAATTTCATGTCCAAATAAACAATATTATTTATCCAACTTGATGAAAGAAAGTCAATAGCAGTAATATTAATACTGAATACTACATAAACATTAGTAGGCAAACGCTTGGATTTTTTGGCAGCTAATATAAAAAGTGAATTTTAAAAACTATTATGTTAGTGACTGTTTAAATATCCTAAGCCAGTGTGCATATCACCTTAAGGATTGCACAGGCCTCACAGAGCTCTTCTTTTCTGATATTTTCCTCACCATCTGCATAGCCTAAACAACCGGGGAAAGTAAACACAAAACACAAAAACCGGAAGAGCATTCATTAAATTAAGGGTCTACAAGGAGAGTAAGATAGAATTCAATCTATTTTTCCTCAAGTACTCTCAAGAAATTTAACAGTTTCTCAACTCTATGAAGTTTCCAGTTGGAAAAAAAGAAAAAGAAGATAAATTTATATTTTAGTTACATATTCGTATTTTTAAAAACAATTTCCTTTTATATACTTGTCCAATTTAAACTAAAAAAAATGTTTGTGAAACAGGAGAAATTTCTAGCTGTCATCTGATCTAAGTAGCTTTAGTCTTGGCCCAATTGTAGTATCTAATTGTTTTTCTGTTAAATTAATGATAAATAACCAGACAAAATAGATGGAAACTATATGCTATAGCCATTTCGCACCGCATGAAGTTGGACTGGGTCTTATAATATGGGCTGAGTCTATGGACTTCTAACTAGATCAAAGGCTTGGGACGGGCACAACCTCAGATCGGGTCATGAGTGTGTAGGCCATTATATTTTACCCACAACTAATAAGAAATAGGTCGGAGGTGCGCACTAGCGACCAAGTTACCATCTTGTGTTTAACGGTGCTCGATAGGTTGGACCAGATGATGTGGCATTCGTACCGGTCCTCCCTCGAAGTTGGATAGAGCATGAGCAGTTTTTAATATATATTTTTTTTTCCATTCTGGTTAACATGACAATGCAAGAAATGCTTAATTCTTAGCATACTGAAACATCAATACAACAAGACAAATTATTGATGCATGCTGATATTTATATGACATGAACATTAGAAAGAATAATCAACATTTCTTGAACAAGAATAATCTCCTTGAACCCCATCAAGGACCATCACAAACCAAAAGATTTAAATGGAACAATAATAATATTATTATTAAAAGCATTAGCAATGCCACCAATAATAAAATCAAGATTTTAATGCTTACAGGGACTCATCATTTGATTGGAAAACAATCATATGATGAGTCCATATAAACACTTTTAAATTTTTTATTTTTTCGGCGAAGCACTCTTAAAGTATCATTATATATTTATATACGTATAATCTTCTTCTTCTTTCTTTCTATCCTCTGCTTTTTTGCTCTTCTGGTTGAGTAAGAAATGTATATTTATCTATGGCCTTAGAAAGCATAAATTTCTTGCATAAATATCATTTATGGGGTTTAGTTTTGTTCTGGCAAAAAGAAAGAGTGTTATTTTTTGTAGATATGTTACAGATTTGTAGTTCTTTTTGTTATTTTTTCTTTTGGTTGATTTTTTGGGTGTTGAATGATTAATATAAAATTATTACTTTTTCCAGAAGCATATTTGATTTTCTTTTAGTTTTTCAAATTTTCTTTTAATTTAAGAACCATAACGGTGGTCAATAAATTTTACCATCGTCGTTAATATTATCGAGTATTAAAGACAGGAACTATACGCGTCATTGAAAATAAATATTTTTACTGGTCCATCCTTAATTGTCATTAACGAAGGATTTTAGCTATCGTCTTATGCCCGCTTTCTAGCAGTGTCTCTCTGTTTCTTTTCCGCTTACAGTTGGCAAGTAATACTAAGAATCAATCAACTGAGATGAATATGTAGGTGGATTTTGGAGCAACCAAGAATCAACAAAAATCATGAACTGGTTTTGAATTATATCCTCTACATATATATAATTGCGTGCTATGATCTTTGTATGCTAAATAATCAGCAACTCAAAATTGTTACTATTTAAAAATCATAATAATAATAATAATAACAATAATAGTATTCTTTTTTATTTTTATGCTTTTTTTGTGACACTTACTATCAACGGAAAAAAACAAACATGTTGTAAATTATAATCAAAGAGTAGAAAAATGATACTAATTCATCATAAACAAATGCATGCAAACATTTCAGATTATATGGTCAAGATGCTTTGAACATGAACACTAATCATTGATCATGGGTTATGAATAAAGGTATGTGGGACCCTTCAAAATGACAGGGTGGAAAGTGGGGTCCTCAACCTCCATTTTGGACTATTTGGTTCGCTTTGGGGACCATGCCCATTAAAAACTTCAACGTAAAGACTCCAAATTCCAAAATTTTCAAGCTCAGCCAATTAAAACTCCATCATCCTGTAATCTTGAGTTTGTGTATCCACAACCGCAATCACATGGGCCAATACTCTTTGCTGCGCAATCAACGCAAACTAATCCAATATTCTTCTTTCGTTGATTTTTTCTTTTTTTTAATCTATTTTTTGTCCCAAAAACAAAAAAGAAAAAAAAGTACCCTGTCATCATATTATACATAGTCATGGTGACATGTGGAAAGAAGGGTGATAAGTACGATTCGTCTGGAAACCACTCCAATTTTGTATAGCTTCCAATAATGTTTTCAATTTTTCTTCTATTTCCTGTCAAATTAACCAAATTGGGCACCATTATAAATCATTCTACTAATACCCTCTCTGTACACCAACCTTTTAAGTAGAGATTGGATTGGAGGCCAATATTTCTCCTACATTAGGTCATTTTCTTGTAATTAATTATTAGTACTCTTTTTAGAAACATAGCCCGTGTCACTGAAAAAGAATCCAGTTTAGTGTCAAGAAAATAATGGAAATAAATATACCATACATATATCCTTGTTTTTAGGGAAAAAAAGTATATGTTAAATTATCTTTGAAGATAAATAAAATTTATTTAGGAGCTTTTTTTTTCATTTTCACTCATGATCAGTGTTCAATAATCTCAAATAAATACCTAAATGTGGTCCTAAAACTACGCATAAAGTTTTCTTAATTTTCAATTGTCATCATTTAATCTATTTCTCTAAGTGTCCCTCAAAGTACAGCTCAAACAGCAATAATAACTTGATTTTATTAGAACTTTGATTAAGACTTGTGGTTTAATATTTCAAACCCTCCTAATTATACCTGTGCCATTAAAGAAAATAGAGGTTAATTATAGAAATAAAGTTACAAAAAGTTTTTCAACTTTATTTCCAAGTGAGGTAGTGTTACTGATAAGATCAGAGCACATTAATATGGACAGACTCATGAACTGACAGACCACTTAAATTTTTATGGGTTTAGGAAGATGTCATCCCACAAAGCATAGTAGATTCTAACTACATTCCAAAAAATAAGATAAAATAAAATTACAAAAAAAGTTTCACCGTTAATAATCCCCAAATAGTATTTATAAATAGCTAAAGACTCTAAAAATTAACATTCAACTTTTGAATAAGATTAGGTCTTGGGGCATTACACAATCACAAAGAATGAAATATTTCTTGTATAGTTGTCCAAGAGGAACTGTGTTTTACAATGTTATTTGGTTACATGAAATTAAATCTTATGATAAAATAATTCAATGATAAGAGGGCTAAAAGTGTTGTATTTTAAAAAGTATATTTACATTAACTAACATATGTTATTAAATTGTACAAAAATAAAATGTGAAGTGGTTAAATTGTTCATAAATAAATTATGGGGGGACTATAATGCAATTTTAAAAAATTGATGATATTGAGGAAAAAAAAAAGAAAGAAAGAAAGAAACGTCAGCTATATGTCCAATAAAAAAAGAAGGTACCAAATGCACAAACATGAAGAAATGGATCAGAACCGTCGATGTATGTAATTGTTTAACAATAAACAACATATGATATGGAATATTACCAAAAATAAAAAAAAAAAAGGTTGAAAGATGTGATACAGAGGTGCTGCGTACCTCGCCAGCAAGCAGGGCTCCTCAACTAAAAGGCGAAGTGTGTCTCCCAAGTGGAAGTTTTGTTTGGGGTTTTGATTAGACTCATTGCAAATAACATCATCTTTTTAACTTGTCATCAACTAGTCATTACCATTCAATACCAGTTATTAATTATTATAACTTAATTCAAATTTGATATAACCAATTGAACATGATAATTAACAGAGCTTAACTATCTTATTAATTATACATATTGTCAAAAATATATTATTTAGTTATTTAACTTACATATTAGACCATTTCATATAAGATAGATTCATAAAGATCAAATTTTCCATAATTTATTTATTTGTGATTCAAAAATATTGGTAATTTTTTTGGACATTAAAAATATTGGTAAATTGAAAAAGAAAATTGTGGGCTGTACAAGAAAAAGAAAATTATGGAATGTACTTTTTTATTATTATTTTTTGTTTTTGACAGAAAAATTTTGGGATCTCCAAACCAACAAAACGATTAAAAAGATACAACTTAAAGGTATAATAAACAAAACATTGTAAACTTCATTAAAAAGATGACCACTTTTTCTATGCCTATATTTTTCTGACACCAATTATATTATTAATGTTTTTTTAATATATTTGTTTGTTATATATATATAGTCTATTTCAGATTAGGACGAAGGCTTTAGAAACATACCTCTACTCAGAACTTTTATTCATATCAAATAATAGAGTCCAGTCTAAGCGCATAATGTCCTAACATACCACATTAAATAATAAAATGTGTGTAAATTTAAAAAAGCATCATGTATATTCATCATTGTCTCAACTCTCAATTTAAGCCCTGTATTTTTTTTTATTATTGTTATTATAAAAAGTCATCTTTGTACTTTTATAAAGTCTCAAATAAATCATTTTATAAAAAATGAAAATTTCTCTCATAAGGACACCAATAATTAGGTAGCCCATTCTTTAGCAAGTTTTGCTTTAAGTCTCAACGGTTTTAAGTCTTGGTTGGAGGAGGAGGAGCCTACATTGCTCTCTTCCCTACTATCTGATGATGTAGCTTCTGTTCTTTCTTAATAATCGTTCCTTTATTTGAAAAAGAAAAAGAAAAATGAAAACTTATGTTGCAGCTTATAAATACCAAATAATGATTTTAAAAAAAAAGCATGATGAAGTCATATGATTTGTTAATTTGCATTTGAAATTTAAGTTTTCATATTAATTCGACAAAATTATATATGAATGACCTATTTGAGACTTTCTAAAATATAGGGACTAAATTGCATTTTAAAAAAACAAAACAAAAGAGAAATAGAGAGATAATAAATTGGGACAAATATGTATAGTATATTGAGTGTTTTATTAAATAGTTATGTTAGAAAACGAACATGTTTTTAATAAACATGGAGATGATGCTTTAAAAAATTGCTCTCTCTTTATTTTCAATTGAAAAGAAAATGCAATATATAAGGAATTCTTCAAGGCAGCTTAGAAACAGTATATCTCTTGGAAAAACCTCAACCAATTAACAAATTAACCTTTCAATATTGAAATTAATAAAACATCTCTCTTCAAAATTTTCGGTATCCTTTCATTGGAAGTAAACCATGAAATATAATATCCAAATTGAAAATAGAAATTCAGTAATACAAAGGATTGAATAGTTTATAAAGTTTTAAGTGATTTGAAACCCATCAAGACCCCACTTAATCCCCAAACAAAACTAAATATTACTTTTTTTATTTTAATTCTACTTTTTTTTTTCCTAGAACAATTTATAATCTAAAGCATGGGGTATAATTTAAACTCACAATTTTAAAAGGTATGAGTTTGAAGGGCATAATATTATGCCTAATAAAAGAATATAAAGAAATTTCTCAATTATATTTCTGATGTGGCACTACAGGTCACAAACTATCATTGGCATGATTTATGGTTCCCTATATTTTAATTTATTTGTCAATTAATGAATTAATATCACATCACACTTGTAAAATAAAATTAGGAAATATCCGTGTGTATAATTACTGGCAAACCTCGCTCATCTTTTATTAGACTTATTAGTAGCAATTAATTCGTAGAATCAACCTAGAATTTCATTTCTGCTGGCTAGCAAAACAATTAATTGCTTAATCAAGTCATAAACCATGACATTTACCAAAAGAAAAAGTCATAAACCATGACAATCATATATGACCTATTAAAGCAATCAAAGTAGGACATAGAAAGAAAAAAAAAAAATGTAATGACAATCTATACTATTAATATGTGGGTGTGGTGTGCCTATATGGTCCATGCAATAGTATAGTTGTTGATCTATATTGTACAGAAGAGAGATTAGGGCTTAAAAGGTTTTGTCAAAATTAGGGCCCAATCAATTTCAGTCAATTTGAACTTTAATGTAAAAGAGACATCTAAAATTAGTGGTTGATTTTATGTCCCTCATAGTCATGACTGATCATACCATATATAACCAAACTCCAAAAGCCATCCAAAACTATATATTAAATGTACCATCATGGCTTTGCTAAGTGGCATTGCCGACCTCAATAGAAAAATAAAAAAATAAAAAAGCTAAGAAGAAATTCTCTAAAAGGTTTTAGGTGAAGCTACCTAATCACTTTTGTTATTTTATTGATTTATTATTAATCAGACAATTAAATTCCTATTGATCACTAGTACTATATACCAACATGAATGAAAGGAGATGTTGAATTAATCCAGTCGTTGATCCAAAATTTGGCACTTTCTTTTTATCATTGAGGAGAAGATTGACTATATAGGTAGTAAATAAAAACAAAGAAATTTGTGATTGAAAAGATCGAGAGAAACATGGATAAGCTAGGAAACATATTAAGTCAAAATGCAAGAATAATATAATTTGACAATATATTTCTACCTAGGATTTTAACAATTTTGACTACTTTCTAAATATCCATTATAATTGTTTCATTAATTAAAAAAAGAAAGCAAGAGAAATACTTTTAGTGTTCCTTAATATGAGATTTTATTAATTTCGAATTAATTGTGACTTTCACACAAATAATTTTTAGAGATCAATAATCAAACTTGCTTCCTTTTCCCTACAAATATTTAAACCATGCACCAAAGAACAAATTAAGTTGGGAATTTCAGTGGCAAAAACAATAGTATCCACACAGCAGTTCCCTAGACAAAATCTACAACTTTTGCATGTGAAAATGAAGCTAGCTTCCAAATTAGGTAAAATCCAAATAGTCATATGCAAGCAGTAGCTTTTTAGGGCAACTATGTGGTCGCGGTGGTTTCACAAATTTAGGGGATTAGCTCAAGAGTACTTTATATTTCAATCTTAGAAATTAACCACAGTTTTTTTTTTTTTTTTTTTGTCATCACCCCACCCCACCCCTTTTTAAATAGTTTTAATTATTGTTTTGTCAACACTGTCACTATCGTACCACTAAAAAGCAGAATAAACCGTTGCAAAATGTTGCATTGGCTGGCACAAGGATTTGTAGTTTTCTATTGACAAAAGAGAGAGCTAGAGCCTTATATACGTTTAATTTATTATTATCATGTTAACTATTTTTTTTTTCTAAATTTTATGATTTTCTAAGACATAGTTCATGTTTAAAGTAATATTTGATCATACTTTTAAGTAGGGTGTTTTATTTTTATCAAGATTATAACAATTTATAATTTAAAATTAAAGAGTTGGACATATACACCATGAATAATAAAATTTATATGAAAGAAGACACTTTGCCTGCCATTAACATATTAGGAAAATAAATCCTCCCTGTGAGTGTATTAAGGAAGCTCAATTCACATGAGACAATACATGAACATTTTTAACTTCAAAGTAATCCAAGCCAAACAAGAGGAAATGATGGCTGTTTGTAAGGTCACAAGCATGAAACTTGTGGACGAGCAAAATGAGGTTAATTTCTAAAAAGGTAGAAAGAAAAGAAATTTGAATCTAGTGCGCTCCAACGTTCAAAATGCAACTAAGATCCTCGTGATACATCAAACGGTCAGAAATTTCCATGTGAAAATCTTTAAAACCCAAATCAAAATGTAAAAACTTAAATTGTTATGTCATAAAAAAGCAATTTTCTATGGATACTATAAATACCAGAGACAACATTGGAGGGGTTCTTCAGACATATCCAACCACATTATAATTCTCAGTCACACTTTCATATTTTTTGTTACTTTCTTTTTCATCATTATACCTTCCTGTCTACGTGAAGGAATAGAATAAACCACCATGTCTTCTGCTTTGCAACTTTTTCCACTTTTTTTTCATTAAAATATGTTGTTTTGTTTTTCTGTTTTCCAATTTCAGAGTACACCCATGTCAGATCCCCAAGTTCACTGAAAATTTTCGACCCATGTTTTCAAATCTGATCGAGACCCACTTCCCGAAAATGCAAATCCTGAAATGGGTTTCCAAGTTCTTGCTCATTTTCTTCTTCTTTGTCATGTCTGGCATTTTCTCGAAGTGCCAAGCTCAAACAGCTCCACTTTGCTCAGAAGCAGATAGAGCTTCACTTGTCAGCTTCAAGTCAAAAATTTTAAAGGACACAACAGACACTCTGTCCACATGGATCGGAAAAGACTGCTGTGGAGGTGGTTGGGAAGGTGTTCAGTGTAATTCAGCTGGCAGAGTCACTGTTTTGCAGCTTCAGAGACCAGACAAAGACAGTGTTCTTTACATGAAAGGCACTCTGTCACCTTCTCTTGGTAATTTGCTTTTCCTGGATGTGTTGATTATAAGTGGTATGAAACAAATTTCAGGTCCAATTCCTGAAAGTTTCTCAAATCTAACCCACCTCACCCAATTGATCCTAGAAGACAATTCTCTTCAAGGGAACATTCCTTCAGGTTTAGGACACTTGTCCTTACTCCAGACTCTCTCACTGAGTGGGAACCATTTAATAGGTCAGATTCCTCCAAGCCTTGGGAATCTCAGAAACCTTTTCCAAATAAACTTGGCCAGAAATTTCCTCAAAGGTCCAATTCCACCTACTTTTCAAAATTTTCATGCTTTGCAGTATCTTGATCTTAGCTTCAATCAATTATCTGGGTTCATTCCAGATTTTGTGGGTCAGTTTCAGAATGTTACTTTTATTGACCTTTCAAATAACCAAATATCAGGGCAGATACCCATTTCCTTGTTCAACTTGGCCAAGCTTTTGGACTTGTCATTGAGCCACAACCAACTTTCTGGGAAAATCCCGGTTCAGATTGGGAGCCTAAAATCCCTTACCAGCCTTTCATTGAGTGGGAATAGGTTTGCTGGTCCTATTCCCTTAACCATTGCAAGATTGCAGAACCTTTGGTACCTTAATTTGTCAAGAAATGGCCTCTCCGAACCATTACCGGAAACACTGCGCAAAGGTATTCCTTCTCTGTTGTCAATAGACCTGTCTTACAACAATCTCAGTCTAGGAACTGTTCCTGATTGGATCAGAAGTAGGCAACTCTCTGATGTCCATCTAGCTGGCTGTCAACTTAGAGGAACTCTCCCAAGCTTTTCAAAATCTGATTCTTTAAGCTCCATTGACCTCTCTGATAACCATTTCACTGATGGCATTTCAAACTTCTTCACCAACATGTCAAGCTTGCAAAAGCTCAAGCTCTCAAACAACCAATTGAAGTTTGATCTTTCAGAAATCAGATTGCCAGACGGGCTTTCCCTCGTCGATTTTCGCTCCAATCAGGTTGTGGGATCTCTCTCGAGGATCCTAAATAACAGGACAAGCAACTTCTTGGAGGTTTTGGATGTATCCAATAATCAAATTTCAGGTGGGATACCAGAATTCAAGGCAGGTTTGAGATTGAGAGTGCTCAACATAGCAAGCAACAAGATTGCCGGACAACTCCCCAGTTCAGTCTCGAACCTGATTGACCTCGAAAGGTTGGACGTCTCGAGGAACCAGATAAGAGGCACCATTCCAACAAGTATAGGATTAATGGTAAAACTTCAATGGCTTGACTTGTCCATCAATGGGTTCACAGGAAAACTCCCAAATAGCTTATTGGGAATTAGTCTTAAGCATGCAAGCTTCAGGGCAAACAGGCTATGTGGAGAGATCCCACAAGGCAGACCACTTAATATCTTCCCAGCAGTGGCTTATGCCCACAATCTGTGCTTGTGTGGGAAGCCCTTGCCACCTTGTAGGGGAAAAGAAACTTGAAGATATGAGCCAGTAACATGCTGACTCAATCAATTTCCTAAGGAGATATATGCTCATGCCTGCCATATGAGATTTGCCATTTGAGACACAGTCCATTATTATCCACTTTTAATCTTATCTTATTCATTTCTACTATTAATTACTTCAAGAAACATTGATGTAGGAAATCTTAATTTACAGTCCAAATTCCTCATTGGGTGGATTTGAGAATTTTATGTAGTTCAAGCAAATTATAATTATTGAAAATAAATCCTTGGCAAATAGCTAGAAAATTTCAATAACAAAGTGAACAATTTATTATCCCTTCTGGTGAATGTTTCTTATGAATGTATTCAAATTTAAACCTTTTGTTTGCCACATAAAAGAAGCTAATTGGTGTTACTAAACCAAAGAATCCAAGCAAAGTATAATTAGTAGACAGTATGCTCAAAACAAATCAGATACCAAAGCAAGAATAAGTCACAACCACAGTAACATACCAAAATTAGACCAAGAGATTACACACTTAATCCAAGCAAAGCATAATTAGAAGACAATAGGCTCAAAACAGGTCAAATAACAAGCAAGGATCTAAGTCAGAACCATAGTAACATACCAAAATTAGATCAAAAAGATTACATTATACAGCATTCAACAATCTAATGAGACTATTGCTATTCAGGAATAGAAACCTACCTACATTTTGGTCTTCATGAGTAAACTTCAAAATTTACAAGCATAAGAAACATTTGCTCAATCAGGTAACACATTAACATTTAAACACCTCAAATACTACTCTCCATCAGATACATCCTCCTCTTCCTTATTCTCCACTTCCTTCTCCTCCACTTCCTTATTCTCAGCTTCTTTCTCTGAACCTTCTTCACCCTGAACAAGAAATACAAAGCCAATTTGTTTGTTAACAAAGCCAAAGCCAATTTTGTAAATCTCATAGATGAAAAAGACTCATTCCGCCGTTAATGTAAAAACAAATCAATCTGTCAATCAAGTGAAACAACTCTGTCAAGTATGTTTCAACTAATCGGTGATATAATTTAGGAATAGAATCAATATTCCTGAAGCCCGAACATTGAGTCATATCGATATAAAAACTCAACTGTATTTCCAAAGCATATAATTCAGAAGCTGTGAAGTCTTGAGAATATAAACAAGTTTACATATATCATCAACTTGAAATGATCTAAAGGCATAAGGATCCCACATTGAGCTAAGAGAAAGCAGTTTACTACCCAACTCCATCAACTGAAATATTATTACAGTATTAGATTTATCAACTCAATAATGATGCTCAAACAATAATAAAAGCTTTTTGTTTACATTATGGAAAAGAAAATCTTACTTCTCCATCTTCAGCACTATCACTTTCCAGAGCCTTGTCATACTCTGCCTTAAGCTCAGCAGCTTTATCAGTATAAGGCTTCTTCTCCTAAAACCATTTGACATCATCAAAACATTAGCAAACACTAACAAAATTTGCAAATTTCTGAGATTAAAATTTCAAAGAAGCAGAGGTAATGAAACTCACCTCATCAGTCATAGACTTCCACTTAGCACCAGCTTCCTTAGCAACCTAAATTACATTTAACGAACATACATGTAAACAAGAAGTAAATCCATAAAATATCATGTCAATCAAAAATAGCATTTGAAATGTCGAAGTGTATATAGCAACTCACAGACTTAGCGGCCATAGAATCATGATTTTCTTCCTTGTAAGTTTTTCTAAAATCATCCCTGAAAAGTTAACACACCAAATTACCGTCAAACAGTTAACATGCACTATATGTACCAGTTATTCTCACACACAGAGACCCAGAAAAGAGAGTGGTTTACATGAAGATGAAAAATGCAGTGGGAGGACGCTTCGGCTTGTCTGAATTCTTGCTGCTCTTCTTGGCTCTCTTTGCATTTGGTTCCTTCGATGTGGATTTCTTCCTATGGAGATTTAAACAAACCAAAATGAAAGGTCAGAAACACATAATAAAAAATAAAAATAAAAATCCCACAAACACAATCCCCACTAGAGAGAAAGATCAAAATGGTTCAAAAAACGTACCTCTCAGTAGGCTTCTTGGCCTCTGTCAGCCTTTCCACAACTTGAGCCTCTGAACAAACCCACCTATTAGCAAATGCTTTTGAACTATTTTCATCGATTCAAAATGCAAAACACTGAAAAAAAAAAAAAAACGAGAAATAGAGAGAGAAAAACGTCAACAGCAAAAAGACCCACCCAGATTCATTTTGATCTTGGCCTCGAGACTACAGCTGTGGAAGCTAATCAGAGCCACCGGAACATCCTTACTGCACTCCTCGCTTCATAAACAAACCCACAATTCCATATTCCCATCAATTTCGATCACTACCCACATTCTACTTGTTACCAAAAACAGTAAGCATTTCACATATACAAAAAGACATGTGGAAATCTAGAAGACAGAAGAGAATATGGAAAATCAAAGAAAATGAAAACCCTAGACTCAGAGAAAGCAGAAGAAGGAGAGGATATGGGTTACCAGCGGGTGAAAGCACTGCCATCCTTAGCACGGACGAGAGAAGTCCCTCCACCTCCAGTAGGCTCCTCAGTGGCTTCCACTCTCTTCCTCGCCTTGGTGGGATTCGATTTCAGTGACCCACCTCCCATGGCTTCCTTCTTCTTCTTCTTCGACTTTAGAATTGCAGAGAAATTTGAATGCTTGGCAGGTTTTGCCCCAAAATGAATGAATTTTAAAAAAATAAATATGGATTTTTATTTTTTAATTTTAATTTTAACTTTTTTAACAAAAAAATAAAACTAAAAATTTGGTTGCCGCCAATGCCCTGTTAAAACCGCGCCAATTGGATTTCTTAAATCTCCAGCTTCACGACGTCGTATTGGCCTACATCTTCTACCGTTCGTTTCCAAAAATCATATCGACGGTGTAGATTCAACGTCTGTTCCATTTCTTAAATTTTGCAGGCCTTTTGCTTGCTTGCTTGCTGTGGGTTGGGCTTTAAAACGTTCCATGTTAAAGCCTGTCTCTTAACAGTGTTAAAATTGGGAATCATAAACAATTTTGAAAATTGGGTACAATATTTGACTAACTAAACTTAAAAAATATTTTTTATAAGGACCAAAAAGAAATATCAAGTATTTCTTATTATTTACATTATTGATAACTGGAGTGAAAGATAACAAGTCTGAATTTGATTCATACAGAAGATATATGCAATGTTATTTGCAAATCCAAAGTCCTTATGATGCACATCAGTCCAATTATTTAGAATCTAGCAATAGCTATCTACATGCTCAACTCAGCAGCAGTTGAATGTGATACAATAAGACTATCCAAATTTGACTACCAATATAACAAAAAATACATCCAAAATTTACCAATGCGACTAAAATCAAAGCTGCAGTTCCGCCACCACAATCGCCATACAACACCAGACATATATAGGAATTTCTTAATGTCCTTTGTATTGGTCAAGGGTCACATTTTGAAGCAAATTAAGCAGTATAATACTCCCCAATGGTATCAGCTACCTAACCAAGAAGAGAAGGCATTCCAAAAACTGATTTTTTTAATTTTTTTTTAAATTGTATTTTGTACATACACACATTATTCAATATGAAATGTTGTTTTTCCATAGGCTCTAAGTTGATAAAGCTATTGCAACAGCATGCCTTTCAAACAGTCAGGCTAATTTGAGAGGCTTTACCAAGCAACTTGAGAGAGAACCAAATATAAAGGGACTATCTTGGTAGGAAACAATATTTAGTAGAAAGTTTGCATAATACAAGTCAAAAAAAAAAAAAAACAACACAAAAGAAGCAACAGTAACATACCAAAATTAGACTAAAAGATTACATAGTTATCCAGCACTCAACAATCCAAAGAGATTATATTACTACTTAGGTTACCTTGACATCTACATTTTGAACTTTAATCTACATTTTGAACTTCATGAATAAACTAACTTCAAAATTTACAAGAATAGAAGGCGTTTGTTCAATCAGGTAAAACATTAGTATTTAAACACCTCAAATACTACTCTCCATTAGATAGTTCCTCCACTTCCTTATTCTCCACCTCCTTCTCCACTTCCTTATCCTCAGCTTCTTTCTCTGAACTTTCTTCACCCTGAACAAGCAATACAGAGCCAACATTTCAAAACAAGAATATCAAAATAACAAACAAGCCCAATATTGTCTCAGCAATCAAATATATATATATATATATATATATATATATATATATATGTGTATGTATGTATGTAAATATGGAAAAGGAATCTTACTTCTCCATCTTCAGCATTATCACTCTCCAGAGCCTTGTCATACTCCGCTTTAAGCTCAGCAGCTTTATCAGTATAAGGCTTCTTCTCCTAAAACCATTTGACATCATCAAAACATTAGCACACATTAACATAATTAGCATATTTCTGAGATTTCAAAGAAGCAGAGGCAGTGACACTCACCTCATCAGTCATGGACTTCCACTTGGCACCAGCTTCCTTAGCAACCTAAATTCCATTTAAGGAACAAATATGTAAACAACAAGTTCATCCATAAAACACCATGTCAATAAAAAACAGCACTTGAAATGTGGAAGTGCATGTAGAAACTTACAGACTTAGCAGCCATAGATTCATGATTCTCTTCCTTGTAAGTTTTCCTAAAATCATCCCTGAATAAATAGCACACCAAATTAACATCAAACAGTTAACATGCATCATATGCCCAGTTATTCTCACACACAGACTGTCCCAGAAAATAGAGAAAGGTTTACATGAAGATGAAAAATGCAGTGGGAGGACGCTTGGGCTTGTCTGAATTCTTGCTGCTCTTCTTGGCTCTCTTTGCGGTTGGCTCCTTCGATGTGGATTTCTTCCTATGGAGATTTAAACAAAACGAACTGAAAAATCAGAAACATCTAATAAAAAAATTCACGCACGCAAACACAGCGCCCCACAAGATAGAGAGATCAAAATGGTACAAAAAATGTACCTCTCAGTAGGCTTCTTGGCCTCCGTCGGCCTTTCAACAACTTGAGCCTCTGAAAAAAACCACCACCACCAACCATTTAGCAAATGCTTCAAAACTATTTTAATCGATTCAAAATGCAAAACACTGAAAGAAAAAAACCACGAGAAATAGATAAAGAACAACGTGAACAGCGAAAAAGCCCCACCCAGATTCATTTTGATCTTGGCATCGAGGCTACAGCTGTGGAAGCTAATCAGAGCCACCGGAACATCCTTATTGCACTCCTCGCTTCACAAGCAAACCCACAATTCCATATTCTCATCAATTTCGACCACTACCCACATTCTACTTGTTGTAAAAAAACAGTGAGCATTTCATATTTACAAAAGAGAAAAAGAGACAGCAGAGAATATAAAAAGTGAAAGAAGATGAAAAACCGAGACTGAGAAAAAGCAGAAGGAGATGGGGTACCAGCGGGTGAAAGCACTGCCATCCTTAGCACGGACGAGAGATGAGCCTCCCGCATCAGTAAGCTCCTCAGTGGCTTCAACTCTCTTCCTCGCCTTGGTAGGATTGGATTTCAGTGACCTACCTCCCATGGCTTCCTTCTTCTTCGACTTTGGAATTGCAGAGAAATTTGAGTTGAGAAGGGTATGTGAATGTGAAATTGTGACTCTGAATTCTTTGACAGGCTTTGTGCGAAAATGAAGGAATTTTAATTAAATATATATGGATTTTTTTAATTTTATTAAAATTTAAAAAAAAAAAAAAAGAGAGTAAATAAATAAATAAATAAAAATAAAAAAGGGGGAAATTTTGATTCCTCAAAATTTGATTGCCGCCAATCCCCAATTAAAACCGCGCCAATTGGATTTCTCAATCTTCTCGATCAACGACGTCGCATCGGCCAACATCTTCTACCGTTCGTTTTCGAAAAGCATACCTTCCATTTTAAAGGCCTCTTTAAGTTGGGCTTCGGCCCACAATGCTGTAACGAGTATTAGTGGGTTTTTTACACAGATAATCCAAATTTATTTAGTTTTTTAAAAATATTATACTTTAATAAAATATATAAAAATAGCCCAAAAGTTAAAATTTATCATTTAAAATTATTTTTTTACCCTACTTTTAGTTTTTTTTTCTTGGTTTTTGTTGCTCGTTCGGTTTTTTTCTTCCGTTTTGTTTATTCTCCATCTTTATTTTTGATAAAATTTTCTTCTCCATCTTCGTCTTCTTCTAGTTCACCATGGGTATCCATTGTAGATCTATAACATCGTCTTCATATTATTACTGTCGTTCTCTTCTCATCGTCTTCCTCTGCTTTTCTTCTTTTCTCTTCTCATTGTCTTCCTCTGCTTCTGTTTTGCTATTTGATTATTTTTCTATAATTCGTCTATGGTTTTTCTATAGGTTTTTCTATGGTTTTTTAATAGTTGTTCGATCGCGGTGAAGAGAAGTGCACCTCAGCCTACATGGGCAGAGATAGTGAGCTCGGGTTTGAAAATTCAGACGACCTTGTTATAGTTGGAATTTAGGCCATATCAGGCGCCTGACATGGCGCCTGTCATTGTCAAAGCTCTAGATGAAACCATTTAGTTACAATATTTAAAAAAAAAGATTTAAAACAATGGAACAATATAACCATTTACACATCGTATAAAACTATACAAAAACTCTAAAATATTATAAGAAACTGTATAAAACCATAAAAAAATCATAGATTACCATAGAAAAAACATAGATAAACAATCGAAAACCATAAAAAACATTATTAAATCGTGGAAATATAGAAAACCATAGAGAAATCATGAAGTTATAGAAAACTATAGAAGACATAGAGCACCTAGAAAAACCTATATAAAAGCGTAGAAACCATAGAAACTATAGAAAAAATAGAAAACTATATAAAATTAAAGAACCATAGAAAGCGATAGAAAATCATATAAAACCATAGCAAGTTATGTCACCCAAAACACACACGAGCACAAAAAACGTCGCAAATTCACCGACGATGCGGCACTCACGGACAATGCCACTACTATGAGCGGCGGCGGCGACATCGATGGCCGTGAATTTGGCACTCTTAAATGCGAACAACGATAGACAAATGCTCAAAGGATCGATTACCGGTAGGCGATGAAGAGCGAATCCGAATCACGAACCCCCATTTGCAAAACCCAACGCCATTCTAATGGATCCGGCGACTTGACAACCACCATTAATATTTGTGAACCCGCGAAAGCGAATCCGCGGTCAAGACCAAGATCCTTAAAGACTCAACTTTTAACATCAAATCACGTGTTTCCCATCACGTTAGTATTTTTAGACATCACTGAAGCTCCTCTTAGCTTTGTAGCTCGACCAACAAACATGTCAAATAGTTCTCCTATGTTACAGGTTGTCAAATCCTTCTCTGCAATCATAATTCTTTCCAACTTATCAAAAGGTTATGCGTGATAACTTTTAACTACTGTTTTGGAGTCTCTGAACTTCCCATCATTTGATACAGCATAATTTTTTAGTTGTTCTATGTATTCTATGATTTTCTATAACTTCTCTATGATTTTTCTATGATTTTCTATGTTTTCATAATTTAATGACCGTTTTCTATGGTTTTTCTATGGTAATCTATGATTTTTCTATGGTTTTATACAGTTTCTTATAATGTTTTAGATTTTTTGTATGGTTTTATATGACTGTGTAAATGGGTTATGGTTGTTTCCATTGTGTTTTAAATCTGTTTTTTTTAAAAAAAAAATATTATAACTAAATGGTTTCATCTAAAGCTTCGACAATGACAGGCGCCATGGCAGGTGCCTGACATGGCATAAATTCCAACTCCAATAAGGTCGTTTAACTTTTCAAACCCGAGAGCCTCAGGCTCTACCTCAGGCCCATAGACAGGCGCCTGAGGTGCACTTCTCTTCACCATGATCGAACAACTATGGAAAAACTATAGGAAAACCATAGAAAAATCATAGAAAAACTATAGACGAATTATAGAAAAATAATCAAATAGCATAGCGGAAGCAAGAAGACAATGAGAAGAGAAAAGAAGAAAAGCAGAGGAAGACGATGAGAAGAGAATGACAGTAATAATATGAAGACGATGTTACAGATCTACAATGGATACGCATGGTGAACTAGAAGAAGACGAAGATGGAGAAGAAAATTTTATCAAAAAATAAAAATGGAGAATAAACAAAACGAGAAGCAAAAAAAACTAAGAACGGGGAGCAAAAAAAAACCAAGAACTGAGAAGAAAAAAATTAAAAGTAGAGTAAAAAAGTAATTTTAAATGATAAATTTTAACTTTTGGGCTATTTTTGTATATTTTATTAAAGTATAATATTTTTAAAAAAGCTAAATAAATTTGGATTATCTGTGTAAAAAACCCAGTATTAGCCCCTTTTGAATTCCGTCTAAACGCACAGGAGTCAGACCATTTTTTTAAATCTACTAGTAAATTAATTAAATTATATTTTGATAGCATTGATTAAAAAAACCCTTATTCAAGCTCATCACATATGCAAACAGATGTAGTATAATTGATGTAGTACCATTGCCGCATATGACAAGGAACATTTTATAATAAGCTTTTAATCCATATATATATATATTTTTTTTATCAAATGCCCACTTTTTTTTTTCTTTTTCTGTTTTTGTTTTTGGCTTTGATAGAACACCAAATTTGTTTCTTACATATTTTGGGTAGAGACCAGTTGCACCTCATTGAGATGTCCAAGCAACAGCACACACCAAACGAAGTTTTTGATGTTTGCCAGTTGAAGACACTCAGTCTAACCTGTTCATCCAACTTGGGATGTTTCTCACAGTAGATGATTTTGTTGGACTCGAGCTTGATGAAGAATCGTACATGGTGGTGGAATTGCAGATCAAATAATATTTTAGTTTACTATATATTTGAAGACTTGAAAGAATTTGGAAGAAGATATGTGGTCGTCAAACTTTCAAGTAAAACATTTAAGTTAAATCCCAAATTAATGTTTAATTGCGAAAATGGGTGATGTCTGACTGAAAATGAACCAAACTTTTCCATTCATAGGGCTACAAGCTCCCAAGAGAAATGAAGAGACCTAAAAATGCAAATTGCAATAATGCATGTGTCCACAAATATTGATTGGCCTTTCAAGTTACTGACACATTGTAGAAGAAGAAGAATATAGACGTGATCTCTAAGGCAGACATATAACTATGTGTTGTATGTTAATTATGCACGTATTTTGGACAAATTAAAGTTTGGCAGTTAGTTTTTGTCTTATTAGCCTGCAGTGAAAACAAACACTGCGTAAGTGGCTTGAAATGCCATGGAATCTCAGAGATAACCATCCGCAAACAAATCGAAACCCATCTCATATTTTCGAATTCTGGACAGAAATTAAGATGAAGGTTAATTATTGTCATTAGCAAATATAATAAATTAGTTTATATATATAATTAGCTCTGATGGAGTACACAGAAATTGAAGCAGACAAGCTAAAACCCAAAAAAAAAAAATAGAACAAGAGGAAAAAGAAGGAGATAAATAGTTAGCAGAAGAAACCGAAATTGCCATTGTCAAAGTTAAGAGCATAACTGAAAGGATCATAGTGAAAGCTGAAGCTTTTCTTTTGGCTGAGTTGCCTCCTCCTAATCTCAGCTCTGACCCTCCAGAACAAGCTCTTCAACTTCCTCTTACCACTTTCTAACACTCCTCCACAATTTGGATCAAAGATGAACAACTCCACCACCACACCCATAATATATAATTTCTTAATTTAATTAACCACCACCACTGCTTCCACAACCCAAACCAACTAGGCAACAACTGCTGCTAGTTTCTATAGTGGAAGACAAGGGGATTAATGCTGTTTTTCTATATATATATATATATATATACACACAGACCATTCATACAGAGGGAGAGAGAGAGAGAGAGAGAGGGGAGCTACTATAGAAACGTAGGGGGCACTAGTGAGCAGTGAGATTAGGCTTGGAGAGCAAGGCTCCAGAGAGAGAGAGAGGGGTCAATTCACTCTTTTCTTTCTTTATGGGGTTTGATGCAGCAGAAAGCTGTATATGTGTGTGTGTGTGTGTGGCAGTCTCTCCCTATTGTGCTGTTGCTGCTGTTAAGTCTACGGCGCTCTGCGAGTGTCTATCAGATATGAGACTATGTGCGTAATAGTCACATGGGATCTTTTTTCTTTTTTGGTAATATAGTCACATGGGATCTGCTTTGAGTTAGAAGCCCTGTTTTTATTGTCTGATGATCAAATTGCTTTGAGTTGGAAACCAACGTATATATAAGTATGTTATGCCAGAGGCAAAAGTAAGTTGCCAAGTAAATTTGTTAATTCATCAAAAAAAAAAAAAGTAAATTTGTTAATTTATTTTTCTAAAATAAATAGAAAGTGAAGGTAAAAAAGAAGAAATTAGATTCAGAATAGATACCCTTCTGACATCAGTATCACCACCTTCAGTCAACAATTGGATTTCCGGATTCGCTTTTTGTGTTTTGATGGACAGATTATTAGATATGTTTCTTGCTACTTTTTTCCTTCATTTTCTATTGTTTGTTTGTTTATGGGAATTCCATTTAAACAAAAAAAAAACAACTAAAAAATCAGTAAATTAGTTTATTGGGTTGGTTGGGAAGGACATAATGCAGTTGGGAACTTGAATTACACAACCCTCGGCAGTGCTCAATTGATCTTTAGACTTCCTCTTAACAATGGGTTGACCATGATCATGGATTAGACACCTTCCTAGTTCTAACTAATCAAGTCTAACATTGTCCTTGATTCCCTTAGTGCGTTAATTTTTTTGAGAGAAATAGTGAAAATTTTGTATAGGTTTTTGTGATCATCCTCCATTATTATGAATAGCATACATCATACAGCTCACAAGAATTAACATACTGAATAATGCTCTACCTATTATTCAAATTTTGAACAATTAATACTTAATTAATTTTATTGTGTTCTAGAACACCCTTAAAGCCCTTGAGTTTTAAGATGAAACGACACAGGAGCTTCACATATCGATTAAGAAGTTTAAAATTTAAGTTTTCTCTCTTGTAGAAGTAGGCCATTATTTTTTAAATTCAGTGAGCCAATTGTAATGATGAAATATAAATGGTTGAGGATTAATGGACATATTGTCACTATGTTGAGATTATTAAAATATACTATTCTTTACCCCCAAGCATTTTTTTACTTTTTTGTTAATTAAATTCCTTTACAAAAATAATAAATAAATACTATTGGAATGTATAGCGGGCTATTCGAACCCGAAACCTCTTATAAAAAAAGAGCGGATAATATCACTAGACTGTCCCCTAAAGGACCCCAAACTTTTTTTACTTGCCTAAAAAATAAAAAGAAAGAGAAACAAAAAATGAGATTGAGAGAGACCATATATTTGGTTGTCACTATTATATTAGGTAACTCATATTTTTAAATACAAAGTGAAGATTGAGTATTTAGTTCATATATCATAAGATCCAATTCGTTATTTGATTTTGTCTAACAAGAGCAGTTCAAGTGGTGGTTTATTTAGTTTTTTTTTTTTTTTCATAAGTTGTGGATTGGATGTTTGAGTTTGTCAAATAAATGCGGAGAAAAAATAAAGAGGAAGAGGAAAGGTGGAGAAAATGATCAGATTATAGGGTGATATAAGTTGGATGACATCTTAAAAGACTAAGTGGGTGACAATTATACATGTAAGCTGGAGTAAACTGGAGGTTTGATTAAGTTAAACTTGTCCATAAAATAGACTGTCCAAAAAGTAGACTCTCCATATAAGACTGAGGATTAAATGAATATGCGGATGAAATAGGCAAAACTGTGAGTCTCCTATAAAAGTTAATGAAAAAGGTTTTGGATGAAGGTTTTTAAACGAGGCTCCTAATGAAAATTTCTGAAAAAGGCTTCAGATGAATAAGGAAAAAGAAATAAAGTATAAAAAGTGACAGACATCGCATCTTCGAGTGGGTAGAGTGTTTTGGGGAAAAATGTGCATCTTGCAAGAGAAATTTTGTATAAAATAGCAATAAAACTAAGATTTTTTTTTTTTTTTTGTAATAGCAATAAAACCAAGATACTTAAAAACTATTCATCAAAAAAAAAAAGATACTTAAAAACTTCTTTTGCAAAAAAGATACTTAAAAACTTTTTGGGCCTTTTTACTCTGGACAAAAATTAAACAATAAGCATAATTTTGTCAAAAGCTCCATCAGCAAATGTGGGTAAAAATAGTAGTTGGTAGAAAAAAGTCCAAAAACAGCAGAGCTAAAACCCAACAAAACAAATAACAAAAAAGACAAGCAACCAAATCATGTTACAATTTTTTTTTTTTTTTTGTTAAGCAAACTATACTTCCAACAATGAGCCTTGTTAAATAATTTGTGCCCATTTTCTCACTTAGTACAATCCAAAACATACCAAATATGCTTATTAAATCCAAATTGACCACTAAAAAAATGTAAAAATATTTATTTTTTGAAAGTTTACCTTTAAATTTCAAATGATGAAAAGAGATTCGAACTTACGACCTCATTAAATACGCATACTCAAAACGACTTTAAACATTATTATATAATTTCCTACTAAAAATTATATTATTATCTTACTGTTTTAATTCTTTTTTTTTTAAGTTTGCACTTAACTTTGAAAAATAGTTTAAAAAAATATGCATAAATTCAAAATTTGTGGGTTTTCTAATTTTTTTATTTATTATTTTATGCATTTTACGGATTTTTTTTTAAATAAAGTAAATAAATAATAGTTCACAAATGTGTATAAATTATAAATATATAAATTTGTAACGGATACAAATAAAAAATATGAAAAAAAAAAAAACGAGGACAAAGCTCGTGTCTACATATTTTCATAATTAATGATGGTTTTGTAAATGAGCTAACAATCAGTTTAAAATTTTAATGATTAAAAATCTTTAATTTCCTCCTAACACTATAACTAAAAAAAAATCAGCCAAAACTATTGCTTTCCGTATAACTATGTGGCACAGGAAAAAGGTAGACCTTGTCACGGGGGCACAATTGATGGAACAAGAGGGGTTAGAGAATTTGGAAGACATGTTTACAACCAAAAAAAAAAAAGGAAAGGAGGAGGTTGTTTTAGTGGATTTGCATTGGGGTTGTAAAATTCCAGATGCAGTGGCCCGACACAGATATATTTGTTGGACCTCGATGTTCGAGCCCACTGGGCCGTTACATGTAGTTAAAAGGATAAGAACCAAATTACTGTTTATGTTAGAAATATATATACACTCTCAGTGCATATTTTATTAAAATATTAAAAAGGTAGTTATTTTTTTGTCCTTAAATATTGCATGTTTTGCAATGTACTATTTATTAGTCTATACAGATTTACATGAAAAACCCAGTTACCCAAACGTACTAAAAAATTAATTAAAAGCAATTGCTTTCTTAAAGCAAGTGAGTGATGGTCAGTTTGATTAAAGAGAGACTCTTACAGACACAGGGGTTTGACTTGTTTACTCAACTTGGTCACTTGGCTGCTTCATTGGTCGCACGCATGCACCTGTGCCAGAGGCTTCAACTCGTTGGTTCCTGCCTCGACTTCTCATTGTCATTGGGTTTTGGAGAGAGCTTTAACTTCCCAAATTTCTTTATCATATATATTTTTTGTTGAGCAAATCCTTTTAAATTTTAGTCAAATTAACAAAGAAATTTAGAAACTGAGTAATTTCATATGTCATGATTTAATAGAGAAATTTATTAATAGATAAATAAATAAATTATACGGGACAGTTTAAATTATGGTCAATCAATTTAGTCCTTTATTTTTTATTTTCTTTTCTTTTAGTAGGGCACGAGTAATTTGTTATGATGTCATAGTTCAGTAGGGATATTTCTTAAAAAGATGAGCATTGCCACTTTAACTCATAAAAAAGAATCGCATGTGATGTGGCCAGACTAACAATGCAATAGCCAATTGGAATGTGGGTTGCTCTTATGTTTTACGTTGGAAAGTTTAGTAGTAAGGAAGAAATTGTGTTGTTTAGACATGTATACATAGCATATGGACAACATAAGGGTCAATATCATTATAGCACCGAGATTTAACACTATATCAACTAGATCTCTAATTTCAAATAAAATCAAATACCGCTGCCGTTAAGTTTTTCCACAAATTTTTAGGGTGGAGGGGTATAAATGTAATTTTACATGACAAATTGCAATTGTATTACAGTATAAATTTATTAGTATCTATTTAGAGAAAAATCTCTTAGGACATGATGAGATTTGACGAAAATGCATTTATGTATAATTTTCAAAAAAAACTACAAACTGCGTTAAGGCATGCAAAAAGTTGAATGTTGAACCTAGTTTTAAAAAAGAAAGACAAATTTTATTAATATCAAAAGATATTAAAAGAAATAAGAGTGGTCAAACCTAGTTGATATTGAATTATATATTTTAACTTTTTCAAAAAGTAAAATTTGATGAATAATACACTTACTCAATACTATTTTCAAAACTTAAAAAAAAACTCACCAAAATGTGTCAGACCCTTCTGTAGGTGCGGCTGACGGGGCCTGCTACTAATGTTGCCATTGCAACATGCGGTCCGCCGAGCATTCAAGGGATCCATTTGACTCTGTATACGTAGGAATTGTATAATATCGAAAATACGATGGAACCATGACAATCTCTATCAAAGTCCCTTCAATTACTATTTTACTTTAGTAATTCTATTTTGTTGAAGTAAAGAAAAGTGGAGGATTACTCTCGACAAATTGTAGAGAACACTTTGATTGTCTGTCTAGCACACGCAAGATGACAAATGAATCTTTTCTTTTAATCTTGGCCGTCCTTTTTTACTTTCAATCTGAATTGTTGTGTGTTTTTATAAATAGGCATGAAAAACCAGTTATAGGCACCATGCATTAGATTTCCAAGGGCTTTTCTTTCTTTGCTCTCAGCCTCCTACTTTCCAGTTCCCTTGTAAAATAATTCTTTCCACTTTGTAAAATGATAATGCATTCAGACTTTTAACTTTTTTTTGAGGATTCATACTATTTTATAAATTGTCTAATAAACACTATTGTTGTTCTGATAGGTTGTTATTTTTACTTCTAAAAGATAAATTTGTACCAGAGGGATACTGTCTAAGATAAATTGATCCAAAAGGAATAAAACGATCAATCCTACAAATAAAATATCAATTAATTAGTCTTGAAAGAGTGTATGCTAAAGTATTGCTCTTGCCTGCTATATACTCAAATTTTGCTTTATATACTCTATCGGTTATTACTTCGAGGAAAAAAATCCATCTCTTACTAATAAAAGAATTTTTCTTTATCATCATTATTACCCGTAGAAATAAAGTTATACATTAGACAGATAACATGTGAAAAATCAACAAAAAAACAACATTATATTATGAATTTCTTAATGGACTTAGCAACAACAAAAGTAAATTACGCCGGATCATTTTTTATATGGGAAACTTACCATGACACCGATAGAGAATGTAAAAATAACAATGGATCGTGTCAAGAAGTCCCTTTAGAAAGAAATAGTTGTCGATGTCATTTAGTATATAGCATAGCCAGGTGTTGTATCTCTTTAGACAAATATAGACCTATAATTATAACCTTTGAAAATGAACCTCTAAAATTAACAGCATAATTACTTTTAGATTATGAACTACTTTATCAAATAATATTCACAGATCCATATCAGACATATTCCTTTGGTAAAAAATTAGCCACATATGTTTTAAATTCCTTTTTGAAAATAAAACCTTTATCGAAATTCATATAATTAGCAAAGCGCCAAAATGAGATTTGTCAGGATTGATACCAACTCAGCATGCCATCTACCTGAAATCTCATAATAGCAAGCCAGCACTTATATATGATAATCTATGGTCTTGCGATAATTTCCCTTTAGAAGAGCAGATTAAACACTGGAAAAGAAGGACAATTGGAAGGGAATTATGTCAAGAAGAATTCAAAAGAGCCAAATCTAGAGAGCCAAAATTGATTACTGAAAATTTCTTCCAGAAAATCTATTATTGTGACAATCTCTCTGACGTTCCCTTTCTCACTCGAACAAAACATAATGAACTTGTTGAAAAATATCAGGAGACCTATGTTCGAGAACTTGAAGAAAACGATTCGCCATCATATGATCAAGAAAATTTACAAAAACATTTGAAAAAATAAAAAATTTAGTTAGTGAATAAATTATATGCCTAGATAATTTCACATCAATAACTTTAAGATTGTGTAATCTTCAAAGTTTTTCTGCCTATATTAATCAAGAAACAAACATAGGAAGATTAGCAGTTATAGGAGGGCATATGTTACAAGATATTGGTAGAGATAATCTTAGAATCAACTGGAATAGATATTTAGTTATAGGACATTTAGTTTCGCTAGAAGAAAGAGAGGTTAAATTAATAATTATAGCAAATAGAAAACAATATCTAATTCAGCAAAGAATAGTTAATGAATAATTATTTATTAGAAATATTAGAAGAATTAAAAATAGAAACGGGACTAGAGCTGGATGGAATAAGTACAAAACAATTTAGTAAGGAAAGTAACAACATATCTCAATCTCAAACAAATACAATAATCAAGTTGTTGCTAAAAAAACCATTAAAAATCTTGGAATAGTACTAAATACTGAAAAATATAAAATAGAAATAAATTTAGAAAGTCTTGAAGAAAAACTTAATAATCTTACAAAGAAATTAGAAAAGTTACCTATACTAGAAGCTAGACAAAACATTAAGCATATATTAGGACCAAAAATCATATTTAAATAATGGAATTAGCAAGAAGGTCTAGTGTAGATACCACTCTGATAGAAAAACTAAGACGATTTTTAAGTTTATCTAGTAAGGGAAAAGAGATAATAGAAAAAACTGAAGATTTAATAGATGAAGAAAATGCAGATATACTATTAGAAAAGGGTTTTAATCAGATTAAAAAGAAAAATCTTTATAATGAAGGAGTTATAAACAAACTTAAAAGCAGTATTTATGTATACATAGATAAAACAAAATTAGCAGCAGTAAATAATCGATAAGAAATTAATTTAATAAGTAGAAAAGGAAAAGAAACTTTAAAAAGACAAAAATATACTGATATCCATATGAGAATAATAGTAATAGGAATATTAGGACAAACTCGAGAAAGCGTAATACTAAAGCTCATTCATATCTTTATGATAGTAGATTTTATGACCATGAAGAAGCTTATATGGCAACAACATAAATAGATCTTAGAAATAAAGTAACTGTACTAGGATGTTTTCCAAATATAAATATATATATAGATAAATTTTGTAAACATATAAAATTAAGTGTACAAACTAAAAGATTTAGAATGAATGCAGAATATAAAAATATTAGAATAAAATATTTTTTCTAGTAAAAATGTATAATAAATATCATAAAAAGTTTAGATTTGAAACAGAAAATATAGTATAATGTTTTAAAAGTAAATACATAAAAATGACAACTCCTACAAAACTGACTAATAGTGAATTAAAGGGATTACAATGGAAATTACCAGACTTAAGTAGTAATAAAATAATAAAAATACCTACAACTAGTAATACTTATGTAGATTGTAAAAATCAGGCTTTTCAGTTTTTCAGTAATTATAATAAGGTAGGAATACCAGATGAGGACGAAGAAATAAGAGAAGATTTAGAAATTAATATTGCACACATTGATACCCCAATAGATAAACCTAAAACTTTATAAGCTAACAAAGATAGGATCATAGAACTAATTTTCAATGACCCTAAAAAATATTTAGGCTTAGAAATTTTTGAAAATTTTTGTAATGACATTGAATTAACAGATGAAGACATAGACAAAGTATTAATCGATAGCTTAAATTTTGAAGAATTAAATCTAGTAAATATATATTGCGAAGAATACGAAATATTGGATGGAAACGAAGAAGACAAGCCAAGTACTAGTACTTAACCTAGCACAAATAAAGAACCCGAGTTAATAGAAGAAAAATCAGAAATAGAAAAATATTTAGAAAAAAAATGAGTCCCAGATAGTAAAGAACAATATAAAAAAGTAGAAAGAGCTTTATAAGCTAGAGCAAAATTAGAAAATTGGAAAGAATTACTAAAATCCAAAAATTTATTAGTATTAAAATTACAAGGACATAGACCAGAAGAATGGAAAAGATTATTTCATGAATGGGAAGGCAATTTACTTAGACACTTTATGGAAGTTTTAACAGTAATTGTAGACCATAATTATAAACTAGTATACTTAGAAAGCACCTATTTATTTAGGATGGAGAAAATGGATGAAAAATAATATGAATGAAGAATTAAATGAATTTGATACTAATATTACAGTTATAACCTTTATTGACTTAATTAGTAAATTAATATTATGAGTAAGAATAGATGAAATGGACGATGTAATTAAATAAATTAAAGCTATTAGAAATTTAGAACAACTAAAAATGTGTGATTTAAAATACTTCGATGAATATTTTAATTTATTTTATAAATATTAGAGTCAAATAGGAAGACCTTTTGACCAGGATTTATTGATGAGATTTGTAAATAAATTGCCAGGAAAGATAGGAGAAAGATTACATGATGAACTAGTAAATTTGTTTCAAGCTAAGACTATAGAAGGATTTAATTACCATGCTACATTATTACCAATAATAGAATTTATAAGAGGAAGAATACAAGAATATTGTGAAGAAGAAAAACATAGACACCAGGTAAAACAACAGTTTAGAAAAATGTGTTAAGACATATATGAAGTACCCACTCTAAGATGTGACACTAATAGAAAAAGACACTTTAAGAAATATAGACCCACAAAATATAAAAAATCATATAAGCTGTATAAAACCTTTAAGAAAAAATTTATAAAATATGCATCTAATAAACAAAAAATTAAAAAAATCATTTAATAAGGGAAAACAAATTTTCAAGAAACAAAAAAAATTGTAAATGTTTTTTATGTGGAAAAATAGGACATATTAATCATCTGGATCGCGACACTGCAATTGTTGCAGTGCCGTCGGTGATTCAGGTTGATCTGGCGTCGTGGGGTTTTGAGGTGGTGATTTGGCGGTTGGGTGGCGTCTCATGATCCGTTTCGGTCGTCGTAGTGAGCCCGTTGAGGTGGATCTACATCGCCGTGGAACGTGATCGGATTCTTCGCGATTTCGCCGTGGAGATTTCGCCGATTGAAGCCTCTTTCACCGAGCTTAAAGCTGGTTTCATCGTGGGTTTTCCAGTGGTTCGTGAGTCGGATTGTCGCCGGCCGTGGATCGCTTTCCGTCCCCGTAGAGCTTCATTCGACCGCGGGCTAGTGGTTGGATCTCGTCGGGTTAAGTCGTAGGTAGGTCGAATCACTGTCTCGCGCCCGTATCCTCGAGAGCTCCGGGTTCATCGAAGGAAGTGGTTTCGGTTGATTGCAATTGGTTTCAAGTCGCCGTTCAGGTTACGGGGGGTTGGCATTGAGTTTTGTAAAGAATTAGGCATCGGCGTTCTTGAGCTCACGGGATTTGGTGGATTCTTTGGATTTGGTGGATCGGAGGTAGGTTCGCGGATTCGTGGATCTGCTAAGGTGAGATCGCGGTTGTAATATCGTTGCGTGGGTAATCTCGAACATGGTGCATTTTAAGGACCGGTTACGTGGTTTAGTAATTATTGTGCACTCACCCTACAACGCCACTTGATTTTGGGTGGTTTGCTACCAGTCCTTGCGATGTGTTTGTAACATATCATTGTGGGTTATTCTTTGAATTTCTATTATGTGTTGAATTTGTTGTATCGGAATCTGAAAATTACGAGTAATCAAAAGACTTTGCATTTATACTCTAAATTGCATTACTTTTACATTTCTAGCGTGGATTTTGGATATGGCATTTGATCCGTCATGGAAAGCGGGATACTCTACCCTCATCCCATTCAAATTTGAGCATGTGGTATTGAGATATACATATCTTTGTGAATCACGATTCAGGAATCAAGGTGTGGAAAGTGCTCGGTACCTCGATATCGGAGCTACCTACAGAACATGTCAATGAGAAAGCCCCTGCTGCGCCCTCTCTTGCAGCAGTTGTCAGTGAAAATGCAAGGGGAATGAGCGCTCCACAAACCAATGGTGGTGCTCGCCTCCTGCGGCGATGGTTCGTGGGAATGATAAATGGATCTTCTTATCGCAAAGAACTATTTTAAGTGGTAATTCTGTTCCTGCACCTGTGATTCTTGATAATCAGAATGTGCCTATAAGGAAAGGAAATTTTATTTTAGTAAGAGTAAATGATATTGCTTATAAAGAACGTATTGCTCTTTGTCAGTTCTCCTTAATAGCAAAGGTTCACTCGAGAGGAGAGAAATTTTGGAAGCATGATGATCTGTTTTTAAAATTGCAAAGCATTTGGAAATTGAGTAAATGGAAACTAATCCATCTAGGAAGAGGATATTTTCATGTTTTGCTGCATTCCGAGGAGGATAGGAAGAAAGTGTGGTCTCAGGGTACACTGAATTTGAAACCCGGTTTTGTTCGTCTACAGGCTTGGGTAAAGAATTTTAATCCGGCTACACAAAAATCTACCAATGCACAGGTTTGGGTAAGATTTCACAATCTGAGTTGGGAATACTGGCATCCTCAGATTCTTTTCGATCTTGCAAGAGGTATTGGAGTTCCTTTGAGGATTGCTGAGGCAACACTAAACGGCAACTTTGGCTACTTTGCTCGGATTCTAATGGATGTTGACCTGGCAGGTTTCATTCCTGAAAAATTATTATTGGAAACGGAAGACACATGTATCGAGGTTCAGTTGGAGTATGAAAATTGTTCAGACTTTTGCACCTCTTGCCGCAGTATAGGACATCCAGTGGGTCGGTATCGGATGATTCAAAGGCGGGTACCTCCTATGGCCAAGCCTCCAGAAAAGGGTAAGGATGACTATAAAGCACCTACTCAAATCCAGAGGCCCAAGCTTCCTCCTCCGTTGGATACAAGTCAGGGGCAATCTTCGGGTCTGCACGCTGAAAATCCTCAACAGCCTCCACTCTCTACGAGGTTAAATGTCTCGGATACTCATGTTCCTACTTCAGTGACAGTTGCTACTGGGAGAGTTGCTATGGATTCAGATGAGGAGCATTGGTAGGAAAACATAAGCTGGCCCCGGGATATGCCTTCAGATTTGGGTGACACCTTCGACGATTTGAATGAAGAGCTACCACCAGAGGACGGCGGGGTGAGACAGGACCTTACGGCTATGATTGCTTATGACCCAGACATCGCACTCATCGCTGCTCAGCGAAACCTGGATTTAGTCGCCTCTGACCCTTTAGTTTCGGAAACTAAGGACCCACATGCTTGGACTACGGTTAAGAGAAAACCTGGGCGACCTCCGAAACTGGAACATGCTAAAATACTTGAGGGCGACCACAGTTTTGATCGGGCGCTGACTTCGGGCTTCCAAATCTGAAACCAATGATTTTTCTTTATTGGAGCTAGGGTTTGGTAACCAGACACTCGAGGAGGTCTTGTATGATTTTTGTCGTCGACATAACCGATCTGTTATGCTTGGTGGAGCTATGGTCGCTTTGATCACGATTCAGAACTTTTTGGTCCTCGTTAAATATAGAGTTCATTCTACTAATAGTTCGGATGTTTTGCCACCATGTGGATTTTACTTCTCATTATTTGGAGGATGCTAGGATTTTGCTCGGTGAGGAGCAAATCGTTTCAGTGGATATTCCGAGGGTAGGAGGCCGGCAGGTGATTTCTTTTGTGTATGGGATTGTCTTCCCGGGACGTCGAAAAAATCTTTGGACAGTTTTGGGACATCTTCTGGTTATAGATCATCCGGAACATTATGGGAACTTGATGCCATCCTAGGTGCATGAGAGGTCAGTGGAGGTCCCCTATTCACTCTTCTTGTCTTGACTTTCGGTGGTGGAGGCTGCATGTTGCTACTATTGATACTCATGGAGCTTTCTTCACTGGGTTGGTGGGACCCGCGAGTATGTTCAAAGCAAACTCGATAGGTCTTTCTGCTCTGACTCTTGTTTGGAGGTTTGGGATTCCGTTTCTTGTTGCACTTTAGCCAAGCTGCATTCCGATCATCACCCGCTGCTGTTGAGTCTTTCAAAGCTTGGTAATGTGGGCGGCGTCCGTTTGGTTTGGTCTATGTGGTACGCTCAATAAGGATTTCAAATCATTCGTTCGAGTATTTGGGATGAGGAGGTTTGGAAGTCCTTTTCATCGGGTTATTCTAAATTGAAAGCGGTGAAGCATGCTTTCTTGGGGTTGGAGCAGGGGATCTTGGTGATATTCACGACAAAATCACTTTGGCTTAGGAAAAACTTCTTCGGTCCGAACATTATTGGTACGGAGGGCTTCGAGGAGATTAGCGAGGAGGCGGGCGGTTTAACTGATGAGGCTCGCTCTTGAAACTATCTTGGATCGATCAATGGGTCAATGGTTGAGGGGCGGTGATCGTAACTTCATTCTTCTTCGGTTCGCAAGTCGCGCCCTTTGTCTTCGCTTTCGATTGGGGATAAATATTTCGATGAGACTACCATCGGGGTCATATCGTGGATTATTATAGATCTTTATTTTCAGAGATGAGTCTACCGGCCGGATTTCTCAGATTAGATGGGATCATTCCGAGCTCGCGTGGCCGGATGAAAACTCTAATTTAACCGGTCGCTTGATTAGGAGGTTAGGCGGGGGTGTTCAACTGGACGTCCGGTGCCCCCACGATGGCTTCGGGTTCTTTCTTTCGAACTTGTTGGGACTTTATTCATTCCGATGTGGTGGATGCGGTGAAATCTTTCTTTCTTCGGGCTATTCATCCGGCCTAAATTCAAATTTCATGGTGGTTCTTCCGAAAGTGCAGTCGGACTCGATGGATAAGTTCCGTCAATCATGTTGGGAAACTTCCTTTTCAAGGTGGTTTATAAGATTTTAGTGATCGGCTAGCGGGTCGCCGCTAATTGTTCGACAATCGGTTTGGTTTCATTCGAAAATGTGAAGGGCGCATTGCGATTGCTTGATTGTGTCAATCACCTTGATAAAGTTTTTATAATGGCTTTGAAGATAGACATCGCAAGGCTTTTGACTCTATGGTTGGGACTTTCTGGCGCTTTAGACGAGTTTAGTTTCGCACCAAATTTTGCTCGTGGATCGGATCTATTCTCACCTCAAAGAAAGATTTGGTTCTCATTAATGGGGTTCGGAGGTTACTTTGGTTGTTCTCGAGGGTTGCAAGGTGATCCACTTTCTCCCTTTTATTGGTATTGCAGAAGATTTTTGGCGGTATTTATCTCGGATGGTCTCCTCTCTCTGCCGATTTCCTCCCAGGAACCCTCTTCCCTACTCACCTCCTTTATGCGCGATGTGCTCATGTTTTGCGAGAGGACATATCGAATTTGACCGGTGTTTTGATGCCTGCCTTCTACGCTTCTATTAGTCGGGTTGTCAACTTGGACAAATCCCACATTTATTACGGTTCCGGTGTCTCGCCGTCGTGCAAGATTTTGGCGGACTTGAATCAAAGTCGGGTGGCTTCCTTTTATCTATCTCGGGTTCCCTTTTAAAGGAAGCCTACTCAGTATTCTTCGTCCCATCATTCGGATTTTGGAAGCGATTAGCCTCTTGGAAAGGCGTTCCTCCGATGGCGGTCGGTTGTGATTAACTTCGGTGATTACCTCAAGTTTGTCCACATGTTTATGGTCTACAAATGGCCGGTGGGTTTGCTGAAGTCTCTTAACAGGGCTATTCGGAACTTCCTTTGGACTGGATCTTCTCTGGTTCGGAAATTAGTCTCGGTTGCTTGGTCCATCTGTTGTCGGCCCACTAATCAGGGGGGTTTGGGTCTGAAAAACCTGGTCACCTTTAATAAGGCTTTGCAGAGTAAGTTGGCTTGGAAGTTGATGAACAAGGATTCATTCGTTTTTCGTTTCCTTCGGGCGCGCTTCTTAGGAAAGCTGAACCCTTTGTATTATGCTGCTTCCTCGATCTGGCCTGCTCTGAGACAGCTCTATCTTACCATTTCGAGGGAGGCGATTTGGATCATCGGGGTTGACTCCGGGGCTCGTTTCTGGGTTGACAACTGGCTGGGGATGCCCATTATTGAGTTGTTACAGAACTCGGGAGATTTATGCGACCCAGATACCTTGGTAGGCGATCTGGTTGATTCTGATGGCAATTGGAACCTTCCGGTGAGTTTCCGTAAAGCTTTTCCGCAGTTGTGCTCGGGTATTGAGAAGGTGGCAATTTTGATGGACAGGCCGGATGAGAGAGTTTGGCCCCATTCAGCCTCGGGCGCCATTCAGTACCGAGATATCTATCTTCACCTTTCTACGACGGCTGCGCCTCCGATGTGGGTTAGACACATTTGGAAGTGTTTTATTCCTCCGGCTCGCTCGATTTTCGCTTGGCGTCTTCTTCTGGGCCGTATTCCAACTGACGATGTCTTAATTAAGAGGGGTTTCTCCCTGGCCTCAAAATGCAGGATTTGTGGTAAGGACTCGGAAACAATTTCTCATCTCTTCTTGACTTGCCCCTACGCAGCTGCCATTTGGGATTGTCTTGGGGTTGCCTTTGAGATCAGATTGGTTACTTCCAATTCGGTGGTTCTATGTTTGAGTATGAAGGCTTCATTAAGCACTCAGTCTTGATCTTTGGACGGCATATTGTTAGTGCTCTCTCGCTATTTGGTATGTTCGAATCAAAGGCATTTTGGTAATATCTTCATTCCTCTAGCGTTCTCGGCTTTTATTTGGGCTTGACTAGGAAATGCTATTCAAAAGCGGCACTGCTCCATTGGTGATCTTGATCCTCGGGAATTTAGGGGTTCTTGTTGTTGCGCCTCGGGCTCCTCGGTTTATTCGGTGGTTTGGTCTCCCAGGGATGGTTGAAGGTTAATACCGCGGTCTTGCGATGGTTGTCCGGGCGGGTGGTTGCGGTGGCTACTTCGTCACTAGTAAGGGCTTCATTAAAGGCAGTTTCGCAGTTCATCTGGACTCGTGTTATGCCTTTGAGAGTGAGCTTTTGGGTGCTATTATTGCTATTGAGCGTGCTAGAGATTTCGGTTGGGATCATCTTTGGTTGGAGTGTGACTCCACTTATGTCGGCAATTTGCTCTTTTCGTCGGAGGAGGTAGTCCCGTGGGTCTACAAACCAAGATGGGTCAACTGCATTAGTTATATTTCCAGCATCCAGTTCCGGGTTTCTCACATTTTCAGGGAGGGAAATACTGTGGCGGTTGCTCTTTCGAAGATTGCTGTTTATGCACCTGGAGCGCAGTGGTGGTGGGATCATCCAGACTCTTGTACTCGAATGCATTATAGAAATGTCAATGGGTTTGCAAACTATAGATTTAGAAAGTAATTTAATCGTTGTACCTTGTTACCTCGGTACTCTTTTTCCTGGATTGAGATTTTCCCCTTTTGGAGTTTTTTCTCTTTTCAGGTTTTAATGAGGCCGGCGACGGTCGTTGTTTTTCTTTCTTTTATTACTTCGGTAATAATTTCTTTTTGTACTTGTTTATTTTAGGTCTCTATACCTGTTGTAATTTTTGTAAAGGTTGTAAACTTCTTATTTAATAAATTTTTGCTTGTTCGGTGTGGGTTTGGAGGGGTGCCAACCTAGTTGGGATGTCTCTTTCCGTCTATCCGGCAAGTAATCTCTTCTGAATATTTTAGAACCATGTCGTTCGTTTCTTGGTAAAATATACAGTTTTTTTCATAAAAAATTCAAAATAGAATGTAAAAATAATAATGAATACTGTTGTAAGATATGCTACAAAAATCTAGACAATAAATCCATAAAGCCTCTAGAAATAAATGTAAATAGAGCAGGAAGTGAATTAATCAGTATATATATAGACATACTATATAAAAAGGAAACCTTACATACAAAAGCAATGATAGACACATGAGCAAATAAATGTGTAATATATGATAGTCTAGTACCCCTAAAATATAGAAATAAATTAAAACAACCCATAAATATTAGACAGTTTGATGAGACATGCATACAAATAAAAGAATGTTTAAATAATATACCAATTAGAATAAATGGAGAAACTCATAATTTACCACAAACATTTATATCTAATAGAACTACTGAACATAAATTTATTTTAGGATTAAATTTCGTATTAGGAAATAATGGTAGTATTATGATAACATCATGAGTTAATTTCTTTAAAAAATCTATATTTGTACAGCCTAAGTTTGAAACTAATATTGTACCATATGAAAAGAAAAACATTAATAATATAGAAAAAGAAGTAGATATAGAATTCTTTAACTCTTTATTAGAAACAGATACAACACTCGATGAAAAAATAGAAATTTTGTAAGACAAGGAAATCAAATATTTTTTAGAAAACATAGAGAAACCAATAGACTATTTAGAATGTGACAAGTGGCCTATAGACCTTAAAGAAAAAATAGAAGAATTAGAAAAGCTGAAAATCATAGGAAATAATTCAATTAGAGAAAATAATAATGAGAAATATAAAATCGAACTTATTAACCCCGATATTACAATTAAAACACAAGATTTAGCCTACAGTTTAGAGGATAAAGAAGAGTGTAGAATGCATATACAAAAGCTATTAGAATTAAAAGTAATCAGAAAGAGTACCAGCCCCCATAGAAGCCCTGCATTTATAGTTAATAATTATAATGAGCTAAAAAAAGGAGAAAGTAGAATGATAATTAATTATAAAAGATTAAATGACAATACCTTAGACAATGGTTATAAGATTCCAAATAAAGATGAATTAATCAATTCAATACAAAAAGCCAGTTATTTTTTCAAGTTTGATTGTAAGAATGGATTTTGGCAAATAAGACTTCATGAAGAATCTATCCCATGGATAACATTCAATCTGAAGGACACTTCGAATGGTTAGTAATGTAGTTTGGATTAAAAAATACACCTTAGGTATTTCAAGTTAGAATAGATAAAGTTCTTAAGTAGTACTCGAAATTTTGCATTGTATATATCGATGACATCTTAGTATACAACCATAACATATTCATGCATAAAGCACACCTACATAAAATATTACATTGTTTTAAATAGAATAATATTGTTATATCTAAGAAAAAAGTAGAATTATTAAAATAGAAATTCAAATTTTTAGAACTAACAATAGACAGAGGAAGAATTGTTTTACAACCTCATATAGTTAGAAAAATACTAGAATTTTCTAACAAAATAGAAGAAACTAAGGAATTACAAAAATTCTTAAGATTATTAAATTATAGTAGAAAGTTTGTACCTAATTTAAGTACTTTAGTAAGACCTTTATATAATAAACTTAGTAAACATGGACTAAAATATTTCAACAGTGAGGATATTAAATTAGTATAAAAAATCAAAACGATAGTTAAAATATAAAACCCTTAGCTTTACCAATAGATTCTTATTATAAAATAATACAAACAGACGCAAACAGTCTAGGATGGACCAAAATTTTATTACAAAAACCTAAATCAAATAGCCCAAAAGAACAAGAAGAAATAACTATGTATGCTAGTGGAAAATTAGTGAACTAGAAAGTAGAAAGTCTAGTATGAAACAAGAAATTTTAGGAATATGGAATAAAGCTACACATTAGACAGATAGCATGTGAAAAATCAAAAAAGCAATATTAGATTATGAATTTCTTAATGGACTTAGCAACAACAGAAGTAAATTATCCAAGATTATCTTTTATATGGGAAACTTACGATGACACCGATAGAGAATGTAAAAATAACAATGAATCGTGTCAAGAAGTCCCTTTAGAAAGAAATGGTTTTCGATGTCAATTAGTATATAGCATATCCAGGTGTTGTATCTCTTTAGACAAATATAGACCTATAATTATAACTTTTGAAAATGAACCTCTAAAATTAACAGCACAATTACTTTTAGATTATGGACTACTTTATCAAATAATATTCACAAATCCAGATCATACAGATTCCTTTGATAGAAAGTTAGCCACTTGTGTTTTAAATTCCTTTTTGAAAAATAAAACCTTTATCGAAATTCATATGATTAGTAAAGTGCCATAATGAGATTTGTCAGGATTGATACCAACTCAGCATGCCATCGACTTGAAATCTCATAAAAGCAAGCCAACACTTATATATGATAATCCATGGTCTTCCAATAGTTTCCCTTTAAAAGAACATACTAAACACTGGAGAAATAGGACAATTGGAAGGGAATTTTTTCAAGAAGAATTCAAAAGAGCCAAATCCAGAGATCCAAAATTAATCACTGAAGATTTCTTCCAAAAAATCTATTCTCGTGACAATCTCTCTGAGGTTCATTTTCTCGCTCGAACAAAATATAATGAACTTGTTGAAAAATATTAGGAGACCTATGTTCGAGAACTTGAAGAAAACGATTCGCTATCATATGATTAAAACATTTACAATCAATGGTAGGAGAATCTAGATGAGGAGGAATTGCATAATTTCATCTTTTTATGTTCCTATGTATGTATCTATAGAGTAATGGGCAACTCACAATTGAGTACCAAACAAGTTCAAGTAACCCTTGAACTTGCAGCTAATAAATTTAACAAAATCTTATGCTTTACCTATTTATAAACACTGAGGTGTCGAAGTCTGCACCAATAGACTCAAATATACTAAATTATATGATATTCCCATAAAAGATTATACTTACTAATTATTAACTTTGATGGTATAGGACCACGGACCATATTCTATCACCCAAAAAATCGTAAAAATCTAAAATTTGTCAATTTATCATATTTATTATCAATCATATGATCATATACAGAACAATAATATACATCATGATAATTAGAGGGACAACCAAATCATGCAGGAAGTATAGTCTTCAAATCACTTGCATCTGATGAATACGAAACCAAACAATAGAAATTACAGATAACCTCAAACCCAAAAAACTTAGACGGACTAAATTGAAAAAGTAAGCAATTAACTTTCCCAAAAAAGATTTTTTCCACGAATTATGAAACTCAAAATATAAAGGATTTTGTCTATAAGTTTTGAAACCCCAAAATGTGGTGTTTTCCAAATAGTGCGATGTCTCACTATACCATCATTATATAATTTATCCTTACCAAATTATCACCAATAATAGTATCACTCTGAACTATATGGAGATCATGTAAAACTTTATCCAAAATCATGTCATAAGCGCCATTATAAACTCTTAAGACTCCACCTGCAGCGGAATAACTGAACCTACGGAGTCAAGAGTATTTAAAAAATAAAGTTTTTCTTTAAATCTAGTACATGATGAACATTAAAAAAAGGCCAAACATTTTAATTTGAACAGTTCCAACACCAATAACTTGAAAGAATTATTATTTCCCATCAATTAGCTAATAACTTATGGAAATTACTATTATTATAGATTATATAATATCTATAACTACATAATATTATGCTATATTACAGTAATATAATTAATCTTTATAATTATAGTAAACTACAATATGCCCATCTTGGTAACAAACAGGCCGGCGCCATCCGCCTCGGCGACAGATACACGTTTCTTAGGATTAAGCTTAACTGGTTTTCACGTGGGCTTACGTTTCTTGAGCCCAGTGCTGGATCAATGGTTAGACAAGCTTGTTTGTAGCAGTGGCCCAATTATAACCATCTCATCATTTATAATTTAAAATCAATAATCAATTTTATTTTTATTTTTTTTAATGAAGAGAATCATTAATCGATGTGTGTATTTCATTTTTTATGAAGAGAATTTTTTATGAGGACTGAACATATCTCAAATTATCGTATTGTCCTTTTCTTGTTATCTTTTGGTGTAGCAATGAAAACCCCGGATCTGGAGCCTTGATGTTCACTCTAAAGATTTTGAGTAACCAAACTTCAGTCATGACACAGTATTAAAAGCAGTATCTATTAATAGACCGCTCTTCAGCTTTGCAGAGGGTCAAACATAATGCAATTAGTTTCCTATCCCAAATTCTAAGCTTCCCAAGTTTTAAAAGTACACAACTATTTTGCAAGCTCTTCTTCTCTTACCTTTAACCCATTGGCTTCAATCCAATTTCCTTATTACTCTTTGGATTAACCAGAACCCAAGATTACCTTAAACTAATCTCTAACAATTGAACAAGTGACAAAGATCGTAGGTTAAGATGAATTCACACAAGCATTTTATCAAACACATGGTCCACATATCCAAACTTAAAGAACAAGAATCAGATTTTCGAAAGTTTAAATCCATAGTGTATAAACTTAATACTTCTACATCTACAAGAATGCAAGTCCAAAGGCTATAACTAACTGCACTCTTTGCAGAACAGGGTGAGCAAAAATTAGAGAAAGCCAAATTCAATTGAGAAAGTTAAACGATGTCACCAGATTGCAACAGCCTCAGAAATCTGACAGTATTAATGTGATAATCAATCTGCCATGGGAAACAGATGATGACCAGTTGGCGATCAACCATATGGAATCTCATCTCTACAGGGCTGTAGCAAAAGGCAAAAGCAAACACCGCCTTCACCATTTACTCACTCCAACCAAGAACACCATCCTACATATCTACATCAGCTCCAAATCAGCTACCTCTAAAGAAACAAAACCAGCAAACTTCGTGGAAGATATCCTTCACGTGTCCAAAATTATTAGTTGGAAACACCAGCTCCAGGTGGCCATATTAATGGTGCCACAACTCTATGTAATGACCACGGTAAGTCATCAAACAAACTAATTTTTGTCCGTTGTGCTGAACAATAACGTCACTTCACACCGTTCTGCAAGGAAAAGATGGAGAAGATGGGATAACGTCACTTGACATGAAGAAAATTTTCCTGCTTTCGGCATGTGGACTGAGGTATTCTGTCTCTCTCAATTTATGGAAGACAACAAATATAATAATGATTTTAATCTCCAAACATGCATCATCAACAAGATATGTTTTTACAACGCATTACTATTCTCGCAATTCCTTCAAGTGGATGCCAGACTGATCTTTCAATGAATTACCAAATAACATCCGGTCTTTACAAATTTTTAAGTCACAACATGAAATCATACTATACTCTGGCTAAAACTATTGAATTCACTTTCTCTTTTTTATACTATACTATTGAAAATCTTGTAACTTGCCATATTTGTATACACAACCATGCAAAGTGATGATACAAGGTCAGATCAACTAATACTATTCCACAAAAACAAAAACAATGAAGAATATAGCAAAAGTGAAAGCTCCAGTTCAGGGATTGAAAAAGCTAAAGAAGCTACTCTCATAGTGGCTGCACTCATCGCAACTGTGACAATTGCTGCTGGTTTTACCTTGCCTGGCGGTTATGTGAGTGAAGAAGGACCAGAACAGGGAGCTGCAATTCAATGAAAAATGCAGCATTCATCGTATCAGACACCATAGCCATGGTGTTCTCTAGCTCTGCTGTCTTTATCCACCTCTTCTTGGCTCTAAAACAAGAAAGGACAAGGGGTTTATCATATTTCTTGGCAGCAATGGTGGTTGCATTCGTGAGAGACATATATGCAGTTTTAGGGCATTCTAGTGCCCTTGCCTTTCTCATTTGTGTTATTGGTCTGTCCTTTGTTTGGTTTGAAAAGATGTCGTGTGCACATCTAGATGAAGTATAAGATGTGTGCACTTGTTTTCTGATTTTTTGTTATAACATAAAGTATAATATATGGTTTATTAAGGGACAAACAACTACAATTATGATGTTGCAATTAAGATTAATAATCCTGTACCATAGCCAGTCACACATGTAATTTTAGGCTTTTAACCTGATGACATCAATGAAATCCAACATTTTGAACCAATGAACTGATTAGTACTGGTCCTAAAGTTTAAACAGATAAAAATTAGAAATATAAAGAACTGGATCAGCAAAATAACAAAAAAGAAAAACAACTGTAAATTTATATATATACACTGCAGCCAATTCTATAAAATGAATAGCAGGCCTATTCCCAATTCCCTCCAAAACAGAGCAAAGCAAAGCAAAATTAAGAGAGAATCAAAGCAATATTTGTTATGGCCAATTATTAAGAGAGAATAAAATGACTTTCAGGAAAAATGCAGATTCATATTGTGATAGCAGTACCATATATGACACATCAGAGAACTCTTTTGCAGCTTCAAGAGAAAAAGTATCTTGTGAAACAAAGCAAAGTCCAATCCATTTTACGAAAGCATCATTATAATTACCAGATTTGCACCTTGTTTAATGCATGCTTCAAATGAGTCTCTAAGGCACGGTTCTTCCAACTCCTATATATACCCACAACAAAAAGAAAAATTGAAATTATAACGTCACTAACATAAGCGCTCAAAATGATGCAGCACACATGATGTTCACCAAACTAAGTTGAGGCTACCAAGTCAGCATGGCTACAACCAAAATAATACAACTTCCTCGCAGACCCATAATATAAAGCTAAAAGAAAACAAATTAAAAAAGAAACCTCACCATATGAGCAAGTTCTACTATTTGGCATGAAAGGAAAGAAAACACTTTCAGTCATCAACACACCTAATCAGCATCACCCAGGACTTGGAATTTCTGTAAGGCATTCTGACCAAGAGAGTGATCTGTGAAAAACAATGCATATGCTTCCACTCTCATACCAGCTAAGCTGGCCGTATGATATGCCCAAAAAGAAACACCTGCAAGAAATTAGAAGTCCAAAAAACACAGAGTTAAAAATTCTTTTGGCACTCAAAAAATAAGTTACTAAAAAGCAGAACATAAAATCATGAAAGGTCTAATGACTTGAAAGGAAACTGTAACCAGATATTTTTTCTAACTTCCAAAATAGTGCTCAGATCAGAAGGATGAATGGAAACTGCTAAGAGAACACATGACAAAATGATAAGCAAATGAAAAGCTTAATACCATAAAACAAGAAAAATAAAATAAAATAAAAGAAATTTAAAATGGCGGTTCTATAACAGCAAGACAAAAGATCAGTTATGGTTGATGTAATTCTAATAAAATTACATACGTTTTTGATATAGAAGAAGTCAAGATAGAGGAAAAGGTTGGTTTCAATATTCAATGCATAGGTGATATCTATAAATAAATGCAAATAAAAAAAAAAATCAACCAAATAGAGGAGATTTGATGGGCAGTATAGTAGCCACTGCAGAGGAAAATGACCTTTCTGCTCGGAAGGTTAAAACAGGAGGTAAGAAAATAGTATCAAAAAATTCTTACATAAAGCGCAGCAGGTCATAAGCAAATGCATAAGTTAAATAATAACCTTTAATAAGAGATCATATAACCGAACAAGCTCTTCAGGCTTGGTAGCTTTCTCATTGTTGCCATCATGGAGCCTAGGAAGTTAACTTTTTGCAATGCTAACCAACAACTGAATGTGTTCAATGGTTCTTTGTCCCACTACAGCACTGAAAGCTTTGTTACTACCATTTATGTCACCTTTCACCATTTCTAGAGCTACCTGCACTGACCTAGAAATATACACCATCAAGAAAAGCAGTTCGAAAAATAGAGAAACAAACAATTCTATATTGACAAATTTCATACCAAGTCACTACGAATGCAGCTCCTAGAGTGTGGTATATGGAGTTAAAGTGTTCTTGCAATCATATGTACACATTAGAACCAATAAGGAACTTTGTAGGCAAATATCCCAACAAGTCAAATATGAAAGATTACTCATGCACACAATATAGTAGTACAAGTACAACATTCATCATCTAGGGTTCACAAAAGTCCCAACTAGCACGATTTAGTTCCATGACGTACAGCATACAAACATGATAAAACATATGAACATATACAATGTTATATAACTGCTAATTACAATGTTTATTCATAACATGGCTACCTAACCGCATAAACGCTTCCTATAAATAGTCCTTCTGCCGAGCTTAACTGGTGAGAGTATCAGCTTCACGAGAAGTTTCATGCTGCACCAATGGTTTATACAAAAGGCATGGTTAAACACTCTATTCTTAATTATTATGCAAAGCGAAATTATCCAATTTGGACAAATTGAATGGAGTGACTCAATTCGGAAAAATTGAAAACAATCTTGACAACGTAGAAAACCAACACCAAACCCATCACCAAAGGCAACAGCACAAACCCAATCACAAAAGTCACTGACCCGAATAGCATCGAAGCAAGAGAAATGCCCAGAAACAGAGAAGCGAAAACGGTGGGAGAGACGTGCGTTACGGTGACGTTCTGTCTAGACGATGATGAAGACGAAGACAAGGAGGATGAGGGTTCCACTGCCAAGGTAGCGAAAAGGAATGGGGAGAGGAGGCGATCTGAGGATGTGGATGATCATGAAGCTGGTCTTACACAAATTCCTGGATTGTGGATCATCAGCACCCATTCTCAGTGAATGGAAGACAAGAATAGAATAAGCTCAAAACGTTTTCTTCTAAGTCTGTGTCCGTGCTTCTGAGAGAGTTACGAGGGAGGAGACAGAGGAGTCGCCGTGGAAGAAGCAGAACAGGATGGGTCCTTCTATTTGCATCCTTTTTATTTTTTAATTTCAAAAATATCCTTTTCTTTTCTTCTTTCTATATTTAAAACCCTAAGAAATATTGAGACTAATATATATATATATATATATTTAGACATTTTTTTATCATTAAATTAAATTATGGGTCCAGATGATTTAGAGCAACAAATTATCGGCACGTTGACTTTCCTCAAATAAGGTTTTTGGCATTTTATATATATATTTTTTAGATTAGGGGTATTAAATGGAAAATTAATTTAGTTCTATAAACCATCTAAGATGTGAATAATAGTATAATTAATTTGATGGTAAAGCTGTAGACGTGAATAATAGTATAATTAATTTGATACCTGGTAATTTGGAGCCACTGGCCGGTTGGTGTAATTTAAGAGCAGAGCGTTTCTCCCACAAGTGTTGTATGGGGGCATTGATATTAATATACTTGTCATCGCCACCATCCTTGTTGAGCTGCTCTATGCTCATATTATTTTTATCAAATACTCCATAATCTACTTGTACATGATCATTTGAATCGAGCCCTGTCCGCATATAACATGTTATGTCATCTGTACCAATGAAAGTGACTAGTTTTGGGGCGGTTACAATTACATGAGCACAGAAATTCCTCATCTCAGGACACGCACATACAACTAGTTGCCTCAATTTTGGAAATTCCAAAGCACAATTTCCTGAGTGGAAGCATGTGAGGCTGGTTAATCCGTCCAGCACCAAAAACTCCAAATGATGAAAAACAATATTATTATTTTTCAAACTGCCTGATGACGTTGATGATGATCCCTGCAGCTCATCATCTTTTGCATGAATTATTTCTCTTATTTTATTGCACTTAGATGTCCACATCACTTTGAGCAGTGGCAGGCTTTTAGCTGTTGAGGGAGTCAATAAATATTCCATCCCGTTACACACATCCACTCTCAGAACTGTCAAAGCTTGGAAACCCCAGGAAGGCATTAATAATTTCTGTAGTTTCTCACACCCATATAGTCGTAGACATTCCAAATTTTGAAATATTGTGGTGCGTGCACCATATTGGTGGCTACCCAATACATCCATCAACAACTTGGGCACGTCACCTCCCATTTTGAGCATCACCAAATTTGAAAGAAATTCTTCTTGATCACCATGTTGTACCATCTGATGGAAGGAAATACTCCCGATTAAAGATAATGATTTCAAATTTGAGAATGTAACTTAAAATTGATTAATGGCAGGCCAAACAATAAGGTAAATTAAATTCGATTAGAGTACCTACAATGCGTACACATGGTCGGTAATAATTATGATCAAATGTAATTATTAAGGGTATAATATATATTTTTAGGCCTGTTATCACATATATTAAAGTGCGTCATATTTTTTCAATTTAGAAATTCTATCATTGTACGGCAACACTAACTTTGGAAAGTATAATGGCCAACTTAAGTTTTTTTATTGAGCCATCTATTTTACCACAAAAGGGTCTCAATTGATGATGATTGAAATTTTAAAACTGCGAGTCCTATATTTTTTTTCAATAAAGCTTTTCATCATAATTTATATTTCAACACAAATGATGTGACATAATTTCATTAATTGATAGATTATATGTAATCAATAAAGTTAATTAATCCCTATATAATCAATAAATTTATGCCACATCATTTGAGTTGCAATATAAATTATGTTAAAATAGTGATACTTTTTTTTTTCTACTTATCAAGTAAGAACCAAAGTTGAAAGTTATTTTAATTTTTAATTAATTTTCTATTTCTAGAAGCATTAAATTTGTGTAACAGGAGCGAGCAGGAATAAAAGCTACATGCATGCAAAAAAAAAAAATTATGAAAATAAAAAAATTGGAAGATCACCTTTTGGTCATGGAAGAGAGGTTGTCTGGACACCAAGTTCTCTTGAGGTTCTTCATCCGTAGAGTTGGAGACGAATGTTGTAAGTTTACCACAGCCCCTTATAACCAACTCTTTCAAATTAAGTAGATATTCCATGTCATTTTTATATCCTCTACAAAACCTTTCAAGTTCTGGAAGAGACTTAAGCCACATATATTTTAATGAAGGGAATAAGCCAATCTTTCCTGGCCTTCCTTGTCGGAATTCTTTTGTCATGACTACAACCTCTTTCATCCGCCTACACTCAGAAATGTATAGCTCCTTAAGATGCACCAAACTTGTAGCCACAGATGCTGACATTAGATACTCCGAATTAGAGAGATATGCCACTTCCAATAGTGTAATATTAGAGCATGCAGCTGGAAATTGATGATTAAGACGACACATTTCCAACTCATCATCAGGAAATCCAACCTGTAACACACCAAACTAAACTCATTTAATTCCTATATATAACTTAATATAAAATTGATTTGATTATACAGACGTACTTTAAGCTTGTGTTCTGATATTGAGTTGATATCTTGATCATCATGATTTTCTTGCTTATCACTTTCATCGATTGCAAACAAATTTGGGCACTTTCTTATCGTCACTTGCTCTGTGTTTAGGCCACAATTAACAATGTTATAACCAGTACTCCTAGAACAGAATCCTGTGAGGTTTGGAAGATCTTCAAGTGATACAACTTGTAATTTATGGAGCAACTTGTAGTTTTCAAGTCCTGTATTAGAAGCTGGTAATTCCTTATAATTAATGAATAGTATCTCTTCCATGTCCCTGCATTCCCTCACTTGTAACTCCTGAAGCTGAACAAGGCATTGGGCAATTACCAAAGGGAAGAGATACTTTAGTCTATGACACCTAACAACATCCAACTTCCTTAAATTCTTGAGATAGGAATTATAGAATGTTTCAGCTGCAAGTTGGTGATCTGGCTGCCATAACCTTTCCATATTCATTCCCTTCAAATATAAGGTTTCTAAGCTAGGGAAACCAATCACCTGTAAAATTAATTAATCCAAAATTATAACATCAATTCTAAATAACCTTATTAATTATAATATATATATATTATAATTAGAGATATATATATTATAATTAGAGTTAGAAATCAGTACTTTTGCATTATTATACCTTTGGGTTGAAAAATGTGGTGGCTGCAGAGGCAAAATTGATCTGATGATCATGAATGTCACTACGACTCCCTTGGCGGCCTTCACCACTCTCATAGGGTAGATGTTCACTCTCACTCTCACTCTCACTTTCATCGGATCCATATTTAAGTGCCAAACTCTTTAAGTTTGGAAACAGATGATCCACTTGTGCTAATTGATCATCAGAATTAACTACTAGTATCTCTTCCATGTTTCTACAGTAACCCACTACTAATTCCTCGAGTTGTGAAAGGCTTCTGGCAATTGGAAAAGAGAAGAGATACTTCAAATTATGACACCCACCAACTCTCAAACCTCTTAAATTCTGCAGCTTATAATTACATGACGTTTCCGACCATATTCTTTCAAAATTTAGATCCCACAATTCCAAGGTTTCTAAGTTAGGAAATGCCACCTGCACAAAGAAATATGACCGGTCCAATTATAAAAGGAACATTTTAAAGAAATAGATCATCTTCATCTATATTGTTATTGTCATCATTATATATATATATACACAAAGCCGCAGCTCTGAGGCTTTGGTAAAAAGTATTTATTTATTTATTTATAAGAAGCAACAATTATATTATTATAATCTATATATTTTAAAATTTATTTTCAAATAGAGCAAACATATAAATCTATATTTAGTTTTTTTTTTATATAGAATTTTGTCATCATAAAATTATAATTTTATGGTTAATTGAAAAGCTCATTTAAAAATAATAAAACCAATAAAATCACATAACGATCTTTTTAACAGGAAAAAAAATAAAAATATAATATATATGAGAACATATTATTTTAATCAAATAAATAAAAATTATTATCATCACATATATATAAAAATTGTGAAGCAACATGGCAATATGCATAACAATAAAACCAAACAAATTAAATACGAAAAATAAATATGCATAGGAAAAGAAAATAACAATAAAAGGGAAAAAAAACTATAAAAAAAAGAAAAACAGACGTAACAATAAAATTTATAAACGAATAAAAATAAAAAGGATTAAAATTGGAAAGATAAATTCGAAAACAGAAAAAAGAAATAATAATGTGGGCCACACTTTTTATAAATATTTTATTTAATAAAACTTGATTTTAAATTTTATTTCATTATAAATTAATTATATTTAATAAATATATATAATAAAAAATAATTTATAATTAGGCCGACCCTCTCTCTCTCTATATATATATATATATCATTAATGTAGGAAGTAGCAACCATTAATATACAATTAAAAATAGTACCTTTTCGTTGAAAAGTAGTGGTTTGGTAGCCGACAATAGCTCCTGATCCTCACACTCCGACCAGAATCCCATAAGATTTGGTAGACCTCGAAGTTCCATTTCCTTCAGTTTAGGAAATTCAATGCTATCATGATGATCCTGATCTGCTGAATACGTAAATACTTCTTCCATTGTAGAGCAAGATCTCACTTCAATTTTCTCAAGCATCTTGGCTATAGACGACGGCAACAAACATTTCAATTTACCACATTCGTACACGTGTACTTCTCGTAATTTTCCAAGTGACTCTGGGCCTGTGAGTTCCCCAAAGCATATCTTCTCTAAGTTATCCATCCATGAAAGAGAAAGTGTCTCCAATCTTGGCAAGACATTATGATTGTGCTCCATCGACTCAATGATATATTGAATTTCGTCATTGTCATGGACATTGAGATACTTCAAATATGGAAGACCGTCCTCCCTATCCAACTCATAAATAAGATTTTTCAATCCAATACACTTATTTATATACAATCTTTCTAACCTTTTCAGCAACATTTTAAAACCATTCTCTTTCAATAGACGGCTTATATTAAACTTGATGAGTTCCAATATTCTTGAACCTTCATGATAAGTCCATTGAGTTCCCAAAGTTATTTTAAATCTTTTCAGTTCTGTACTGAACAAGTCTTGTGGCAGCATGTTAGCTTTTGGTATATTTAAAAATAAAGCGCTCAACTTACCCAAATTCTTAATCTCACTGAGGCTGGCATTGTTTTCGTTACCATTGACTACTCCTTCCACCTTCCAATTCTTAAAGCTGTTTTCCATATTCAACTCTTCTAAATTTACCAATCTCGATATGACATTCGGGGAAATCACCTTGAGCTTCCAACATTTTCTCAAATTTAATACCTGTAAAAAACTCAAGTTTCCAATCTGCTCTCCCAATCGCACCAAAGTCGATTCTTCAAGATCAAGAACTTTCAATTTCTTCAGCTCTCCAATCGAATCTATGTCTCCAAGTTTAGCAAAACACATATGTAATTCCTGAAGATTTTGAAGGAAACAGAAAGACGGGGGCAATGGTTTCAAAAATAAATAAGATAAATTTAAGACTCGAAGTTCTTTTGTTTCCTCAAAAAAATGGTCCGAAAGCAAAGATTTTTTTCTCCACATCCAAAGCAAACGCAGCTTTGAACATTTCAATCTTGGTGAAAGAAACTGATCCTCATAATTGGCACCCAATGAAATTGCAACCGCGTCTTTGAGTTTGTCGTTGTCCAAATACTCTTTCAGCTCATCATTACTTCTGATGTTGTACATGTTATTGGGATCTGCAGATGCAATTAATATTCCAACATCACGAATGACGTCATGCATCTTGACTGAATCACCATCCGTACCATTCATCAACAAACCATGAGCTTTCAGTTTATCCAGCAAAATCTGCAACCTATTTCTTGTTGCTTCCAAAGTATAGACATTTTGGAACAAACCCCATCCCGTAACCAAATTCAACAAATCTTGGATTGATATGTTTGCATCTTCCTCACGTAGACTACAGAACAAAAATATTTTCTGTAATTGCTCCCCACCTTTTTTACCATTTTCTTCATTTTTTAAAAAGTCATAACTTAGTTTTACACTGGAATATACTTTTTCATTTATGTCTGAACTCTTGAGCTGTCTCAATGCATCTTTCCAGAAGTGTAAACCTTTGTTTTTCAAAGCTCCTGCAACTGTAACTATCGCAAGCGGTAAGCGTGCGCACTCTGTCACAATCTGCTTTGCCAAAGGTTTGAACTCATTATTGTTATGATCAGATAATGAATAATCACCGATAATGCTCCGAAAGCAAGTCTGTGCTTCACTATCTGATAGAAGATTAACTTTGAAATTATCCTTTACATCCATCTCATCTCTTAAGGCATCTTGAGATCTAGAAGTGAGCAGTATCTTGCATCCTTTCTGGTGATCCTCGAAAGCTATACCAATATCAAGCAGATCCAATTTCTTCCACACGTCGTCTAGAATTATGAGGAACTTTTCTTCCTTCTTCAGTCGATTTCTTAAAGCAAGTGCTCTCTCCTTGAAGTCATCCTTATGGAAAACAAGATCTAGTCGTTCCGCAATTTTTTTTTGAATCTTTTCAAGATCTGGAGATTGGGACACCGTGACCTCAGCTGCATCACTGAAAATTTTTGCATGCAAGGCCTCTTTAGCAACGGCTTGAACAAGTGTGGTTTTGCCTACACCAGGAATGCCATACACTCCTATGCTTCTAATCTCATCGTTGCCAAGTGCTTCAAGAATTCCATTCTTAATTGAACTTCTTGTGTCAAACTCCATATAACGGTCGTTCGTTTCAATAATGTTTTGTCGAATGGGGATGTAAGAAATGTCATTGAAATTGCAAGCAACTTTGATTTCAAAAACAGACTGTGCCATCTTCTTTGCTTTCCTGCTTAGCCTATGACGCGATAACGGATTTGGAAAGAAGTAGTTAGCACCGGAACACTTTGTTTTTACTAATTGGCCTTCACCATCATTTAAAAATTTGCCCACCGTTTCAGAGATGTTATTTGCATCAGCCAACCATTTAGTGACAGGTTCCTTGATTTCTTCACCTCTTCTTGTTGCCAGGACAATGGTATGCTGCAGTGATGCTTTGGTATCCTCCAAATTCTGAATTTGTGATCTTAGATTGTTGACATTGGATCCATAGAAAATGAGATAACCCAATTGACGACCAAGTGGTGCAACAGTGTACTCCCAAATTTTACTGGTAATATTTGCAGCCGTTCCAATAAGATAGGCTTCCATAGCAGTTGCACAATTCACAGATCGATCAGCTGGCACTTGTCTAATAATCAAGTGTCCTGTATGTGTATATATATATATATATATATATATATATATATATGAAATGTAAAACAGTAGTTGATGCTTAAAGTTGATGACATATTAAAGTTGGATAAATTATACCTTAAAAATGAAGATCTGGTAAATTACCAAAAAAAAAAAAAAAAAAGAAAACAAAAAGGGTGCATTAAAGTGAAATGTTAAAGTTAGATCAATGAAAATGAGATATTTAACAATGGAGCAGATATTTAACCCAATTGACGACCAACTGGTGCAACAAAGTACTCCCAAATTTTACTAGTAATATTTGCAGCAGTTCCAATAAGATAGGCTTCCATAGCAATTGCACAATTTGCTAGTAATCACCGACTCTAATAATTAATGCTTCACAGATAGATCAGCTGGCACTTGTCTAATAATCAAATGTCCTATATATATAATGTAAAACAGTAGTTGATGACATATTAAAGTTGTATAAATTATTAAAGTATATCTTAAAAATGAAGATCTGGTAAATTACCAAAAAAAAAAAAAAAAAAAAACAAAAAGGGTGCAGTAAAGTGAAATGTTAAAGTCAAATAAATGAAAATCAGATATTTAACATAAAAATGTATATCATCAGCAAATAAATTAAATTCAGAGAAAATGAAAGCGAGGAGAGGCTGGTAATTAGGAGTAAATCAGATACATACCCGGTCGCAAGCTGAATGGTTATATGCAAATCCTTACTTCTTCAAGTCCTACAGACATGAACATCATCAGCCAATAAATTAATTAAATTCAGAGCAAAAGGAAGGTGGTGATTAGGAGTAAATTAAGCACATATCTGCATAAAATATCAACATACATACCCCATCCATCGCTTCTTTTACTTGAAGTCTTGTTTCTTGCCGAGTAGATCTTAATTAAACTTACAACTACCAATTCTATATATGAAATGTGGAAAACCAACACTAGATCAACCATGCTTCTACTCTTTTCTTTTTTCTTTTTCTTTTTTTTAAAAAATAATTAAATTCACAACAACTGACTAAATCAAAGAAATAAAGGAATCAAAACCAAAACCAGAGACAGAAACAAAAACAGAAACAGAGACCAAAACAGAGAACAAAAACGGGCAGAGACAAAAACAGGGGATCTGCACCAAAATCAGAGTTGATGAACAAATGAAAACTTTTCTTTTCTTGTTGACACCGACACCGGGAGGAGTTTCAATGCTTTTCAAGAAGACTTTTCTAATGACTACAAGCACGTACAAACAAACTTGTGAACTAAAATAATTGAAGTAGGAAAACTACATTAATTAATACCCCCCTCTGGGAAGACTTTTCTTTGCTGATGACTATAATTTGAAATAATAAAATTACATTAATACCCCTACATTTCGACACTTTTTCAAAAAGAATTTTGTATTTGAGAAATTACTATAATACCATTGTATTTTCAATTTTTCTGGGCTATCCTTTTGTATTTTGAGAAAATACAAAGGCCTTTGTATTTTCACATATTAAAAATACAAAAAAAAGAAAAAAAAATAGATGTTAAGTAATTTAAGTGCAAAATTGAAGTTGTATTTAATTTTCTAAAGAATTAAATTAAATATTTATTTTTTATTTAAACAGTTATGAACGAAAATTTTAGCTAGGTTGATTAACCCAAAAAAATAAGAGTTGACTAATGGAAGGGGTATTAGTGGAACAAAATTGAAAATATAAAGGGTGTTATTGTAATTGTCCAAAATACAAAAGCCTTTCTAAAAAATCATCAAAATAAAAAAAAGTGTTAGTGCAATTTTTTCTAATAATAATAATAATAAAACCAATAAAAAAGACCATTCATCTAAAACGGATGGTACAAAAAATCCGGACGGTAGACCGAAATCACTCACTCTGAGATTGATCCAATTCTCGTAGTGTCTGCACTCATAGCAACTATAACCTTTGCAGTAGGTTTTCCCGGAGGTTATGTGAGCGAATTAGGCCAAGAACAGGAAGCTGCAATTCCAAGGAAAAATGCAGCACTCAAGGCGTTCATCATATCAGACATCATACCCATGGTGTGCTCTAGTTGTGCTACCTTCATAAACCTCTTCTTGGCACTGCAATTAGAAGAAAGGAGGAGCTTTTTTGTCACTGGAACCTATGCAGTGTTAGGACATTCCAGTGCACTTGCCATTGTCATTTGTGTCATTGGCTTGTCTTTCTTCACTTGTTTTTATGAGATGTTAATTGCATATTTCTGTGTGACTGGGTCCATCTGGGAAAACTCAACATATTTATTCATAATGTGGATTTGTCACATATTTTGTGGGTGATAACCCCCCCATATCTCAAATTATCATATTGTCCTTTTCTTGTTATCTTTTGGTCTAGCAATGAAAACCCTAGATCTGGAGCCTTGAGGTTCACTCTAAAAGTTCACCACTCTTTTGCAAGCTCTTCTTCTCTTACCTTTAACTCATTGGCTTCAATCCAATTTCCCTCTAACAACTGAACCATTGATAAAGATCGTAGGTAAAGATGAACTCACACAAGCATTTAATCAAACACTTCATCCACATATCCAAACTTAAAGAACAAGAAACAAATTTTCGAAAGTTTAAATCCATAGTTTACAAACTTAAAATCCATCACAAAATTCAGATTCTAAAATATCAGAAAAGTATGCTTAAAAGATGCTTCAACGAGATTCATAAAGATGCAAAAATTTTAATTAAAAATGAATAAGAGTAAAAATATAGCATGGAGCAGAGAAGGTACAAAAGCTCAAATAGAAGTTTCTAATCTATGTTTTTCTCTCACCTTATATATGTGTGTAACAGTACAAAAACCCATAAAGTCAACCAGTCAACTTTGGTGGCAGCTGGCAAGAAATAAAGGGGAAACTTCCAAGAACATGTCTACCAATCATGCAGTCATGCAAAAGCACACGCTAATGATGTCGAAGAAGAGAGGTAGATGTTGAGAATGGGGAATGAAAATGAAGATAAAGCGTTACAAGCGGTGCATGAGGGAATGTAAGATTATGTAATTTGGCCGGCGAAACTCCGCTTGACTTGGCTGTGAAGGGTGGCTATAGAAACTTGGTTGTTCAGTTTCTGGTGAAGTACTGGACGTTAGAAGCACCAGCTCATGGTGGCCATATTAATGGTGCCAGAACTCTATGTAATGGCCAAGGTAAGTCATCAAACAAATTAATTTTTGTCCATTGTACTGATCTCCTTTTTTGGGTATCAGGTTAGACTAATGAAAGGGTTTCATTTTGTTTTAATTAACACCCATTTAATAGACCCCCCACCTCCAATAAGTTTATTACAAATCACTCCTTTGATTTATTGTAGCTAACAAATATATTCAAAAGCATAATAAAAGTTACTACAATTATAGGCTAACAACACTTTTCTTCTTTTGGTTCTTTGAAGAAAAAATAATTGCATACTGTACGTTTGATTATACTAAAAAATTATCTAAAGGGCATTGTGAAGTAGATTATATGTCATGCATGACTGTTATCTTCTGCTTATATGATTCTAAGGTAATGCATGACTATTACCTTCAACTCCTAACATGCTGAAATTAAGTGCATTGTGAACTTCCATTTAAGATTAATGATCCTATACTGTACCCGACACATGTAATTTTAGGCTTTTAACATTTTAATTAACCAATATTTTAAACAATGAACTGATTAGTACTGGTCCTAAAGTTTAGACAGATCAAAATTATAAATATAAAGAATTGGATCAGCAAAATAATGAAAAATACAACTGTAAATTTGCATACACATTGCAGCCAATTCAATAAAATGAATAGCAGGCCTTTTCCCAATTCCCTCTAAAACAGAGCAAAGCAAAGCAAAATTGAGAGAGAATAAGAGCAATATTTGTTATGGCCAATTATTAAGAGAGAATAAAATGACTTACAGGAAAAATGAAGATGCATATTGTGATAGCAGTACCATATATGACACATCACAGAACTCTTTTGCAGCTTCAACCATTACACGATTTGCACCTTGTTTAATGCATGCTTCAAATGAGTCTCTAACGCACGGTTCTTCAACTCCTATATATACCCACAACAAAAAGAAAAATTGAAATAATAACTTCACTAACGTAAGTGCTCAAAATGATGCAGGACACATGACGTTCCCCAAACTAAGTTGAGGCTACCAAGTCACCATGGCTACAACCAAAATAATACACTTAAGAAATTCATATAATACAATCACCCCTACTAACATCCACATATTCTTTAAACAAACAAATAGTAACAATTCGAGAATCAGCCCTGCAACAATTCGACTACAATTAAAAAGGAAAAAGGAAATTACCTCATTATCCCGAAAATGCACAGCAACATCAAGAAATTTTTTTTAAAAAAATATTTTACAACTTCCTCGCAGACCCATAATATAAAGCTAAAAGAAAACAAATTAAAGAAGAAACCTCACCATATGAGCAAGTTCTACCTTTTGGCATGAAAGGAAAGAAGACTCTTTCAGTCATCTACACACCTAATCAGCATCACCCACGACTTGGAATTTCTGTAAGGCATTCTGACCAAGAGAGCGAGCCCTGAAAAAAAAAAAAAAAAGCAAGACTTAATACCAACAAAACAAGAAAAAAAGATAAATAAAAGAAATTTGAAATGGCGGTTCTACAGCAAGACGAATGTTGGGGAAATCGGGTAATTTCCCACTCAAATCCGGTCACACGATGAATAGTACAGTATACGTGAATAGTACAGTATACGTAAATAGTGCTGAATATGAAATACTGTATGCTTAACAGGAAGTGTTTTGGGATGCTTAACAAACTGAAGAGGGGGCTATTTATAGGAGAGCTCCCCCTCTCCTTTCCTCTCTATATGCGGTTGCACCGCATCTCTCCTTTCAGCAAAGGCTGCCACCGCTCTTTACATTTCAACAAAAGCTGTTGCCCATTTTTTTCTTTCTTTTTGTCAAAAGGTGTGGCACCCACATGGATACCCATTTCAACAAATTTCCACCTTGACACCCTTTTGACAAAAGTAAATCTCGCAATGCCTTCAAATGCGCCTGTTAGCGCCAATTCAAATTTGCAGGATATTGATAAAGTCCAAATAATGTTTAAACTTGATCGTTGTCACCACTTTAGTCAGCATATCTGCAGGATTATCCTCTGTCTTGATTTTCTGAAGTAGAATTTCACCTTCTTCGAAGATCTCCCGCACAAAATGATAACGAATGTCGATGTGCTTTGTCCTTCGATGATAGACTTGGTTCTTTGCTAAATGAATAGCACTCATACTGTCACAATACACTGGAATGTGCTTTTAACCAACACCCAAATCTTCAAGTAACCCTTGAAGCCAAATTGCTTCCTTTACAGCCTCTGTCACTGCCATATACTCTGTCTCCGTAGTGGACAAAGCTATCGTTGACTGCAAAGTAGACTTCCAACTCACCGGTGCTTTTGCTAATGTAAACACATAACCGGTTGTAGATCGACGCTTATCCAAATCACCTGCATAGTCAGAATCACAATATCCAACTATACTCTGATCAATAGTATCATCCCGCTCGAACACCAATCCAACATCTATAGTATTAATTAAATACCGCAGAATCCATTTCACAGCCTCCTAATGTCCTTTGCCAGGATCATGCATATACCTGCTTATAGTTCTAACTGCTTGTGAAATGTCGGGTCTCGTGCACACCATTGCATACATCAAGCTACCAACTGCATTTGCATATGGAACTTTTTCCATATACTTCCGCTCCGCATTATTCTTGGGAGATAACTGAGAACTGAGCTTCAAATGAGGAGGAAGTGGAGTACTTACAGGTCTTGTCTTGCCATCCATACCAAAACGTTGCAGTACCTTCTTCAAATATTGTCTTTGTGACAATGCAACCTTGCCTTCTTTTCTGTCTCTACTTATCTCCATGCCGAAAATCTTCTTGGCTTCTCCCAAATCTTTAATCTCAAACTCTTGATTCAACTGAGCCTTCAATGTATTGATCTTTGTCAGACTCTTCGATGCAATCAACATATCATCAACATACAAGAGTAGATAAATGAAAGAACCATCTCGTAGCTTCTTAAAATACGCACAATGGTCATGTTTACTTCTGGTGTATTTCTTTGTCAACATAAACTGATCAAATCGCTTGTACCATTGCCTCGGGGATTGTTTCAATCCATACAGCGATTTTTCCAATTTACAAACCCAATCTTCTTTTCCAGCAACCTTGAATCCATCAGGCTGAGTCATGTAGATTTCCTCTTCTAAGTTACCGTGTAGAAACGCGGTTCTCACATCCAATTGAACTAGTTCCAAATCAAAGTGCGATACCAAAGCCAACAAAATTCTAATGGAGGAATGTTTTACAACTAGAAAAAATCCCTCATTATAGTCAATGCCCTCCTTTTGGAGCGTAGCCCTTAGCCACTAACCTTGATTTGTAGCGAACCTCATTCTTGTAAGGAAATCCTTCTTTTTTTTTGCAAATACCCACTTGCACCCAATTGCCTTTTTATCTTTCGATAGTTGAGCCAGCTTCCATGTCTTATTTTTGTGAAGTGACTGCATTTCTTCATCCATAGTTTTCTTCCAATTGTCAATCTCTGAACCTCTAATTGCATCTTGATAAGTAGAAGGAACACCATCATCTACAATTGGTAGTGCATAGGCCACCGTATTTCTGATATGGGTAGGTAGGTCAGCCATACCCTTCAAACGAGCAGGTATGTCAACATTCTGTCGTCGTGGCCTATCAACTGCAATTGATCTCTGTTGCTGTGGAGGTTCTTGGGTTGATACCTCCTCTTCATCAGAACTCTCTTATGCTATTGGAGAACTCTCGTCTTCATTTATTGGAATAGTGGTAGTCTTCTCAAACTCCACCTGCTTCTGAACTTGCTCCACCTGCTGTTGTGCTTCATTGGTTTTTTCTGTCACCTTCTTTAAAATAGCATATTCATCAAAGGTTACATCTCTACTAAAGATTATTTTTTTATCCTCAGGACTCCAAAGACGGTATCCCTTTACCCCAGAAGTAATACCCATGAAAAGTGTTTTCTTTGCTCTAGGGTCTAACTTAGACTCTCTTACATGATAATATACTGTATAACCAAATACATGTAAAGAATCATAATCCTTACTTTCAATTCCAGCAGATGGTAGTTGATTAACAAGATGACATGCATACGTCAAAGCCTCAGCTCAAAATTGCCTGCCCAATCCAGCATTGGACAACATACATTGGACCTTCTCCACCAGAGTCCGATTCATGGGTTCTGCCATCCCATTCTGCTATGGTGTATTTCTGACTGTAAAGTACCGCACAATACATTCATCACGACAGACTTTCATAAATGGGTCATTTGTGTACTCAGTCCCATTGTCTGATCTGATTCGCTTGATCTTTCTACCAGTTTGCGTCTCAATCATCTTTTTCCATTGTAGAAAAATTCCCAACACTTCGTCTTTCGTCTTCATGAGATACACCTAAACTCTCCTGGAGAAGTCATTAACAAAAGTAACAAAATAACGCTTACCACCCATTGACGGAGTCGTTGTCGGTCCCCACACGTCAGAGTGAACATAGTCCAAAATACCTTTCGTATTATGGATTGCAGTACCAAATTCAACTCTTGTTTTCTTCCCTAGAACATAATGCTCACAAAAATCCAACCTCCCAGTTTTTGCACCTTTTAACAAACCTTGCTTCACCAGCGTCTGCAAAGCCTTTTCACCGGGATGTCCCAAGCGCATATGCCATAACTTGGTAGTTTCTCCATGATTGTTCCCGCCAGAAACTACTGCTACTGATCCAATAACTGTACAACTTCCTTGATAATAGTACAAATTATTCCTTCGCACACCTTTCATTGCCAATAGAGCACCACTTGTAACTTTAAGAACTCCATCTCGTATTGACATAGTAAAGCCCTTTGATTCTAAGGCTCCCAAAGAAATGAGATTCTTCTTCATATTCGGTACAAACCGAACGTCTGTCAACACTCTAGTTGATCTATCATGATTTCTCAGCCGGATTGAACCAATCCCAAATATTTTACATGAGCTATCATCGCCTATGTAAACAACTCCACCATTGAGCTCCTCGAATTTGACAAACCACTCCTTGATGGGACACATATGGAATGTACACTCAGAATCCATAAGCCATTTGTCTGAATGAAGTGTCGAACATGAACCAACTAGTGCAAGATCATCATCATCAACGCCATCTGCTACACATGCATCTGAAGCAGCTTTTTCTCTTTTCTGCAATTTCAGACATTCTTTTTTCCAATGACCTTTCTCACGATAAAAGGCACATTCATCTTTGCTAGGTCTTCCTCTCGACTTGGATCTCCTTCGTCTTCCCTTCTTTGAGTCTTGTTAATGACCCCTTGCTGCTAAAGCTTCCGCTGCTACTAACTTGCTTTCTTTCTAGTTTCATAACTATACAAAGCAGTACACACATCATCCAAAGACACCTTATCTTGGCCATGTAATACGGTGGTAATTAAATGATCAAATTCATCCGGAAGCGAAGCCAACAACATCAAAGCTAAATCCTCATCTTCGAAAGTTTCATCTAAATTTTGCAAATCTGCTACTAATTGATTGAAAGCAGTAATATGGTTGTTTATAGTGGTACCTATATGATATTCAAAGCGGAACAACTTCTTTTTCAAATAGAGCCGATTCTGACTGTTCTTCTTCATAAACTTGTTCTCCAACGCCTGCCAGAGTTTGCTTGCAGAAGTCTCCTTCATGAATGTGTACTTCTGCTGTTTGGAGAGACACGAACGAATTGTACAACATGCTAAGCGGTTGATGTTTTTCCACTTATTTTCATAAACACCATTGGGCTTCTTTCCTTCAATGGCAATATCCAGACCTTACTGAAAGAGAGCGTCTAGAACCTCGCCTTGCCACATGCCAAAATGACCGGTACCATCGAACTTCTCCACCTCGAACCTTGCATTCATAGTTGTCCTTGCCATGATGGTTGAAGGGACTGCCGACTTGCCGGAGGAGGATGCTTCTTCTTTGGCCAATGGTACTTCTGTCATATTGCACAAACTGTATTCAATAGTAAAACAAACGCCTAGGACGAACCTTCGGCTCTGATACCACTTGTTGGGGAAATCGGGTAATTTCCCACTCAAATCCGGTCACACGATGAATAGCATCGTATACGTAAATGGTACAGTATATGTGAATAGTGCCGAATACAAAATACTGTATGTATGAACAGTACCTCGACAATAATTGAATACAGAATAAAAACACACAAGAAAAGACACCCGTATTTACGAGGTTCGGTATAAATTATACCTACGTCCTCGGGCACTGCTGACAACTCCACTAATTTCAAAGAGGGATTATAAATTTGGGTATTTTGACAATATACCCACAAATTGGTGAACATACAATTGAGAGAAAAATAACTCACACAATAAATTTTTCCCTCTCTAATTTCTCTCTCTAAAAGGAAGTGTTTTGGGATGCTTAACAAACTGAAGAGGGGGCTATTTATAGGAGAGCTCCCCCTCTCCTTTCCTCTCCATACGCGATTGCACCACGTCTCTCCTTTCAGCAAAGGCTGCCATCGCTCTTCACCTTTCAACAAAAGCTGCTGCCCATTTTTTTCTTTCTTTTTGTCAAAAGGTGTGGCACCAACATGGGTACTCATTTCAACAACGAAAGATCATGATGGTTGATATAATGCTAATAAAATTACGGAGAAGCGACCAACCCGAATAGCATCAAAGCAAGAGAAATCCCCAGAAACAGAGAAGCGAAAGTGGCGGGAGAGACATGCAATACAGTGACATTCTGTCTGGACGATGATTAAGATGAAGACAAGGAAGATGAGGGTTCCACTGCGAAGGTAGCCAAAGGGGAGGTAAAGGGAATTGGGAGAGGAGGTGATCTGAGGATGTGGATGATGGTGGAGCTGAGCTCGTACAAAATCCTGGATTGCAGATCTTCAACTCCCATTCTCATTCTCATACGTTTTTTTTTTGGGTCTTTGTCTGTGCTTTTGAGACAGAGGATTCGCCGTAGAAGAAGCAGAGCAAAGCCTTAGGCTTTCCTCTTGTATTTCAATTAAAAGAAAGAACTATTGTTTGAAGAAATACAAGGGAAAGAAATAAAAAATTTGAGATATGGATCAATGCTAAAGCTGTAGATGTGAATAATATTTATTTCCATAACTTTATATTGGTCAACCTAAACTTTATAATGAGCCATCAATTTTACTTGCACATATCAATTTTGTTTACCACAAAAGGTTCTCAATTGATTATAATTGAAATTTTTAAATAGCAGGTCGCAGTTCTTTATAACCAATTCTTTCAAATTAAGTAGATATTCCATATTATTATATGGGAATAAGCCACTCTTTCCTGACCTTCCATGTCGAAATTCTTTTGTGAATACAACCTCTTTCATTGATTTGCACTGATAAATATATAAATTCTTAAGATGCACGAAACTTGTAGCCACGAATGCTAACATTAGATACTCCACTAGTTTCCAACTTAATTCAATTAGCGCGCACTCTACAAAATCCTAAAATTTTCCTAAATCTTTGATAAAAAAATATAACTGCACTGTATAAATTATTCAAGAAGATATTATATTGTTGTTTTTCCAATGAATTTGTATCAACTTTAAGTAACATGCCTTACATGCATTAGTATTTTGGATGGTGCAGTTATATTTTATATAAAGAATTGAGAAATTTTGGAGAGTTTTGAAAGAAAATGCTCTAATTGAATCATATTGGAAACTAGAAAATCTCAATTGAAAGAAAAAAAAAATTTAAAAACCCTAATTGAACTTTTACCAAACTAGAGGGCACAAAGTGTATTAAACCTAAATATTAATAAAGATTTTCATGTGAGTTATCGGATCTTATATGTACTTGATATGTATAATTATTTTAGGAATGACGAAAACTATTATAAGTTAAAGGAGAGATTTATGAAACGAAGCAGATGGAGTACTAGGTTGGGTACCTTTACACTATGCTCTGCACATAGAGGAAACGTGTCTATAATTAAGGTGTCGTTGGAATGTGATCCACAAACAGCATACTTCAAAGATAAAAATGGTCAAATCCCTCTTCAAGTAGGAGCTTATGTTAATGAATGTGTTTATGTTAATCTTTCAACACATACTTCTAGGAATCCTTTTGCTACACAAAAGAGCAAGTCAATTACTTCACAAGTTGATAATGCTAAAGAAGCAACTCTGGCAGTGGCTGCACTGATCGCAACGGTGACATTCGCAGCAGGTTTTACGTTGCCAGGAGGATATGTGAGCAACAAAGGAATGGATCAGGGAACTGCAGTTGTAAAGAAAAATACAGCATTCGAGGCATTCGTCATAACGGACACCATAGCCTTGGTGCTTTCCACTGCTGCTGTATTCACCTGTTACATGACTCATAGAACCAACTCGGAGCTGAGTTCAACGATCATGGAGCTGGATTGCGGATCTCATTGAGCCGCAAAAAACTAAACTCCAACATATTAAAAACTCTGTTGCAGAACAGAGCTATAGATATGGGCAATTATACTCCACTTGCAGAACAGAACAGGAATATTGTGTCTGATGATCATGAATGTCACTGCGACTCCCTTGGCGGCCTTCACACTCTCACTCTCTTAGGGTAGAGGTCCAAGTCCCAAATACTTTAATTTAGGAAACGTAATTCTGTGATCCACTTGTGCTAATTGATCATCAGAATTAAATACTAGTATCTCTTCCATGTTTCTACAATCCTCCATTTTTAATAACACGAGTTGTGAAAGGCTTCTGGCAATTGGAAAAGAGAAGACATACTTCATATTATGACACTGAGAAACACTCAGAATTTATTAAATTCTGCAGCTTATAATTACATGACGTTTCCAACCAAATTCTTTCAAAATTTAGATTCAACAATTCCAAGGATTCCAACCTAGGAAATGTCACCTGTACAAAGAAATATGACGGGTCCAATTATAAAAGGAACATTTCAAAGAAATAGGTCATCTTCATCTATATTCTCATCGTCATATTTTATATATATATATATATATATATAGCATTAATGTAGCAAGTAGCAACAATTAATATTGAATTAAAAATAGTACCTTTTTGTTGAAAAGTAGCGTCGGAGCTGAAATATGAGTAGCCGACGATAGCTCCAGATCCTCACTACTCCTTTGGCCTTCAGCTACTTGAATCATACTTCTTCTGTCATTCTCTGACCAGAATCCAATAAGCTTTGGTAGATTTAGAAGTTTCATTTCCTTCAGTTTAGGAAATTCAATGCTATCATGATGATCCCGATCTGCTGAATAGGTAACTACCTCTTCTATAGTATTGCAACTACACACTTCAATTTCCTCAAGCTTCTTGGCAATAGACAACGGCAACAAACTCTTAAATTTGTCGTAATGTCATGCATCTTGGCTGAATGACCATCGATACCATTAGACAACAAACCATGAGCTTTCAGTTTATCCAGCAAAGTCTGCAGCCTATCCCAAACTCATGATTGTTATGAACAGATAAAGAACCATCTCCGATAATGTTCCAAAAGCAAGTCCATGTATCACTTTTTGATACAAAAGCAATTTCAAAAATATTTTTTACAACCATCTCATCTCTTAAGACATCTTGAGATCTAGAAGTGAGCAGCATCTTGCATCCTTGCAAATGATCCTCAAAAGCTACACCAATATCAAGCAGACCCAATTGCTTCCACACGTTGTCTATAATTATGAGGAACTTTTTTTCGTTCTTCAATCGATGTCTTGATTCAAGTGCTCTCTCCTTGAAGCCATCCTTATAAAAAACAATATCTAGTCGTTCTGCAATTTCTTTTTGAATCTTTTCAAGATTTGGAGATTGGGACACCATGACCTCAACTGCATCACAAAATAATTTTGCATGCAAGGCCTCCCCAGCAACTGCTTTAACAAGTGTGGTTTTGCTTATACCAGCAATGCCATACACTCCTGTGCTTCTAATCTCATCGTTGCCAAGTGCTTGAAGAATTCCACTCTTAGTTGAACTTCTCGTGTCAAACTCCATATAATCGCCCTCAATTTCAATAATGTTTTGCTGATGGGGATGTAAGAAACGTCATTATTGGTATTGCAAGCAACTTTGATTTCAGAAACAGATTATGCCATCTTCTTTGCTTCTCTGCTCAGCCTATGATGCGACAACATATTCAGAAAGTGGTAGTTACCACTGGAATACTTTTTTTTGCTAAATGACGTTCATCATCTTTTAAAAATTTGTTCATCTTGTCAGAGATCTGATCCGCATCAGCCAACCAATTAGTGACAAGTTCCTTGATTTCTTCACCTCTTCTTGTTGCCTATTCAATGGTATGCTGCAGTGATGCTTTGGTAGCCTCCAAATCACAAATTTGTAATCTTAGAATGTCGACACTGGAAACTGTAGAAAATGATATAACCCAATTGGCGGCCAACTGGTGCAACAGTGTACTCCCCAATTTGCGAAACAATTGAAGTACCAATTGCCATAAGACACTCCATGGCCAAATTTTTTTTTTCTTCTATAAATTAAAGCTTCTCCGATCGATCAGCTGGCACCTCTGTCTAATTTGTTTCCTTCTTTTCTTTTCTTCCTACAAAGTGGGAATCATATCCAATTTATTAATTGAAATAAGTAAAACAAAAGATGAGGTTAGCAAACACATATACCAAATTTTCTGAGCTGCTACTTTCAAATTTTCTTCCTAAATTAATTTATCAAATGTCTTAAACTTTTTTAATTAGCTATCAATAATGTTATTACTGCTTGTTAAATATTAAGACCATAAAATATTTTACCCACACACACACAAAAAAGAAGAAGAAAAAAACCAAAATAAATTATGGATATCAATTTTCATTCCAGAATAAGTATAAAAACTCCCACGATTGACTAATATTATATGTTCTAAAAAAAAATTTGAAGATGATAGCAAAACACAAAATTTTTAGTCATATACGTGAAAAATAAGAGGTTGAAATAATGCTTACACTCATAGATGTTAACCACAAAGTTAACAAGATTTGTCAAATTTTCAATAGTTCTAACTAACAAAATAAAATAATATTAAGTTAATTGGTATAAATCTTTTAAAATTTTGATGAGTTAAATATTTACTATATTTTTTTTTGGTAGAAAGTTAATTATTTACTATAACTGAAAGCTAATAACGGAAGAAAAAAGAAAAAACGATCCATAGTAAATGAATATATAAGTAACACACGCAGAAGAACATAGAAGCAAATTAATCAAACTCTAAATGATTAAGCAAAAGAAAGCAAGGAAATGAAGATAAGAAAGTAAAGCACATACCCAATCGAGAATACGTAGCTACAGGAAAATTTTCAATTAGTCACGAAAATGCTAGTTACAGTTCATTTTTTTTGTAACTAAAGTATTTTTTTGACACGAAAAAAAAATGTCTTAAGTAATAGGATATATGTACTGTAATTTGTTATAAATTGACATTTGTTGCTAAATTTTGTAGCTAAAATATCCTAAATCTCTTGGCTCTAAAAGAATTTGCTCACGTGACATAAATCTATCCAATCAGTTACAATAGTCAATCATAGATAAAAAAAAAAAAACTAGTAAATGACGTTGTCCAGGCCTGCAACTCACTACATGAATCTCACATACAAACTCAGCTTAGCGAATCGGTTTCTCACGGCAACTCCTCTCTCGGTACTCCCCACTGCCCCCTCCTATTTCTCCCTCAATCTCAGTCCATGCCACCGCTAAACCATCTTAAATTTCAATTTTTTAGACTTAGATTTAGTTTTTTTTATTATTATTACAAAATTTTGGGGTTTTTGTTCAAACAAATTTGTTCAGAAAAGAAAAGGGATAAAAATTATAGGGAACTGGGTTTCAAATTTCGCATTCCTATACTTGAGCGCTTGAAGTAGCACGTCCCTCAGAGCACCTATTCAATTTCAGGGACTATTTGACTACCGGAGTTAGCCTTCTATCCACAACATGGTTTTGCCATCGACGCCACCCCCCTTCTACACCGCCGAATCTGATGTGAATGAATCCAGTGCCTTCACACACAGATCCGACATTTTTGAACCTTAAGTTTTCAGATCCAACACCCCTGAGCCGTGATTCTTTATCTTCCGCCATTGTTGAGCCCATTTGTGGTTGGGTAAGTTTGTAGTCATTCTTTCATACCCCTGACAGGCTATAGAAAAATTCCTGTATTCATCTTTCGCTATTATTCAAATGCAGTCTCTCTTTTTCTTCCCGAGTTATTTTGTATTTATATCCAAAGAGAAGATCTCATAAATTTTGTAGCGGAGGAGAATATGGAAAAGAAACGGGAGATCCAGGACGGAGGAGAGCAACCTTCTAAGATTCAGATCAGTGTAGGACAAACTTCTTTTCTTAAGATTTATGGTTTTTCTTTACGTTGTGTTTGTTTTTTTCGGAGGCTTTGGACTGAATTAGAGGAGGCTCAAGGAAGGAACCCATTTGCATTTGAGCATTTCTTTCCCTTCTAGACAAGTAAAAATTTGATTTTTCTTCATTGGTTCGGAAGGGAAAGAAAGCATCGGTTTGTGAAGCCCCAATTGATTAATTTTCTGAGTTTTTTTTAAAAATATTGAAAAAATGAGCAACATAGAGGTGTCATTTCACGGCAAGTTCTGCTTGCTTGCAGCAGTCTTTATTTCTTCTGGCAAGGTCTAGACAGCCTATAAAGAGGTACAAGAAGCTCATTGCCGACATTTTTCCTTGTAACCAGGTTGGTTCGTTGAATTTGGGAATTTTGTAGGTCTGTGTCTTCTTTAGTTGCATTTGTGGGTCATAACTGTTTCTTTGCAACGCATGCATTATGATTTTTTTTCCATACATATTATAACCTGTTAATTGGTCCAATTAAAACTAACACCATTACTTATGTATTAATATAATTGTAACAGCTAAAGTAATTCTTCTCAGGTATGAAACCAAAAATGCTTAGCTCGTACTATATTACTTAGAAAATTGAGTTCTTTTTATTTTTTACCTAGATATTATTAGTGAGTATTCCAGTGGCTTCAAACAGTAAGTATGCATTTGAGTTGTTTGAAGTGTTGGGGCTAACCTAGCTTAGTAAATCGAGTATATTGACATCAACCTGACCACTTAAGCTTTGAAAAGGTTATTTTAAGAATATTTTATTCCAAGTGAAGGTGCAATAGATCATGATGCAAGTGTCTTTGTGGGTATGGCATTGGCTGAAAACAGTATGTATGTGCTTACGAGCTCATGTTATGATATGGCATTTTGGTATATATATTCTGTAGTTTCTTCTAATACATGGTTGCATCAAGTAAATTTCAATATATAAATAACTTTTATTTGAATAAAAATGGTTCACTTGTTGCATAAACCTTTTTTCAATGTTACTAGTTTTTTGGTTTCTCTTTTGTATTTATTTTATATGTTTCATTCCTAAATATCTATTTGTTTAGTAGAAGATTTGTTGTTTAAATTTTCATAAGAAGAAGGACCGAATGATTGCAAGATAGGAAAGCCGTGTGAATATGCTTCAAAAAATCCATTACGCATTCCAAAGGTATAAATTATTGATGAAGTAAAAGGGCAATATATAATGTGTATTGCAGATTAATGATGCTATGCTACAAAAGGGATATATTTTACAAGCTGGTAACAATGCCTTTCGTCGAAATATAATACAATTTCAATTTCATTATATCATATTCTTACAAGTTTAAGTTAAAGCAGAATCACATGCTCTACATGCTTTTTGACAGGCCTCTGTTTGCAAGCAGCTTATTAAGCATCATTTAAGCTCTGCTAGATCAAACACGACAAGATGAAATGAGAATTATAGGATACGAGACTCTTTTTGACTTTGTAAATAATCATGTTGGTTACCTTTAGCCGCTTGTTACACAAAAGTATGGAAAATTTTTGTGCTGGCTCTGTAACTTTCACATGTTGGCAGACTAATTTCTGTCAAGATGTGACTTTTAACTTCAATTATATCCTGGACTTGATTGTTGTGAGGATTTGGTGGGTTTAATAACCCTTTTTAGTGGGCTTTCTAGCTTATGAATTCCTTATTATCTAAAAATTAAATGTAGGCAAACAGAGGGCTTGGACTCATGGCACATATTATTGACCACTGCAACTTGATTCTTAAGTTCCTTGAAGGCACTAACAGCATATGGGTTTGTCTATTCTCTTTCACTATCTTACATCTTTTCTTTAAATTTTGTTAGGAAAATGTAGCTGCTAATTGTTAACTGCCTTGGTTTTTACTTGTAGTACAATGAGCAATTTAAAATGTATGAACCGTTGGAGTATAAATATAATGTTTGTGAAGCGATTCTATTATGGGAGCAGGTTAGTAATAATTTTGTATCATCAGCGTAGTTACCTTCTTAAGCAATTATAAGTGCTTATCTTTCAAAAATACAGTACCGCAACATGACTACAGTGCTGACAAGAGAGAATCTAGATGTTTGGCCTAAAGAGTGGGAAGATTATACAGCAAAAAGGATTGCTCAACTATATGGTTATCCTTTGGAACTCTGATTTATTTGCGTCTTTATATCATATGATGTGAATGTATGTGAATCTAGGTTCATCTGTTTACCTTTGATTTCTTGGTCATAAGAAAGCTAAAAATTGCAGCAATCGAACTCTTTGTGAGGAACACCTCAATTTGATTTTACGGATAAAGCTCCCTTTTCAACCCAGGCAGTTTTGCACATGTGTAGTTGTTGGAAACTCATGAGATCTTTTGAAGACACAGTTTGGAAAGGAGATTGATAGTCATGATGTTGTTATACGAGATAATGAAGCTCCTGTTAATGAGGTAGCATTTTTAAAGATATTTGCTGTTATAATTAATATTAGGCCTTTGTGTTGTGACTTACACTCAATTAGGCTGATTAAGCATGTTTGTTGCTTAAGTATATTGAGCTAAGTGTTGTATGATCCATGATGTTAGCAGACAATGTAGATGATGATAATATTTTGGTCTATTAATCTAAGTATGGTCTATATATTTTACATTGTGTGATTAATTTATAATATCTAGTGTCATGTTATATGCAGTTGACAGGTATGCCAACATTAATTATTAAAAATTAATTTAATGAATAAAATAGGATATTGTTTAATTTTGGAGAGAATAATTACAAAGACAAGTGTAACTATTATTTGAGCAGATACAAATTCATTGTAGCTATAATACAAAGACAATTGTATATATTAATTGTAACTTTTTATATTTCAACGTAAAAAAATCGTTAATAAAAATGCAAGTTACAAATTACATTACTGTAACTAAGAAATTAATTTTGAATTTCATAATTGTAGTTACAATTTACACACGAATATAAAATTGTAACTAATGTGTAGCTATGAATTGTGAATTGATAACACTTAATCAAATAAGAATGAAATAGTAATTGTAACTAATAACATGATTTTGTTACAAAATGGCCAAATCATCAACATTAAGGACCCTATTTACTTACGAAATGACTATTAAATCACAAAAAAAATATCATTTAGTAATAACATTAATCATAACTAAAGGTACTATTTTATTTACGACACATTCGTCGTAACTAAATATGCTATTTTTAGTCATGATACGTACAAACGATCCATGAAAAAAGTTCGTTGCTATATGGTATTAAGACACGATATTCCATAGGTAATTAATCTTTAGGTACGTTTTTTAAGTTTGTGACAAATTTAAAAATTTCTTGTAGTGTGTGATACTGCTTGCTTATTGCCTTATTGGTGATGATCACTATGCAAATCTTACTGAGAAAAAGTAAAGTAAAACTTTATTAATGAAGATAAAAGAAATCCATTTTTTTTCCAAAATCAACAGCAGGATATTAGAGGTGACCTTAATCTATGCACCTCTTTGGCCTGCCTGAATCACTAGTATACTCATTATGTCATTAAAAAACCAACAAGTTTGTGGAATTAAGAGAAGTTAAACAGGACAAATTATCAAATGCCTAAATTAATTAATATATAATTGATTAATTAAGCAAAGGTCCACAAGTTTTCCATATATTTATGTCTATATAAGTTGTCAATCACTAGCCTTAAATTATACTCAACTAAGTTAGTACTTAATTTGTTCAATTCAACTTTTTTTTCTTAACTTTTTATGTTTTTGTTTTGCTAATTACTTAAAAAAGATTAATGAAAGGATTATATAAATTTAAAGATCAGCATATCCAAAGCCCATGGTGGATAAGGATTTATAAGTCCAAATTTAATATGCTAACACCAGCTGTCTAAACGCATTACATACATTCATCAAAAAAACGCATTACATACTTGTACGTTGGTTGTATTTTTAATTTTCTTCTTATTTGTATTTTGAAAAATTTCAGCAGCTTTCATTAATTTCTTACATGCCATGATCAAATATCAATGTATTTTACCTAAAAAAGAATGTTCACGTGTGTGTGTGCAAATATTATTTGGTAGGTACACACGCGTCAAGTCAATATCTAATACCAAATTATTCTTTTTATTGGGCAGTTGGGCAGTTGCACAAACATTTATATATATATAACTGCTCTTCTACATGATATAGCTCATATACGGTGAGTGATTGTAGAATTATAATTGATCAATTTGCATGTGACCCAGTAAAAAATAAAAATAAAAATTAATAAATAGCATCAATTTACTTTTTTACTTAGATTTAATAAAATGACATATTTATATCGCTTACCATATATACGTGAAGGAGTGCATCAAAACATTTCTGTATGTCTATAGATATATATATCAAATAACAGCTGACACAAATATTACCATGATAGGAGATAGCTAGGATACTGTACATTACCTAGTATTACTGTATTATTGTTATTATTATTTTTTGGACAAGAAGACAAATATAATTATTTGTAATCCAATAATGATAAAATTATGTAACATGTTAATTTGCTTATACATAGAGTGAAGTATACTTGAATAAATATTATTCAATGATCAGAAAATGTCATTCAATGCTGAGCCATAAATTGTGAATTTGATTTATAAATAACTTTGTATGAATTGGAAACAAGAAGGTACTCAATTCCAGAAAAAAAGAAAATGGAAAATCCGTTGAAAATTTGAAAAAAAAAATCACATAGAAACAAACCATTAAATTATACCAAAGTGAAAACTTAGAATTAATTAATAGATTTCAACCACAAAATTAATAAACTTATGTAGAAGCAGATGTGTTGAAAAAGAAAACACACAATAAATAAATTAAAGTCAGAGAAGATTAATGAAAGCAAGGAAGGTGGTAATTAGCTAGAGGAGCGAAGAACATTACATACCCTTCTTTTATGGGTCGAGCCTTTCTGTTTGATATTCTTGGAGTTGCTTCTTGCTGAGTAAAGCTTTATTAAACTTACAACTACCAAATCTAAATATATTCAAACCAAACCCAGCTCTATGTAATGTGAAGACCAACAGTGCTTCTTATACTCCCTTCTTTTCTTTCTTTTTTTTTTTTTTTTCCTTTTCTTCCTTTTTTTTAAAAAATAATTAAACTCACAACAACCAGATCAAAGAAACAAAGGAATCAAAACCAAAACCAGCTATAGGAATACGAATTAATGTGAAATAGTTGATGCTTAAATATACATTTTTTTTTTGGCGTTTTCGAAAGTATTTAAACTCACAACAACAAAAACAAAGACAAAAACAGGAGATCAGCACCAAAATCGGAGTTGATGAACAAAAGCTCTATTACAAGTTTAGATCTCAAATCTCTGTGTAGTCACATAAAAGGGTATGGCGGGCACAGGTAAGGATAAGTCTAAATTTTTCTTTCAACACCAACTGATTATAACTTAAACTTTTTTAAAAGGAAAAAAGGAGACCAAATTTTGCTATCCACAACAGTTGTCTAAATGCATTATAATGAACAGTAATACTCATTTTGTCGCTCCTGCCATGCTACTCTTGTAATCGATCGTTTGCTAAAACAATTTTGTAATAATCAATGAAGAGGTATAAATAGTAAATTTTGATTTATAGATAACTTTCCTTGAATTGGAAACAAGAAGGCAGACTAATGAATTCCCAATTCCAGAAAAAAAAATAGTTTTTTTTTTTGCACCAGTACCTTTTTTTTTTCTTTGTGGTGTAAAATTGCACAAATACCCCTAAACTAAGGGTAAGGTTGCAGATTACTCTTAAATTATAGAATTGACACCGACACATCATGAACAAAATATGATTACAATTTTCCCCCTAACTATATAATTGACAACAGTATCCCTGAACTTTAAAAATAAAAATTGCCCCCTAAACTATATAATTGATACCGATACCTCTAAACTTTAAAAACAGTTAAAAATTGCCCCTAAACTGTAAAATTGTCACCAATAAATATGCTTCATCACAACTAGTTTTTCATATACTAATTAAGTCTAACATTATGCTTGATTCCGTTAGTGGGTTGATTTTATTGAGAGAATTAGTGAGGATTTTGTATAGTTTTTGTGACCATCCCCCATTATTATGAATACTACATATCATATTGTTCACAAACATTACCATATTAAATAATTCTCTAATTTAATTCAGTTCTTAAACTATTAATACTAAAATAACTTCATTGTAGTTGTAATGAACACCCTTAAAGCTTCTGAGCTTTAACATGAAATGAGAAGGAGCTTGATATATATGTCGATTAAGAAGTTTTCAATTCAATTCAAGTCTTCTCCATTTAAAAAGTCGGCCATTATTTTCAAAATTTACTGAACTAAGGATAATGGAAAATTATGAATAGTTGAAGATTAATATACTCAGGCTCACTGTGCCAGCTGTGGTTATTGAGGCATGCCATCATCTACCCCAAGCCTTTTTTACCCACTTAGAAGAAAAAAAAGAAAGATAGAGAAACAAAACAAAAAGAGATAGAGAGACAAACTATATATATATATTTGGTTGTCCCTATTATATTTGGCAACTTCTATTCCCAAAGACAAAGTGAAGATTATCTCAGTAGCTAGTTTGTCATAAAATCCAAGTCAAATGTCATCATTTGATTTATATATGCAATTTGTTGTTGCCAAATTTTCGTACGTACGGAGTTGGGCTGGGCTTACTAGTGCGGGCCAAGCCTATGGGCCTTCGACTGGATCAAAGGCCTGGGGAGAGCCTTTGAGGGACGGCTGGGCAAGACCTCGGGTTAGCTGGGCACGACCTCAGGTTGAGTCAGAGTCTATGATATTAGACTCAGGTGTGATGGGTTGTGCTTGGGGGCTGCAGCAGGGAACCGATGGATGAAGAAAGCACCGCTGGATGGTCCAAATGCTTCAAACAGGTCAAGTGGTTATGGGCTATGACAGACAGCTACTGCTGAGGCGGATGATGCCAAGGAAGGGACGAGCTCCAGCTAAGTTGGTCTGAGGCCGGCTAACTCCAAGATGGTAAGGATTTCCTGCAACCACCAAGAAATGGTCAGTGGGGGCATCGATGTGAGCACCAGTACGCACCCTCCGATGCCCAAGTCACCATTCTTGCACAATGATAATGATAAGGTATGAAGAGAAGAAGGTTAGGGCGCTAGTTCCACCTAGAGAGGGTTCTTCAGGTTCCTTTAGGCTTCTAGAGCTTAATTGGGTTCCCAAAAGTCAGAAACTCGACCCCCTCTCAAATGACTAGACTTTACCTTTTATACATGGGTGACAAGGCTTTGGATTGGTGACATATGGCATGTGCTCCCTTGAGATGCTGCCACCTAGCCCTACCTCGGGCTTGGCAAGGGTTATGTGGCTTAGGTGCAAGCTGTGGAGCAATGCTGGAGGTCAGACTTACTGACATAGGACTAATAGTACTAATCCTCTCTTGGTGATACACGTGGCATGGTAGGTGAGTTTTCCACCGAGCTCAGGTCGGGCTCAGGCTGACCAGGAAGATTCGTGGTCTTCCTCATACCAGGCTGACTTTCCACTTCTGTGTAAGGGCATGCCTATGTCATTAAACTCCTCAGGTGCAGCAGTGGCTATTTTGGGTAAAGCCAGTTTGTCTTGGTCACCTACCCCATGTGAGAGCATTAAATGCTAGTCAAACTCGATCTCCGTGCATTGTCAAAGCTTCTCCAGCAAATTTTATCCACTTTTAGGGGCATTATTATAATTCCGCCACCTATTTATCTGACCAGACTCTTACTTGGGCTTCTCTGGACTTTTTGGCAATGGGCCGTGGTAATTTGAGCGAGTCCAATATGAGGTAGGCTTGAGCTTGGGCCAAGTGTACAAAATACCCACAACACAATTCAAAGATGAGACTATATTGTCACAAGTCAAGAGCAACGTGGGGAATAATCCAAGGATGACCACATAGAACCAATATGGAACTTTGCTGGCAAATATCCCAACAAGTCAAATATGAAAGATTACTCATGCACACAATATAGTAGTACAAGTACACATTCATCATCTAGAGTTCACAAAAGTCCTAAATAGCAAGATTTAGTTCCATGACGTACAACATACAAACATGATAAAACATATGAACATCTACAATTACAATGTTTATTCATAACATGGCTACCTAACCTCATAAACGCTTCCTATAAATAGTCCTTCTGCCGAGCTTAATTGGTGAGAGTATCAGCTTTACGAGAAGTTCCATGCTGCACCAATGGTTTATACAAAAGGCATGGTTAATACTCTATCCTTAATTATTATGCAAAGCGAAATTATCACTTCAAAAATGAAGAGGAATTAACTCCACAAACATCAACAAATCAATGAACCAATTCGGAAAAATATTGAATTTTCACATGTAAGTCAGACGACCACCATATATTAATAAACACAGTTTTTTTTTTTTTTGCTCTGACTCCGAGATGCAGAGAGCCAAAGAATGGAGTGACCCAATTCTGACAAATTGAAAACAACCTTGACAATGTGGAAACCAACACCAAACCCATCGCCAAAAGCAACAGCACAGACCCAATCACAAAAGTCACTGACCCGAATAGCATCAAATCAAAATAAATGCCAAGAAACAGAGCTGCGAAAGCGGTAAGAGAGACCTGCGATACGATGACATTCTGTCTGAACGGTTATGAAGACGAAGACGAATAGGATGAGGGTTCCACTGCCAAGGTAGCGAAAGGGAATAGTGAGAGGAGGCGATCTGACGATGTGGATGATCATGGAGCTGGGCTTGCACAAATTCCTGGATTATGGATCATCAGCACAAATTCTCAGTGAACGGAAAAAAACTAAACTCGAAGATAAGAATAGGATAAGCTTAAAAAGTTTTCTTCTAAGTCTGTGTCTGTGCTTCTGAGAGAGTTACGAGGGAGGAGATAGAGAAGCAGAACAGGATGGGTCCTTCTATTTGCGCTACTAAAGGCACTGAATTTACATCCTTTTTATTTTTTTAATTTCAAAAATATCCTTTTCTTTTCTTCTTTCTAAATTTAAAACCCTAAGGAATATTGAGACTAATATATATATATATATATATTAGTCATAGACATATTTTCATCATTAAATTAAATTATGAGTCCAGATGATTTAGAGCAACAAATTATCGGCATGTTGACTTTCCTCAAACAAGATTTTTAGCATTTTATATATATATATATATATATATATATATATATATAGATTAGGGTTATTAAATGGAAAATTAATTTAGTTCTATGAACAATCTAGATCCTTACATAATCTAAGAGTATAGGCTTGCCTCTTGTGTGCGTGTGGATCGATGGTAAAGATGTAGATATGAATAATGGTATAATTTGATACCTGATAATTTGGAGCAACTGGCCGGTTGGTCTAATTTAAGAGCAAAGCCTGTCTCCCACAAGTGTTGTATGGGGACATTGATATTAATATACTTGTCATCACCACCATCCTCCTTGTGTTGCTCTATGTTCATGTCATTGTCACAATCAAATACTCTATAATCTACTTGTACATGATCATTTGAATCAAGCTCTGTCCACAGACTCCATCTTGTGTAATTTGTACCAATGAAAGTGAGTAGTTTTGGGGCGGTTACAATTACATGAGCACAGAAATTCCTCATCTCAGGGCATTTGCCTACAGCTAGGTGGCTCAATTTTGGAAATTCCAAAGCACAATTTCCTGAGTGGAAGCATGTGAGGCTGGTTAACCTGTCCAGCACCAAAAACTCCAAATTATGAAAAACAATATTATTATTTTTCAAACTGCCTGATGATGATCCCTGCAGCTCATCATCATCTTTTGCATGAATTATTACTCTCATTTTATAGCACTCATATATGCACATCACTTTGAGCAGTGGCAAGCTTTTAGCTGTTGAGGGAGTCAATAAATATTCCATCCCATTACACGATACCACACTCAGAACCGCTAAAGCTTGGAAACCCCAGGAAGGCATTAATAATTTCTCTAGTTTCTCACACCCATCTAATCGTAGACATTCCAAATTCTGAAATATTGTGGTGCGTGCACCATATCGGTGGCTACCCAATACATCCATCAACAACTTGGGCACGTCACCTCCCATTTTGAGCATCACCAAATTTGAAAGAAATTCTTCTTGATCACCATGCTGTACCATCTGATGGAAGGAAATACTCCGATTAAAGATAATGATTTCAAGTTTGAGAATGTAACTTACAATTGATTAATGCCAAGCCAAACAACAAGGTAAATTAAATTTCGATTAGGAGTACCTACAATGCGTACACATGGCAGGTAATAATTATGATCAAATGTAATTATTAAGGGTATAATATATACATTTTTTGGCCTATTATCACATATATTTAAAGTGCGTTATATTTTTTCAATTTAGAAATTCTAGTCATTGTACGACAACACTAACTTTGGAAGGTATAATATGGTCAACCTAAGTTTTTTATTGAGCCATCTATTTTACCACAAAAGGTCTCAATTGACGATGATTGAAATTTTAAAATGACAAATCCTATATTTTTTTTTTGTCAATAAAGCTTTTCATCACAACTTATGTTTTTTTTTTTGGTTAAAAGGGAAAATGCATTAGCACAAAAAAAGGACCCTAAAAAAAGAGGATTACAAAGCAGCAGCCTGCTCAGCCAAAAGAACATCTAAGATACAAGGAGGAATAGAAGCTAAAGAGAATTCATAAAAACTAGATCATGCCTAATAGAAAGAGACAACTTTGCTACAGCATCTGCGACCCGGTTACAATTCCTATTCTTCCAGCCCACTTTCCAACCCTGAAAAACTTATGTTTCAATACAAATGATGTAACATAATTTTATTGATTCGTGGATTGCATATAGTCAATAAAGTTGATCAATCCCTATGCAATCAATGAATACATGCCACATCATTTGTGTTGCAATATAAATTGTGTTAAATAGTGGTAATTTTTTTCTTCTACTTATCAAGTAGGAACCAAAATTGAAAGCTATTTGAATTTTAAATTAATTTGCTATTTCTAGAAGCATTAAATTTGTGTAACAGGAGCAGGAATAAAAGCTACATGCATAAAATACAAAATTATGAAAATTTAAAATTGGAAGATCACCGTTTCGTCATGGAAGAGAGGTTGTCTGGACACCAAGTTCTCTTGAGGTTCTTCATCCGTAGAGTTGGAGATGAATGTTGCAAGTTTGCCACAGCCCCTTATAACCATATCTTTCAAATTAAGTAGATATTCCATGTCATTTTTGTATCCTCTACAAAATCCTTCAAGTTCTGGAAGAGACTTAAGGGAAATATATTTTAATGAAGGGAATAAGCCAATCTTTCCTGACCTTCCTTGTCGAAATTCTTTTGTCATGACTAGAACTTCTTTCATGCACCCACACTTAGAAATGTTTAGCTTCTTAAGATGCACCAAACTTGTAGCCACAAATGCTGACATTAGATACTCCGAATTAGAGAGACATGCCACATCCAATATTGTAATATTAGAGCATGCAGTCGGAAATTGATGATTAAGACGACACATTTTTAACGCATCATCAGGAAATCCAACCTGTAACACACCAAATTAAACTCATTTAGTTCCTATATATAACTTAATATAAAATTGATTTGATTATAGAGCTATCATGTACGTACTTTAAGCTTGTGTTCTGATATTGAGTTGATATCTTGATCATCATCATTTTCTTGCTTATTAGTTTCATCGATTGCAAACAAATTTGGGCATTCACTTATCTTCACTTTCTCTCTGATTAGGCCACAATTAACAATGTTATAACCAGTACTCCTAGAGCAGAATCCTATGAGGTTTGGAAGTTTTTCAAGTGATACAACTTGTAATTTAAGGAGCAACTTGTAGTTTTCAAGTCCTGTATTAGAAGCTGGTAGTTCTTTATAGTTAATGAATAATATCTCTTCCATGTCCCTACATTCACTCACTTGTAACTCCTGAAGCTGAACAAGGCACTGGGCAATTGCCAAAGGGAAGAGATACTTTAGTCTATGACACCGACCAACAACCAACTTCCTTAAATTCTGCAGGTAGGAACTATAGAATGTTTCAGCTGCAAGTTGGTGATCTATTAGCCATAACCTTTCCATATTCACTTTCTTCAAATATAAGGTTTCTAAGCTAGGGAAACCAATCACCTGTAAAATTAATTAATCCAAAATTATAACATCAATTCTAAATAACCTTATCAATTATAATAAATATATATATATATATATTATAATTAGAGTTAGAAATCAGTACTTTTGCATTATTATACCTTTGGGTTGAAAAATGTCGTGGCTGCAGAGGCGGAATTGCTCTGATGATCATAAATGTCACTATGACTCCCTTGGCGGCCTTCAACACTCTCACTCTCATTGGGTGGATGTCGAAGTCCAAGTGATCCCAGTTTCAAATACTTTAATTTAGGAAACAGATCCACCTGTGCTAATTGATCATCAGAATTAACTACTAGTATCTCTTCCATGTTTCTACAATCTATCACTTCTAAATGCTCGAGTTGTGAAAGGCTTCTGGCAATTGGAAAAGAGAAGAGATACTTCAAACTATGACATCGACAAACAATCAAACTTCTTAAATTCTGCAGCTTATAATTACATGACGTTTCCAACCATATTCCTTCAATATTTAGATCCCACAATTCCAAGGATTCTAAACTAGGAAATGCAACCTGTACAAAGAAATATGACCGGTCCAATTATAAAAGGAACATTTTAAAGAAAAAGGTCATCTTCATCTATATTCTTATTGTCATCATAATATTATATATATATATATATATATATATATAACCGGCTCTGTGGTTTTGGTAAAAAGTATTTATTTTTTTTTATAAGAAGCAATAATTATACTATTATAATCTATGTATTTTAAGATTTATTTTCAAGTAGAGCAACCATATAAATCTATTTTTATTTTTTTTTATTATATATAGAGTTTTGTCATCATAAAATTATAATTTTATGGTTAATTGAAAACTGATTTAAAAAATAATAAAACCAATAAAATCACATGACGTTACTTTTGACAGGAAACAAAAAATATAAATATAATATATATAAGAACACATTATTTCAATCAAATAAATAAAAATCATTACCATCACAGATATATAAAAATTGTGAAGTAATATAGAAATATGTATAACAATAAAACTAAACAAATTAAACCCAAAAACCAAATATACATAGGAAAAGAAAATAACAATAAAATGGAAAAAAAAACTAAAAAAAGAAGGGAAACAGACATAACAATAAAACTAAAATAAAAATAAAAATGATTAAAATTGACAAGATAAATTTGGAAACAAAAAAATAAATAATAATGTGGGCCACGCTTTTTATAAATGTTTTATTTAATAAAACTTGATTTTAAATTTTATTTCATTATAAATTAATTATTATTAATAAATATATATAATAATAAATAGTTTTTGGGGCCCTCATTAGAGGTGGGGCCTTAAACAATCATCTACCCCGCCTATAATGAGGGCCGATTTTATATATATATATATAGAACTGATGTACAAAGTGACATTGCTTAATACATCCTACACGAGAATTGTTAAAAATGTGAAAAAGTTAATGTGCCTGTAGGACCGGCCCACGGGTGCCTTCCCAAAAAAAAAAAACACGGAAAAAAAAAAGGAAAAAAGTAATCCTAAGCACGCGTTAATTTTTCCGTGTTTTTCTCCATCATATCCTATATATATATATATATATATATATATCATTAATGTAGCAAGTAGCAACAATTACTATAGAATTAAAAATAGTACCTTTTTGTTGAAAAGTATTGATTTGGTAGCTGACAATATCTCCTGATCCTCACACTCCGACCAGAATCCAATAAGATTTGGTAGACCTGAAAGTCTCATTTCCCTCAGTTTAGGAAATTCAACGCTATCATGATGATCGTGATCTGCTGAATAGGTAACTACATCTTCCATTGTAGAGCAAGAATTTACTTTAATTTTCTCAAGCTTCTTGGCAATAGACAACGGCAACAAACTCTTCAATTTACCACATGCATACACATGTACTTCTCGTAATTTTCCAAGTGAGTCTAGGCCTGTGAGTTCCCCAAAGCATATCTTCCCTAAGTTATCCAAGCTTGGCAAGACATTATGATTGGAACGATTGTGCTCCATCGACTCAATGATATATTGAATTTCGTCATTTTTCTCGACTTGGAGATACTTCAAATGTGGAAGACCCTCCTCCCTATCCAACTCAAAAACATCATTTTTCAAACCTTGAATTCCATCTATATACAAATTTTCTGACCTTTTCAGCAACATTTTAAAACCATTCTCTTTCAATAGACGACTTATATTAAACTTGAGTACCAATATTCTTAAACCGTCTTGAGAAGCCCCTTCAGTTCCGAAAGTTATTTTAAATCTTTTCAGTTCTGTACTGAACAAGTCTTGTGGCAGCATGTTAGCTTCTTGTTGTTAAGAAAATTAACCCAGAAAACAAAACACAATCTACAGAACACACGATGTATAGAGGTTCTTGTGCCTACGGGAGAGTCTCTATTATATGTGTTTGCAGCAAATACAATCTCTCAATACACTCAACAATGGCTTCTCAGTTTCACAAAGAAACAACACTCTTGTCCCATTTACACCCATTCCTCACTTAGATGTTCACACAGAAAAAGACTGAGAAGAAATCACCAAGTAGAATGAGAGAGACATGAAAACCCTTTCTATAGTGTATGGAAGCTCAGAACAATCAAGAGGAGAGAGTTTTTAACCGAAAATTGGTTCTATTGTTGAAGATGATAAACAAATTAATACCACTTAATCAACAAAAAACCAAACAAGAACAAACCAAGCCCAATAGAAGGCCCATTTGAATGAACGACCAAGAGCGAGATGTAGTTGAATTTTCATGGCGTGTCTATAAGGACGTGTTTGCTTATCACGTGAACTATTCCTCCTTGTCTTGCTCCACCTTCATCAAACACCAAGCACATAATGAATTGATCTTGGATTAATTTCTAACAATTCTCCACCTAATTCAAGATCAAATCGAGACTCTCTAGAACCTTCCCTTCAATCATATCCAACTATTATCTTTAGCAAGTTCTTACAAGTGTTGAACTTAATAATATTTGTTCCCATAAGGATTCAAATCATGGAATTTTTTCAGTGAAAGACTTCATGTGCAATCATATCTCTAATGAAGTGGTACTTGACTTGTATATGCTTTGATCTCTCGTGAAAACTGGATTTTTACACAAATGTATTGCAGAATAAATCACCACCTCTAGTAAAACATTTAACTCATGCAATAATCCTTTTAGCCAAATTGCTTCCTTAATGCTATGTATTCACCTCGAGATGACAAGGCTACCGATTGCAATTGTGATTTCCAACTTATACTACCACACAATGTAAAACATAAGTGTAGTGGATCTCCTTTTGTCCCTGATAATCGAGTCAACATAACCGATCAACTCCACTTTCTTTACTGGTGATAAACCAGCCCTTCATTCACAAGTATCTAAACAACCACTTCATTGCATCCTGTTCTCTACCCGTTTGCCATATATCTAAAGTGCTAATAGCATGAGCAAGATCAGTCTTGTGCATATCATCATGTACATTATTGACCCATAGAAATATGGAACACTCATCATATCTTCCTTCTCTTGATCAGACATTGCTCATAGATAGCTTATAGTGTCCACCTAAAGGTACACTTACCTCCTTAGCATTTTCCATTGAAAATTTGGACAAAACCTTCAGATATGAAGCTTGACACAACTTCATCAATGAACTGCTCCTCCTCGTAATTGTAATTCCTAATATTTTTCTTGCTTCCCAAGTTCCTTCATATCAAACTCCTTAAGTGTATCCTTAACTTTCAATTTCCTTGAAATTAGGTCCTAGCAACATGTCATCTACGTGATAGAAGTAGGTAGATAGCTTTCTCAGTTTGTATCTTTGAAATAAAGACAACTATCATAATTGCTTCGCTAAAACCGGATCCAAATGTATCAAAACGTTTGTACGGGATTGCTGTGATTTCCTTAGTAAACACACTAGCTCACAATCCTTCTTCTTTACTTCAAAACCTTCAGTTGCCTCATGTAAATTGTTTCCTCCAATTCACCATGCGGAAGGCACATCTAAGCTCCAAATTCCAATTAAACTGCCAATGCCAAAACAATTATTGTTGTATATTTTACCAACGGCAAGTAGATCCATTTACAATCCATACAAATCCCAAGTTTTATTATGATGAAGTGACTGAATCTCTTCCATCATTGCACCTTGCCACTTCTAGAATATTTGCACTTCATAGCTTCAGTAATTTCTTGGTTCTCCATCCGCAAGTTCTTGATAAGTCACCAAAGAATGAGCTATGACATCAAATTGTGGGATTAGGCTTTATAATTCTCTTATCAGCAAATAACTGGGCTCACAGAACACTTTGTGTGACATAGTTTGTGGCTTTCATTCATCATCGAGAATTGGAGTGATTTGTCTTTGATCGAAATAATTTGTTCTTGATCAAGAGTAGCTCCTTGACGAACCAATTTCATCTATGTTTTCATCTTGATTGGGCTCCACCTTGATCGTAACTCATTTGTTTCGGCTTTTGCAAAATGTTAATTCTACAAGGCATACAATCTTCATTAAATATAACATCTCTACTGATTATTACTTTAAAGCCATTTCCTTTAACCCATAACCTATACCTTTCACCCAACCAATGAAAACACATCTAACTTAGGTTCTAACGACTGTAGTCGCATTTTTCACCAAACAAACTCGGAGGTTTAAAATCAATTGTAGAAGGTGATAAATTCACTAAATAAGAATATTTTCCCAAAACACATTTGGCAAGATGACACAAGCATGCACCTTACTTTGTCTAATAGGGTTCTTTCATCCTCTCAGAACCCCATTTTGTTGTGTGTGCTTAGTGTCTCATAATCCCATGATCTTTACAAAATTGGTCAAATTCAAAATTACAAAATTCAAGACCATTATCACCTTTCTATTGGTTTGATTTTCAACCAATAACTGCTTAAACTTTGTAAAAGCATCACTCTTTTGTTTCAACAAAATGACTTTTCTTGAACATCAACTATAGACATAAAGTATCTGTTTCCACTTTGTGTTTGAACAGATCAACATGCACATAATCCAAAATATTTTGTGATATGTGCTTAGATTAAAACTAAGTCTATGTTGTTTACCTAAAATGCAATTTTCAAATTCAATTTGACTCACCACATCCTTGCCAAATACATTATGCTTGTCAAGATAATAAATCCCTTTTGACTTATGTGTCCTAGTCTCTATGCCATAGCATAGTCGATCATCGTTTTCTTTGCAGATGTTTAGGTGTTTTACCCAAGTAAGACATAAAGGCCATTCTTTTAATACCCTTCATGGCAACTAATGACCTCTAGTGATCTTCATAGTACCATTTTCAGTTTTACAAGAGTAACCTAATTCATCAGAGAAATCAAATTTCTGTAAACATGTCTAACAAAGTTTTGAATCATCTAAAATTACCTACCACTTGGCAAGCCATATTGTTTCCTAACAAGACTTGACCACCATCAATCTTGGTATAGAGAACAAAACAATTTTGATTTGGACACATGTGAAATGTGCATCCGAATCCAAAACCCACTCTGCTTTCATTTATAGAACGCCAACACTTGTTGTCATTTTTGGCGTTCCATCATTTTGGGATCTTTCTTTATCCTCCCTTTTCTTCTTATCCTCTTATATAGTGGCCTCCATGGAAACACTTTCTACCTCTAGTTTTAGACTTTGATCTTGACTTATTTCTAGACTTGGACCTACTCCAATTGGAACCGATTCCAAGTTTTGGTTTGGCTTGTGACCTTCTCCTCTTTTTAGACTCACTTTTTAATTCCGGTCTCTTGACTTAAGAGCAGATTACTATCTCAAGAGTCAATGAGTCTCGCCATATTTGATTGCATTCTTTACCTCTATATGAATCGGAAGGGAGTTTAATAAAATGACAAAAAATGGTCATCGGAAAATTTTTCATCAAGGTTGGCAAGGCTTAAGCAAATTCTATTGAACTCATCGATTTGTATCTAAATCTTTAGTCACATCCATTTTAAAACCAAAAATTGCTCAAGAAGAAGAATACGGTTAGGAAGAGATTTTACCAAATACATCTTCAATTTGGTCCATAATTCCTCGTTGTCTTGATTCCATCCACCTTTCGAACTATCGGGATGCAATATGATGGTGCTAAGAGCAATCTCGTCCATCGTAGTTGGGTCTTATCAATTGCCTTTGCCACCTTCATCCGGACCAAGACAACGCATCTTCTTCTCCATAGAATGAAATCCCCTTTGCCATTGAAAATTTCCACTTCAACCTTCGTTGCCATCGTTGTTTCAATTGAATTTGAACTCGAAATTCAATAAAGATTGAATCTTGAATCTTTAGCAAGAAACCTTCAAGAGACTAAAACCATACCAAACAAGAAAATTAACAAAACAAAACACAATCTACGAACACACGATGTATAGAGGTTCCAATGTGCCTACGAGAGTCATATTATATGTGTTTGCAGCAAATACAATCTCTCATACACTCAACAATGGCTTCTCATGTTTCACAAAGAAACAACACTTTGTCCCATTTACACCCATTCCTCACTTAGATGTTCACACGTAAAAGACTCGAGAAGAAATCACCAAGTAGAATAAGAGAGACAGAAAAACCCTTTCTATAGTGTATGGAAGCTCGCAACAATCGAAGAGGAGAGAGTTTTTAACCAGAAAACTGTTGGTTCTATTGTTGAAGATGATAACGTCACAAATTAATACCACTTAATCAACTCTTTTAAAGGAAAACCAAAGTAACAAACCAAGCCCATAATAGAAGGCCCATTTGAATGAGCGACCAAGAACGAGATGTAGTTGGCTTTTTTACTTATAAGGTTTGCTTATCACGTGAACTATTCCTCCTTGTCTTGGCTCCTCTCAGACCTTCATCAAACACCAAGCACATAATGAATTGATCTTGGATTAATTTCTAACACTTGTATATGTAAAAATAAAGCGGTCAGCTTATTCAAATTCTTTATCTCTCTAAGGCTGGCATTGTTTTCGTTACCATTGACTACTCCTTCCACCTTCCAATTCTTAAAGCTCCTGTCCATATTCAATTCTTCTAAATTTACCAATCTTGATACGACGTTCGGGGGAATCACCTTGAGCTTCTTACATCTTCTCAAATTTAATACCTGCAAACAACTCAACTGTCCTATCTTCTCTGCTAATCGTACCAAAGTTGATCCTCCAAGATCAAGTATTTTTAATTTCTTCAGCTCTCCAATCGAATCTATGTCTCCAAGTTTAGCAAAGCACATATGTAATTCCTGAAGATTTTGAAGGAAACAGAAAGACGGAGGCAATGGTTTTAAAAATAAATAAGATAAATTTAAGATTCGAAGTTCTTTTGTTTCCTCAAAAAAATGGTCTGGAAGCAAAGAATTTTCTCTCCACATCCAAAGCAAACGCAGCTTTGAACATTTCAATTTTGGTGGAAGAAACTGATCCTCATAATTGGCGCCCAATGAAATTGCAACCGCGTCTTTGAGTTTGTCGTTGTCCAAATACATTTTCAGCTCATCATTACTTCTGATGTTATACATGTTATTGGGATCTGCAGATGCAATTGATATGCCAACATCACGAATGACGTCATGCATCTTGACTGAATCACCATCGGTACTACCATTAGACAACAAACCATGAGCTTTCAGTTTATCCAACAACGTCTGGAGCCTATCTCTTGCCGCTTCCAAAGTGTAGACATTTTGGAACAAACCCCATCCCGTAACCAAATTCAACAATTCTTGGATTGATATGTTTGCATCTTCCTCATGTAGACTACAGAACAAAAATATTTTCTGTAATTGCTCCCCACCTTTTTTACCATTTTCTTCATTTTTTAAGAAGTCATAACTTAGTTTTACACTGGAATATACTTTTTCATTTATGTCGGAACTCTCAAGCTGTCTCAATGCATCTTTCCAAAAGTGTAAACCTTTGTTTTTTAAAGCTCCTGCAACTGTAACTATCGCAAGCGGTAAGCATGCACATTCTTTCACAATCTGAGTTGCCAAACGATTGAACTCGTCACTGTTATGATTAGATAATGAATCGTCACCGATAATGTTCCGAAAGCAAGTCCATGCTTCACTTTCTGATAGAAGAGCAACTTCGAAATTATTCTTTACATCCATCTCATCTCTTAAGACATCTCGAGATCTAGAAGTGAGCAGTATCTTACATCCTTTCTGGTGATCCTCGAAACCTATACCAATATCAAGCAGATCCAATTTCTTCCATAAGTCGTCTAGAATTATGAGGAACTTTTCTTCCTTCTTCAGTCGACATGTTAATTCAAGTGCTCTCTCCTTGAAGCCATCCTTTTGGAACACAAGACCTAGTCGTTCTGCAATTTCTTTTTGAATCTTTTCAAGATTTGGAGACTGGGACACCGTGACCTCAACTGCATCACTAAATAATTTTGCATGCAAGGCCTCTTTAGCAACGGCTTTAACAAATGTGGTTTTGCCTATACCAGCAACGCCGTACACTCCTATGCTTCTAATCTTACCGTTGCCAAGTGCCTCAAGAATTCCATTCTTAATTGAACTTCTTGTGTCAAACTCCATATAAACGCCCCTCGGTTCAATAATGTTTTGTCGAATGGGGATGTAAGAAATGTCATTGAAATTGCAAGCAACTTCGATTTCAAAAACAGACTGTGCCATCTTCTTTGCTTTCCTGCTTAGCCTATGACGCGATAATGGATTTGGAAAGAAGTAGTTAGCACCGGAACACTTTGTTTTTACTAATTGGCCTTCACCATCATTTAAAAATTTGCCCACCGTTTCAGAGATGTTATTTGCATCAGCCAACCATTTAGTGACAGGTTCCTTGATTTCTTCACCTCTTCTTGTTGCCTGGTCAATGGTATGCTGCAGTGATGCTTTGGTATCCTCCAAATCCTGAATTTTTGATCTCAGATTGTTGACATTGGGTCCATAGGAAAAGAGATAACCCAATTGACGCCGAAGTGGTTCAACAGAGTACTCTAAAATTTTACTAGTAATATTTGCAGCAGTTCCAATAAGATAGGCTTCCATAGCAATTGCACAATTTGCTAGTAATCAACGACTCTAATAATTAATGCTTCACAGATCGATCAGCTGGCACTTGTCTAATAATCAAATGTCCTATATATATCAAATGTAAAACAGTAGTTGATGCTTAATGTTGGATAAATTATTAAAGTAAAAATGAAGATGTAGTAAATTACCAAAAAAATACCAAAAAGGGTGCAGTAAAGTGAAATGTTAAAAGTTAGATAAATGAAAATATGAGATACTTAACAAAAGAGCAGATTTGTTGAAAAGGAAAACATAAAAATGTATATCATCAGCAAATAAATTAAGTCCAGATGCATACCCCGCCGCAAGCTGAATGGTTATATGCAAATCCTACAAACATGAACATCATCAGCCAATAAATTAATTAAATACAGAGCCAAAGGAAGGTGGTAATTAGGAGTGAAGCTTAATAAAACATACATACCCCATCCATCGCTTCTTTTGGAGTCTTGCTTCTTGCTGAGTAGAGCAAGAAGCAATTTTAAATATGAAATGTGAGAGTTGATGCTTCAACTTTTTTTTTTTTTTTGAAAGTAATGAAACTTACAGCAACAAAAACAGAGACAGAAACAGGGGATCTGCACCAAAATCAGAGTTGATGAACAAATGAAAACTTTTCTTGTCTTGTTGACACCAACACCAGGAGCTACAATGCTTTTCAAGAGGACTTTACTGTTGACTATAAGCATGTACAAACAAACTTGTGGACTCAAATAATCGAAATAGGAAAACCACATAATACCCCCCCTCTCTTGGAAGACTTTGCTGATGACTATAAGCAAACAAACGTGTGAACTAAAAATATTTTGAAATAATAAAATTACATTAATACCCCCTATCTTTCGGACACTCTCTCAAAAAGAACTTTGTATTTTAGGAAATTACTATAATATCATTGTATTTTCAATTTTGCTGTGCTAACTATGCCTTTGTATTTTCCATATTAAAAATAAAAAAAAAAAAAAGATGTTAAGTAATTTAGGTGCAAAATTCATGTTGCATTTATTTTTCTAAAGAATTAAATTAAATATTTATTTTTTATTTCAACATAAAGGGTAAACAGTTATGATCGAAAACTTTAACTAGGTTGATTAACCCAAAAAAATAAGAGTTGACTAATGGAAAGCGGATTAGTGGAATAAAATTGAAAATTAAAAGGGTGCTAATGTAATTATTCAAAATACAGAAACCTTTCTAAAAAATCATCAAAATAAAAAAAAAGTGTTAGTGCAAGTTTTTCTAATAATAATAATAAAACAAATAAAAAAGATCATTCAACTAAAACGGATGGTACAAAAAATCTGGATTTAACATTACAACATGTTCACAAAAGAGTTAGGAGCCTCATAAAATAAAATAAAATTTAAAAGCACAAGCATCATCAAATGGAGTTTTTTTAATTATATAATTACTATGATCTTTTCTTGTTTTGAGGAAAATAATTATTATTGTTGTAGTCGATTTTTTGTCATAACTATAATATCAAGAGTCCAGGTTTAAAAATTCACCATGAAAATGTAAGAGCTCGAATGAGAACTTCTTCTTTTTCTCTACAAAATCTCTGGCTTCTCTCTTGCAAAATAAAAGACACGGATTAGAAGTCATTGTTGGGAACTCTGATGAACACCTTCTGATGTCTAAGTAAATTTTCTGATATCCGTTGATTTCTCGTCAAGGTGCTCTAAAAGTTGCTAAATGGTTGTTTTAAGAGAAGGAGAGGAAGGGGGAAAAATGGGGGAGGATTTTCAGATTTCTGTTTTTCTGTCTGCCTTTCTTGTCTCCGTACTCCCTTTTATTCCCCTTCTCCCCTTACTTGTTTCAGTTTTGATTTTTATATTTTTCAAATATGAATAAGATTATTTTATGGAAGTCAAAGGAAGTTATTTACCATTTTATATTTTCTAACAATGCATTGTTTCCAATTGGTGCATTTACATCTATTTATATTTGTTGTTTTAAAAAACATTTTATTACAAAGCATATTTCATACAAAAATAGAGTCAGGAGAGTTCTATCGTTGTTGGTTCACTGGTTGTCTGGATTTGAAGTGCTACAATCCAAAGAAGAGATCATTGTATCTTGAGAGACAATCGCTATCTATTGTCAGCACAAGCATATCAAATGGGAGATTTAAACACAAGCTGATCAACAAGGTTGGATTCCTCTACACTATGCTGCAGACCTCGGATATCTTTTCATAGTGAAGGAATTGCTTGATTTTGATAGATATGCAGCCTACTTCAAAGATAAAGAAGGTTGCATACCTCTTCAAATTGCAGCCCACCATGGCTACTGTGAGATAGTACTGGAAATTATATTGTGGTGTCCAGATTGTTGTGAATTGGTCAACAGTGAAGGCATTAGTGAAGACATACCTCATTGTATCGTAGAAAATTCTTCGCTTGATGGCTTTTTGATGAATGACAAGCATGAAGATCATGGAGTCACTCTAGCTGCCACTACTATTAATTCTCACCCTAGAGTAGATAATATGATATCCAAAGATCAAAACTAGCATGCGATTGACATGAGAAAGGAGGTGAAGTTATCCTCCTCAAGTGAAACATAAGTAGAAAATGAATCAAATGGAAAGTCAAAGAATCTTCCAAGGAAATTAATAATTAGTGCAAGACCAATTACTATTTTTCAACACGTATGTACAGAATTCTAACAATCATTAATCTTCTATTTAGATTTTTTTTCCCCTTTTCTAATGAGTAAGTGTTTAAGAATTGAAACCAGAGTCCTTTTCTTGAGTAAGAATATCTTGCTGTACTGCACACACATGGTGAACAATGTACACAACATGCTTGTACAATCTCAGATAATAATGAAAACCACACTGGAATCACTCACTCTTGATATTCATAAAGCTAATAAAGATGCAATTCTCATAGCGTCTGCACTCATAACTGTAAGTTATGTGAGCGAATAAGGCCAAGAACAGGGAGCTGCAATTCCAAGGAAAAATGCAGCACTCAAGGCGTTCATCATATCAGACATCATAACGATGGTGTGCTGTAGTTGCCATTGCCATTTGTGTCACTTGTTTTTATGAGATGTTAATTAAAAATAAATAAAAGTTAAAATATAGCATGGAGCAGAGAAGGTACAAAAGCTCAAATAGAAGTTTATAATCTATGTTTTTTTCTCATCTTATATATGTGTGTAACAATGCAAAAACCCATAAAGTCAACCAGTCAACATTGGTGGCAGCCGGCAAGAGATAAAGCGAAAACTTCCAAGAACATGTCTACCAATCATGCACATGAGGCAGATGTTGAGGATGAGGAATGAAAATGAAGATAAAGCGTTACATGAAGCGGTACACGAGGGAATGTAAGATTTTGTAATTTGGCCGGCGAAACTCCGCTTCACTTGGCTGTTAAGGGTGGCTATAGAAATTAAAAACAAAAATAAAAAACAGTTAGTGTTATCAAACACAACCTTAGTTGTTCAATTTCTGATGAAGTACTGGATGTTGGAGACGCCAGCTCATGGTAGCCATATTAATGGTGCCAGAACAAATTAAGTTTTTGTAATGACCATGGTAAGTCATCAAGCAAATTAATTTTTGTCCATTGTACTGATCACCTTTTTTGGCTATCAGGTTAGATTAATGAAAGGGTTTCATTTTGTTTTAATTATATAAACACCCATTAATATCTAGTTTAAACTTTAATAGACCCCCCCACCTCCAATAATTTTATTACAAATCACTTATTTGATTTATTGTAGCTAACAAATATATTCAAAAGCATAGTCAAAGGACAGATGTGTGGCGTACAAAAAGGAATAAACAAAAAAAAACCCCAAAGAAATGAATCTAGAATAAACTGATCAAAAGTTCATAACTGATAACATACATGTAGAAATTTGAACTAATTTACCATTATTTAACTTAAGAATAAAAAGTATGACAGTAAAAGTAATTTAATTCCATAACTGTTTTCATCTTTTTCTAATCATATTTGTTATCATACGATGAAGTTTGAAATTTAATATTAGCTAGAATAAATTTTGAAGGAGAGGTTGTTATTTGGACTTGACTTTCTCATATTTCTGATACCACCACAAACAAAACAAAGAACAATAAAGAAATGCTCACATAAAAAATTATTAGAACATTCATCAATCACGAAAGTTATATACTATTCCAGATTTAGCATGCATGCTGAATATATGATATATTTTAGTATTGAAAAAAGGATAATTCAAAAGAAAATGGGTATTTTAAACGTACAAGCAGATCAACAAGGTTGGACTCTATTGCACTATGCTGCAGACCAAGGAAATCTTTCCGTTTCCTGTTTTCGGCATGTGGATTGAGGTATTCTAGCTAAAAATATTGAATACACTCTCTCTTTTTTATACTATACTATTGACAATCTTGTAACTTGCCATATTTGTAGACACAACCATGAAAAGTGATGATACAAGGTTAGATCAACAAATACTATTGCACAAAAACAAAAACAATGAAGAATATACCAAAAGTCAAGGCCGGTCTTGAGATTTAAGGTGTCCTGTGCAAAATTAAAAAAAGTGCCCTTTTCATTTTGAATTTTTTTTTTATATTTATTATCTTTAATTTTCTATACATTTTAACTTAGAAAAAAAATATTTTTTTTTAAAATAAAACTCTTACGATATAAATATATACTTATATATATAACTAATACATACTTGAGTGCTCCTATATTTTGAGAGGCCCTGTGCGGTCGCACCACTCGCACATGCTCAAGGCCGGCCCTGCCAAAAGTGAAAGCTCCAATTCAGGGATTGAAAAAGCTAAAGAAGCTACTCTCATAGTGGCTGCACTCATCGCAACTGTGACATTCGCTGCTGGTTTTACCTTGCCTGGAGGTTATGTGAGTGAAGAAAGACCAGAACCTGGAGCTGCAATTCTAAGGAAAAACACAGCATTCAAGGCATTCATAATATCATAGACCATAGCCATGGTGTTCTCTAGCTCCGCTGTCTTTATCCACCTCCTCTTGGCTCTAAAACAAGAAAGGACAAGGAGTTTATCACATTTCTCAACGTCATTTCGTCTCACCATGTTTTCCATCGCAGCAATGGCGGCTGCATTCGCGACAGGCATGTATGCGGTTTTAGGACATTCTAGTGCCCTTGCCATTGTTATTTGTGTTATTGGTCTGTCTTTCTTTGCTTCGTTCCAAAAGATGTTGTGTGCACATCTAGATGACTGTCTTTGTGGTTGTCGTTTTCATTTTGAGCAATAATGATAACTTGTTTTCTGATTTTTGGTCATCAAATAAAGTATAATATATGATTTATTAAGGGACAAACAACTACAATTATGAGCTGTTAAAGATTCTAAATGTAAAAAAGTTACAACAATTATAGGCTAACACTTTTCTTCTTTTGGTTCTTTGAAGAAAAAATAACTGCATACTGTACGTTTGATTATTCTAAAAAATTATCTAAAGGGCATTGCGAAGTAGATTATATGTCATGCATGACTGTTATCTTCTGCTTATATAATTCTAAGGTAATGCATGACTATTACCTTCAACTCCTAACATGCTGAAATTAAGTGCATTGTGAACTTCCATTTAAGATTAATAATCCTATACTGTAGCCGGTCACACATGTAATTTTAGGCTTTTAACATTTTGACATTTTAATTAACCAACATTTTAACCAACGAACTGATTAGTACTGGTCCTAAAGTTTAGACAGATCAAAATTATAAATATACAGAATTGGATCAGCAAAATAACGAAAAAACAACTGTAAATTTATATATACAGTGCAGCCAATTCTATAAAATGAATAGCGGGCCTTTTCCCAATTCCCTCCAAAACAGAGCAAAGCAAAGCAAAATTAAGAGAGAATGAGAGCAATATTTGTTATGGGCAATTATTAAGAGATAATAAAATGACTTGCAGTAAAAATGCAGATTCACACTGTGATAGCAGTACCATATATGACACATCAGAGAACTCTTCGGCAGCTTCAACCGTTAGAGAGAAAGTATCTTGTGAAACAAAACAAAGTCCAATCCATTTTACGAAAGCATCCTTATAATTACACGATTTGCATCTTCTTTAATGCATTCTTCAAATGAGTCTCTAACGCACGGTTCTTCCAACTCCTATATATACCCACAACAAAAAGAAAAATTGAAATAATAACTTCACTAACATAAGCGCTCAAAATGATGCAAGACACATGATGTTCACCAAACTAAGTTGAAAAAGTATCTTGTGAAACAAAACAAAGTCCAATCCATTTTACGAAAGCATCCTTATAATTACACGATTTGCACCTTCTTTAATGCATGCTTAAAGTGAGTCTCTAACGCAGTTCTTCCAACTCCTATGTATACCCACAACAAAAAGAAAAATTGAAATAATTTCACTAACATGACCGCTCAAAATGATGCAGGACACATGATGTTCACCAAACTAAGTTGAGGCTACCAAGTCAGCATGGCTACAACCAAAATAATACACTCTCCTTTCCCATTTAACTGTTAGTATACACTTAAGAAATTCATATAATACTATCACTCCTAACATCCACATATTATTTAAACACACAAATAGTAACAATTCGAGAATCAGCCCTGCAACAGTTCGACTGCAATAAAAAAGAAAATTACCTCATTATCACCAAAATGCAAAGCAACATCAAGAAATTTTTTTTTTAAAAAAATAAATAAATAATCACATTTACATTTCCATAATCAACTTCCTCGCAGACCCATAATATAAAGCTAAAAGAAAACAAATTAAAGAAGAAACCTCACCATATGAGCAAGTTCTACTATTTGGCATGAAAGGAAAGAAAACACTTCCAGTCATCTACACACCTAATCAGCATCACCCACGACTTGGAATTTCTGTAAGGCATTCTGAGCAAGAGAGCGAGCCCTAAAAAACAATGCAAGACTTAATACGAATAAAACAAGAAAAAAAGAAGATGAATAAAAGAAATTTAAAATGGCGGTTCTACAGCAAGACGAAAGATCATGATGGTTGATGTAATGGTAATAAAATTACATACGTTTTCATATATAGAGGAAAGGTTGGTTTCAATATTCAATGCGTAGGTGATATCTATAAATAAATGCAAATAAAAAAATAAAAAACATTCAACGAAATAGATGAGATTTCATGGGCACTATAGTAGCCACTGCAGAGGAAAATGACCTTCCTTCTTGGAAGGTTAAAACAGGAGTTAAGAAAATAGTGTTAAAAAATTCTTACATAGAGGGCAGCAGGTTATAAGCAAATGCATAAGTTAAATAATAACCAGTAATAAGAGATCGTATAACCGAACAAGCTCTTCATGCTTGGTAGCGTTCTCATTTTTGCCATCATGTTGCCTAGGAAGTTTACTCTTTGCAATGCTAACCAACTACTGATTACGTTCGATGGTTCTGTCCCAATACAACACTGAAAGCTTTGTCAATAATATTTAAGTCATGATGGTTGATGTAATACTATTAAAATTACATACGTTTTCATATACATGAAGTCTAGATAGAGGAAACGGTTGGTTTCAATATTCAATGCATAGGTGATATCTATAAATAAATGCAAATTAAAAAAAAAAAATTCAACCAAATAGAGGAGATTTCATGGGCAGAATAGTAGCCACTGCAGAGGAAAATGACCTCTCTGCTCGGAAGGTTAAAACAGGAGTCAAGGAAAGTGTTAAAAATATTCTTACATAAAGCGCAGCAGGTTATAAGTTAAATAATAACTAGCAATAAGAGATTGTGTAAACGAACGGCTTGGTAGCGTTCTCATTTTTGCCATCATGTTGCCTAGGAAGTTTACTCTTTGCAATGCTAACCAACAACTGATTGCGTTGGATGGTTCTTTGTCCCAATACAACACCGAAAGCTTTGTCAATAATATTTAAGTCATCTTTCACCATTTCCAGAGCTACCTGCACTGACCTAGAAATATACACCATCAAGAAAAGCAGTTCCAAAAATAGAGAAACAAACAATTCTATATTGACAAATTTCATACCAAGTCACTAAGAATGCAGCTCCTAGAGTGTGGTATATGGAGTTAAAACCAACACCAAAACCATCACCAAAGGCAACAACACAAACCCAATCACAAAAGCCACCAACCCGAATAGCATCAAAGCAAGAGAAATCCCCAGAAACAGAGAAGCGAAAGCGGTGGGAGAGACATGCAATATGGTGACGTTCTATCTGGACAATGATAAAGATGAAGACAAGGAGGATTACGGTTCCACTGCCAAGATAGAGAAAAGGGGGTAAAGGGAATAGGGAGAGGAGACGATCTGAGGATGTGGATGATTCCTAGATTGCAGATCTTCAGCTCCCATTCTCATTAAAGCTTGGGAGGAGCTCAAAACATTTTTTTCTATGTCTTTTTATGTGCTTCTGAAACAGAGGATTTTCCGTAGAAGAAGTAGAGCAGAGCCGTAGGTATGCTCTAAGGATATAGGCTTGCCTCTTGTATTTTAATTAAAATCCAGAATCATGGATATAAAAGAATTATTATTAGAAGAAATAGAAGGGAAAGAAATAAAAAATTTGAGAGATGGATGGATGGTAAAGCTGTAGATGTGAATAATATTTATGAAATTTTCATTGTTTAATTTTTAATTTAATACCTGATAATTTGGAGCAACTGGCTGGTTGGTCTAATCAAAGAGCATGCAGTGTGTGTCTCCCACAAGTGTCGAATGGGGGTATTGATACTTGTCAACACCACCCTCTATAAGCTGCTCTATGTTCATGTTATTGTCTTCATCATCTACTCTACAAACTACTTGTGCATGATCATTTGAATCAAGCTCTGGTTCCGGAATCCGTCTTGTTAAACATGTAGTAGTAACCGGAATCCGTCTTGTTAAACGTGTAGTAGTAATGAAAGTGTGTAGTTTTGGGGCGGTTACAATTACATGAGCACAAAAATTCCTCATCTCAGGGCAATTACCTACAGTTAGGTGCCTCAATTTTGGAAATACCAGAGCATAATTTCCTAAGTGGAAGCATGTGAGGCTGGTCAAACCGTCCAGCCCCAAAAGCTCCAAATGATGAACAGCAATATTATTATTTTTCAAACTGCCTGATGATGTTGATGATGATCCCTGCAGCTCATCATCATCTTTTGCATGAATTATTTCTCTCATTTTATTGCACTCAGATATGAGCATCACTTTGAGCAACTTGGGCACGTCACCTCTCAATTTTGTTCTTGGTCAGTGTCTCCTCAATTTTACTTTATAGTGGTCAACCTATGTTTTATGATGAGCCATCTATTTTACTTGCACATATCAATTTGTGTTTACCGCAAAAGGGTCTCCATTGATGATAATTGAAATTTTTAAATAGCAGGTTCCATTTTTTTTTTTCTACTTAACCAAAACTGAAAGCTATTTAAATCTTAATTAATTTGCTCCTTCTAGGAGCATTAAATTTGTCTATCAGGAGTAGGTATAAAAGATACATGCATGCAAAAAAATAAGAAATTTATGTCATCGTCAGTATGTGTTTCTATGTCTACATTTTTCTGATGACTGATGAATATAATATTTCCTGGAATAAAGCTAAGGCTAGCTACTAAAACTACTCACTAAGATCAAGTGCTTGCAGAGAAGGACTCCAGAATAATGAGCTAAACACATGTGTAAAATGACAAAAGATCTAATCTACAATCTACTTGCACATGATCATTTGAATCAAACTTTACTTGCATGGGATTCATCCAACTTATTGTTTTTATGATAGTGTGTAGTTTTGGGGCGGTTACAAGCTCATCATGAGCACAGAAATCCCTCATACGAGGGCAATTAATGATCTACAGCTAGTTGCCTTAATTTTGGAAATCCCAAATCACAATTTCCTGAGTGGAAGCATGTGAGGCTGGGTAATCTCCTCAGCACCAAAAGCTCCAAATGATTAAAAACAATATTATTATTGTTCAAACTACTGCCTGATGATCCATGCAGCTTATCATCATCATCATCTTTTGCATGAATTATGAGAATTTTTTTTTTCCTTTCTTCAGTTGATGTCTTAATTCAATTGCTCTCTCCTTGAAGTCATCCTTATGTGTAACAAGATCTAGTCTTTCCGCAATTTCTTTTTGAATCTTTTCAAGATTTAGAGTTTGGGACACCGTGACCTCAACTGCATCACTAAATAATTGTGCGTGCAAGGCCTCTTTAGCAATTGCTTTAACAAGTGTGGTTTTGCCTATATCAACAATGCCATACACTTCTATACTTCTAATCTCACTGTTGCCAAGTGCTTCAATAATTCGATTCTTAATTGAATTTCATGTGTCAAACTCCATATGAGTTAAAATGTAAGTTAGAAAGCCCAAAACAGAATTAATTAAATAAAGTATAATAAAATGAATGTAGTGCATTAAAATAAGTGTTTGAGCTTGCAATTGTACGACGGGTTTTTCGATGTCATGCCATCTTTTTGACCCATTTGAATATTTTTGACCAGTTTTTAAATAAAAAGTCAAATATACTTTGAATGAATTTTGTAGCTAATTCGTCACTAACGAAGTGAATTTTGTAGCTAATTCATCTCTGACGAAGTGGTTCGTCGCTGACGAAGTGCTTCGTTGCTAATGACGAAACACTTCGTCGCATACAAAACACTTTGTTGCTAATGACATGCTTCGTCGCTAATGACAAAGTGCTTCGTCGATAATAACAAAGTGCTTCGTCGATAATTCATTGCTAGCAAAGTGAACTTTAACGATGAATTTTGTTGATAACAAAGGAACTTCTAACGACAGTGTAAATTTTAGCGACAAATTTGTAATGATTTATTTCACTTCGACGCTAATGAAGTGAACTTTAGCGACGAAATAAATTTTAGTGATAAATTTTTCACTATTTTTTTTAAAAAAAACTTTGTTATAAATTTTAATTTTTATGGACTCTTTCATATCAATTAAAACTTATTATGATTTTTTTATCTCAATTTATTTTTTTTTCTTTTTGTATAACTATTTAAAAATTTCAAATATATAGTGAAAAAGTATTTTGACGAATTATAAAAAAAATGGCTAAAAAACTAATTCATCAACCAAGAATACTATTGTAATTTTAGAATAAAATAATTATTTTTCAAAAAATAAATTAAAAAATTTAAATAACAATACACCTGATGTGGTCTCAAAAAACCCTTGTACCACTGGCACGGTTAGACCCAACTTATCAAAACTCGTCGACTCAGAATCTCTAAGTGGGTCAGCCTAATACAGATAAATTAGTTAAACCACACCCCCAAAGGAGCTCATTAACATGGCTTGGGACCATTCTCAAGTTCAGACCTACAGTACCTATTGGGCCTAATGGGCTACTAAATCCAAAATAGCCACTAACAGATTATAGCAAACATGATGAACAACTGAACTGTATATAATATAAATACATACACGAGTCAAATTGAAAATCCATTTATATATGCAATTCACAGATGAGACTGTATTAGTTGTCACAAGTCAAGAACAATGTGGGGAATAATAAAACAAACACCACATAGAACCAATATAGAACTTTATTCACAAATATCCCAACAAGTCAAATATGAAAGAGTACTCAAGCACACAATATAGTAGTACAAGTACAACATTCATCATACAATGTTTATACAAGTTCCATGATGTAAACAAACATCATGCTGTATTTAGTTTCATGATGTATACAAACATGATAAAACATATAAATACAATGTTTATACAAATTCCATGATGTATCAACTTCATGAGAAGTTCCATGCTGCACCAACAGGTTTATACAAATTGCATGGTTAACACCCTACCCTTAATTATTATGGAAAGCGAAATAATCACTTCAAATTAAACTGAGGAGGAATTAACTCCACAAACATCAACAAATCAACGAACCAAGACATGGAATTAATTCCCACACAAAAAATCAGAACCATCATATATCAATAAACACAGCTTTTGCTTTTCTGAAAGATACACACTATTTGCACAATTTTGTACCAATATCAGTGCAAACAAAGCTTAGCTCTTAATTTTATTTGGAAAGAAGAAAGAAAGGGAAAGAGAAGTTCATTCACCAGTTACATGACTCCTAGAACCAACTCGGAGTTGAGTTCGACGATCATGGAGCTGGATTGCAGATCTCATTGAATCGTGAAAAAACTAAACTCCAACATATTAAAAGCTCTGTTGCATAACAGAGCCATATATATGGGCAATTATATTCCACTTGACCTCCAAAATCAAAATCCAACCATTTTTCTAAAATATTCCAAAAATAACGTTTTCTCATGCACACAATATAGCAGTACAAGTACAACAGTCATCATGATGTACAACATACAAACGTGATAAAACATATGAACATATACAATGTCATATAACTGCTTAATATTACAATGTTTATTCATAAGATGGCTACCCAGCCTCATAAATACTTCCTATAAATAGTCCTTCGGCCGATCTTAATTGGTGAGAGTATCAACTTCACGAGAAGTTTCATGCTGCATCAATGGTTTATACAAAAGGCATGGTTAACACTCTATCCTTAACTATTATGCAAAGCGAAATTATCACTTCAAAAATGAAGAGGAATTAACTCCACAAACATCAACAAAATCAACGAACCAATTCAAAAAAATATGGAATTTTCACATGTAAGTCAGACGACCACCATATATTAATAAACACAAATTTTTTTTCTCTAACTCCGAGATGCACAGAGCCAATGAATGGAGTGACCCAATTCAGACAAATTGAAAACAATCTTGAGAACGTAGAAAACCAACACCAAACCCATCACCAAAAGCAACAGCACAAACCCAATCACAAAAGTCACTGACCCGAATAGCATCAAAGCAAGAGAAATGGCAAGAAACAGAGAAGTAAAAGCGGTAGGAGAGATCTGCGATACAGTGACATTCTGTCTGGACGCTTATGAATACGAAGACGAGGAGGGTGAGGGTTCCATTGCCAAGGTAGCGAAAGGGAATAGGGAGAGGAGGCGATCTGAGAATGTGGATGATCACGGAGCTGGGCTTGCACAAATTCCTGGATTGTGGATCATGAGCACCCATTCTCAGTGAATGGAAAAAAACAAAACTCGAAGATAAGAATAGGATAAGCTCAAAACGTTTTCTTCTAATTGTGTGTCTGTGCTTCTGATAGAGTTACGAGGGAGGAGACAGAGGAGCCGCCGTGGAAGAAGCAGAACAGGATGGGTCCTTCTTTTTGCATTACTAGAGGCACTGAATTTACATCCTTTTTATTTTTTAATTTCAAAATTATGCTTTTCTTTTCTTCTTTCTAAATTTAAACCCTAAGGAATATTGAGACTATATATTATTCATACACATATTTTGATCATTAAATTAAATTACGGGTCCAGATGATTTAGAGAAACAAATTATGGCAAGTTGACTTTCCTCTAAGGTTTTTGGCATTTTATATATATATATTTTAGAGTAGGGGTGTTAAATGGAAAATTAATTTAGTTCTATAAACCATCTAGATCCTTACATAATCTAAGATATGAATAATAGTATAATTAATTTGATGGTAAAGCTGTAGATGTGAATAATAGTATAATTAATTTGATACCTGGTCATTTGGAGCAACTGGCCGGTTGGTCTAATATAGGAGCAGAGCGTTTCTCCCACAAGTGCTGTATGGGAGCATTGATATTAATATACTTGTCATCACCACCATCCTCCTTGACCTGCTCTATCTTCATGTTATTTACATTATCATATACATCATAATCCACTTGTACATGATCATTTGAATCGAGCTCTGTCCTCAGATCCCAATCTATGGAATTTGTAGCAATGAAAGTGAGTAGTTTTGGGGCGGTTACAATTACATGAGCACAGAAATTCCTCATCTCAGGGCATTCACCTACAACTAGTTGGCTCAATTTAGAAAATTCCAAAGCACAATTTCCTAAGTGGAAGCATGTGAGGCTGGTTAAGCTGTCCAGCACCAAAAACTCCAAATGATGAAAGACAATATTATTATTTTTCAAACTGCCTGATGATCCCTGCAGCTCATCATCATTTTTTGCATGAACTATTTCTCTCATTTTATTGCACTTAAATATGCACATCACTTTGAGCAGTGGCATGCTTTTAGCTGTTGAGGGAGTCAATAAATATTCCATCCCATCACAAGATTCCACTCTCAGAACTGTCAAAGCTTGGAAACCCCAGGAAGGCGTTAATAATTTCTGTAGTTTCTCACACACAACTAATTGTAGACATTCCAAATTCTGAAATATTGTGGTGCGTGCACCATATTGATGGCTACCCAATATATCCATCAACAACTTGGCCACGTCGCCTCCCATTTCGAGCATCACCAAATTTGAAAGAAATTCTTCTTTATCACCATGTTGTACCATCTGATGGAAGGAAATACTCCCGATTAAAGATAATGATTTCAAGTTTGAGAATGTAACTTACAATTGATTAATGGCAGGCCAAACAATAGGGTAAATTAAATTTCGATTAGGCCGGTAATAATTATGATCAAATGTAATTATTAAGGGTATAATATACATTTTTAGGCCTGTTATCACATATATTAAAGTGCATCATATTTTTTCAATTTAGAAATTCTAGTCATTGTATGACAATTCTAACTTTGAAAAGTATAATGGTCAACCTAAGTTTTTTATTGAGCCATCTATTTTACCACAAAAGGATCTCAATTGATGATGAATGAAATTTTAAAATGGCAAGTCCTATATTTTTTTTTTCAATAAAACTTTTCATCACAATTTATATTTCAACACAAGTGATGTGATATAATTTCATTGATTGGTTGATTATATATAATCAATAAGGTTGATTAATCCCTATGTAATCAATGAATGCATGCCACATCACTTGTATTGCAATACAAGTAGTGTTAAATAGTGGTATACTTTTTTTTTTCCTGCTTATCAAGTAAGAATCAAAGTTGAAAGCTATTTGAATTTTTAATCAATTTTCTATTTCTAGAAGCATTAAATTTGTGTAACAGGAGCGAGCAAAAAATAAAAAAATTATGAAAATAAAAAAATTGGAAGATCACCGTTTGGTCATGGAAGAGTCTGGACACCAAGTCCTCTTGAGGTTCTTCATCCGTAGAGTTGGAGATGAATGTTGTGAGTTTACCACAGTCCCATATAACCAATTCTTTCAAATTAAGTAGATATTCCATGTCATTTTTATATCCTCTGCAAAAGCTTTCAAGTTCTGGAAGAGACTTAAGGGAAATATCTTTTAATGAAGGGAATAAGCCAATCTTTCCTGACCTTCCTTGTCGGAATTCTTTTGTCATGACTACAACCTCTTGCATCCACCAACACTCAGAAATGCATAGATCTTCAAGATGCACCAAACTTGTAGCCACAGATGCTGACATTAGATACTCCGAATTAAAGAGATCTGCCACCTCCAATGTTGTAATATTAGAGCATGCAGCTGGAAATTGATGATTAAGACGACACATTTCCAACTCATCATCAGGAAATCCAACCTGTAACACACCAAATTAAACTTATTTAATTCCTATATATATCTTAATATAAAATTGATTTGATTATAGAGCAATCATGTACGTACTTTAAGCTTGTGTTTGGATATTGAGTTGATATCTTGATCATCATCATTTTCTTGCTTTTCAATTTCATCGGTCGCAAACAAATTTGGGCACTCACGTATCGTCACTTGCTCTGTGTTTAGGCCACAATTAACAATGTTATAACCAGTACTCCTAGAGCAGAATCCTGTGAGGTTTGGAAGATCTTCAAGTGATACAACTTGTAATTTATGGAGCAACTTGTAGTTTTCAAGTCCTGTATTAGAAGCTGGTAATTCCTTATAATTAATGAATAGTATCTCTTCCATGTCCCTACAGTAACTCACTTTTAACTCCTGAAGCTGAACAAGGCATTGGGCAATTGCCAAAGGGAAGAGATACTTTAGTCTATGACACCCAATAACCTCCAACTCCCTTAAATTTCGCAGGTAGGAATTATAGAATGTTTTAGCTGCAAGTTGGTGATCTGGCAGCCATAACCTTTCCATATTCATTCCCTTCAAATATAAGGTTTCTAAGCTAGGGAAACCAATCACCTGTAAAATTAATTAATCCAAAATTATAACATCAATTCTAAATAACCTTATTAATTATAATATATATATATATACATATATTATAATAAGAGTTAGAAATCTGTATTTTTGCATTATTATACCTTTGGGTTGAAAAATGTGGTGGCTGCAGAGGCAAAATTGATCTGATGATCATGAATGTCACTACGACTCCCTTGGCGGCCTTCACCACTCTCACTCTCACTCTCATAGGGTAGATGTTCACTCTCACTCTCACTCTCACTCTCACTCTCACTCTCACTCTCATAGGGTAGATGTTCACTCTCACTCTCACCTTCAAGTGTTAAACTCTTTAAGTTTGGAAACAGATGATCCACTTGTGCTAATTGATCATCAGAATTAACTACTAGTATCTCTTCCATGTTTCTACAGTAACTCACTACTAATTCCTCGAGTTGTGAAAGGCTTCTGGCAATTGGAAAAGAGAAGAGATACTTCAAATTATGACACCCACCAACACTCAAACCTCTTAAATTCTGCAGCTTATAATTACATGACGTTTCCGACCATATTCTTTCAAAATTTAGATCCCACAATTCCAAGGCTTCTAAGTTAGGAAATGCCACCCGCACAAAGAAATATGACCGGTCCAATTATAAAAGGAACATTTTAAAGAAATAGATCATGTTCATCTATATTGTCATTGTCATCATTATATATATATATATACACAAAGCCGCAGCTCTGAGGCTTTGGTAAAAAGTATTTATTTATTTATTTATAAGAAGCAACAATTATATTATTATAATCTATATATTTTAAAATTTTATTTTCAAATAAAGCAAACATATAAATCTATATTTAGTTTTTTTTATATAGAATTTTGTCATCATAAAATTATAATTTTATGGTTAATTGAAAAGCTCATTTAAAAATAATAAAACCAATAAAATCACATAACGATCTTTTTAACAGGAAACAAAAATAAAAATATAATATATATGAGAACATATTATTTTAATCAAATAAATAAAAATTATTATCATCACATATATATAAAAATTGTGAAGCAACATGGCAATATGCATAACAATAAAACCAAACAAATTAAATACGAAAAATAAATATGCATAGGAAAAGAAAATAATAATAAAAGGGAAAAAAAACTATAAAAAAAAAGAAAAACAGACGTAACAATAAAACTTATAAACGAATAAAAATAAAAAGGATTAAAATTGGAAAGATAAATTCGAAAACAGAAAAAAGAAATAATAATGTGGGCCACACTTTTTATAAATATTTTATTTAATAAAACTTGATTTTAAATTTTATTTCATTATAAATTAATTATATTTAATAAATATATATAATAAAAAATAATTTATAATTAGGCCGACCCTCTCTCTCTCTCTCTCTCTATATATATATATCATTAATGTAGGAAGTAGCAACCATTAATATACAATTAAAAATAGTACCTTTTCGTTGAAAAGCAGTGATTTGGTAGCCGACAATAGCTCCTGATCCTTACACTCCGACCAGAATCCAATAAGATTTGGTAGACCTCGAAGTCTCATTTCCTTCAGTTTAGGAAATTCAACGCTACCATGATGATCCTGATCTGCTGAATACGTAAATACTTCTTCCATTATAGAGCAACCATCCACTTCAATTTTCTCAAGCTTCTTGGCAATACACAACGGCAACAAACTCTTCAATTTACCACATTTGTACACGTCTACTTCTCGTAATTTTCCAAGTGACTCAGGGCCTGTGAGTTCCCCAAAGCATATATTCTGTAAGTTATCCATCCATGAAAGAGAAAGTATCTCCAAGCTTGGCAAGACATTATGATTGTGCTCCATCGACTCAATGATATATTGAATTTCGTCATTTGCATCGACGCTGAGATACTTCAAATATGGAAGACCGTCCTCCCTATCCAACTCATAAATAAGATTTTTCAATCCAATACACTTATTTATATACAATCTTTCTGACCTTTTCAGCAACATTTTAAAACCATTCTCTTTCAATAGACGGCTTATATTAAACTTGAGTTCCAATATTCTTGAACCTTCATGATAAGCCCCTTCAGTTCCCAAAGTTATTTTAAATCTTTTCAGTTCTGTACTGAACAAGTCTTGTGGCAGCATTTTAGCTTCTGGTATATTTAAAAATAAAGCGCTCAACTTACCCAAATTCTTTATCTCACTGAGGCTGGCATTGTTTTCGTTACCATTGACTACTCCTTCCACCTTCCAATTGTTAAAGCTGCTTTCCATATTCAACTCTTCTAAATTTACCAATCTCGATATGACATTCGGGGGAATCACCTTGAGGTCCTCACATCTTCTCAAATTTACCAATCTCGATATGACATTCGGGGCAAACAACTCAACTTTCCTATCTGCTCTGCCAATCGCACCAATGTCGATTCTTCAAGATCAAGAACTTTTAATTTCCTCAGCTCTCCAATCGAATCTATGTCTCCAAGTTTTGCAAAACACATATGTAATTCCTGAAGATTTTGAAGGAAACAGAAAGACGGGGGCAATGGTTTCAAAAATAAATAAGATAAATTTAAGACTCGAAGTTCTTTTGTTTCCTCAAAAAAATGGTCAGGAAGCAAAGAATTTTCTCTCCACATCCAAAGCAAACGCAGCTTTGAACATTTCAATCTCGGTGGAAGAAACTGATCCTCATAATTGGCACCCAATGAAATTGCAACCGCGTCTTTGAGTTTGTCGTTGTCCAAATACTCTTTCAGCTCATCATTACTTCTGATGTTATACATGTTATTTGGATCTGCAGATGCAATTGATATTCCAACATCACGAATGACGTCATGAACCTTGACTGAATCACCATCCGTACCATTCATCAACAAACCATGAACTTTCAGTTTATCCAGCAAAGTCTGCAGCCTATTTCTTGTTGCTTCCAAAGTATACACATTTCGGAACAAACCCCATCCCGTCACCAAATTCAACAATTCTTCGATTGATATGTTTGCATCTTCCTCACGTAGACTACAGAACAAAAATATTTTCTGTAATTGCTCTCCACCTTTTTTACCATTTTCTTCATTTTTTAAAAAGTCATAACTTAGTTTTACACTGGAATATACTTTTGCATTTATGTCGGAACTCTCAAGCTGTCTCAATGCATCTTTCCAAAAGTGTAAACCTTTGTTTTTCAAAGCTCCTGCAACTGTAACTATCGCAAGCGGTAAGCATGCACATTCTTTCACAATCTGAGTTGCCAAACGATTGAACTCGTCACTGTTATGATTAGATAATGAATCGTCACCGATAATGTTCCGAAAGCAAGTCCATGCTTCACTTTCTGATAGAAGAGCAACTTCGAAATTATTCTTTACATCCATCTCATCTCTTAAGACATCCTGAGATCTAGAAGTGAGCAGTATCTTGCATCCTTTCTGACGATCCTCGAAAGCTATACCAATATCAGGCAGATCCAATTTCTTCCATACGTCGTCTAGAATTATGAGGAACTTTGCTTCCTTCTTCAGTCGATTTCTTAAAGCAAGTGCTCTCTCCTTGAAGTCATCCTTACGGAAAACAAGATCTAGTCGTTCCGCAATTTTTTTTTGAATCTTTTCAAGATCTGGAGATTGGGACACCGTGACCTCAACTGCATCACTGAATAATTTTGCATGCAAGGCCTCTTTAGCAACGGCTTGAACAAGTGTGGTTTTGCCTACACCAGGAATGCCATACACTCCTATACAGTGTGTTTGAGAGTTTTGATTTTGTTTTCACTGTGTAATTATTTATATTGTGAAATAGATTTTATTTCTCTCAAATTAATTGTCATTAGTGATCCGAGAATCACAACAAGTGGTATCAGAGCTCAGGTGAAGCTTATAGGTGCGTTTGGAAAACAAAATAAAATTCTGAAAATTTTGCTACAGTGCACTGCTACAGTACCGTCAGGAGGTTGAAGACGAGCTACAGTATCTGCCACGTCATCAGACACATCTGCAGCCACATCAGCAGATTTGCTGAGTCATCTCCACGTCATCTGCCACGTGCGCACACACATCAGCGCACACTTGTCTGCTGAGTCATCAGCCACTTCACGTACCACATCAGCAGGGGTGCCACGTCAGCACCAGGTTTGAAATTTTCAGAAATTGCAATTTGGTCCCTATAATATCTGATATTTACAGTTTGGCCCCTGAACTTTTGGAAATTATAATTTGACCCCTATGGTTTGTGAAATTATAATTTGACCCCAAAAGTTTTGTAAATTACAATTCTGCCCCAAACATTTTTAAGTTCTGATTTTTGACCCGGAGGAGTCAAAACCACCATTTTTGGCCGATCCAGACACAACGGTTCACTCCGTTTAAACCAGTTTAGCTTCGATTTTTTTTATCAAGTCATTGCAAAGTAGAAATGTCAATGGAAGAGTCATCATCTGGAGCTATGATCAAGTTTACTGCCACCAACTATACACTATGGAGACCTCAGATGGAAGATCTTCTTAGTTCAGAAGATCTATTTGATCCCCAGAGTTGAAAGGGAAAATCCGACCCCACCAAAGGAGAGTGGAAGAAAATGAATAGGAAAACGATTGGTCAAATTCGACAGTGGATCGATCACAGTGTCTTCCACCATGTTGCAGAGAGACGCGATATGCCCTCGGATGAAGTTGGAGGACATGTACCGTGCCAAGCGCTTCGAATAAAGCCCTATTGATGAGGAGGTTGGTGAATTCAAAACTACGAAGTGGAACTTCTGTAGCTTAGAACACCAGTGAGTTTCAGAGTCTGGTAAATCAACTATCTGCAGTGGACTTGAAATTAGGAGATGAAGAATAGGCCCTACTACTACTTAGCTCACTTCCCGACAGCTGGGAAACACTAGTAGTTTCCGGTAATTCAAAAACTTACTATGTCAATGGTTAAGGATGCCTGCTCAACGAGGAGGCTAGGAGAAAGGACGCAGGGTTGATCACACATGCTCTCGCCAGAAAGGAGAGGAAGACAGGTGGAACTCAAAGTAGGTGGAGGCGTAAGTAAGTGATCCACGGATGGAAGGAAAGCAACTTACAAGTGCTACCACTGTGGAATAGAGGGACATCTAAGGAAGAACTGCAGAAACCTGCAACAAGAGCAGAATCAGAAGACCAATCAGCCGAAGAATGATGGAGAAGCATTGGTCACTGTTACCGGAGAGGTGGCATATTGTTCCACCCAAGAAGAAACATGCCTTCACATTTCATGTCAAGATGTCGAATGGGTAGTCGACACAGCAGCATCTTACCATGTCACTCCATATAGAGTTCTTGTACAAAGTTTGGAGACTTTGGTACTGTGAAGATGGGAAATACCAAAAATTATGGGAATTGGTGATGTTCAAATCAAAACAAGTGTAGGGTGTACAATTACTTTGAAGGATGTTCGTCATGTTCCAGATCTTCGACTTAATCTACTTTCGGGAATAGTCTTTGACAAGGAAGGCTACGACAACCATTTCAGCAAAGGCACATGGAAAATGACGAAAGGTGCCATAGTTGTCGCCCGAGGACATATTTGTGGATCGTTGTATAAAACTCATGTGAAGATATGCTCGACAATATCACAGAATGCGGCAATTTGTGGCACGAGACTTCGACACGAGTGAGTTTGGCAACCCACAAAGAAGAAGCTTATCATCGCTTCCAAGGATGCTATCTTTGAATCCTTGCAATTTCTTTATTTGGTAAACAAAGAAAGAGTCTCGTTCGATCCTCTTTATCGAAAATCGAGTTGCTTCGGCCGTGCACTCTGATGTTTGTGGTCCCATGGAGGTGGAATCATTAGGTGGCAACATGTATTTTCTGACCTTCATTGATGATTCTTCTCGGAAGGTGTGGGTGTATTTTCTCAGGACGAAGGACCAAGTACTAGATTACTTCAAGCTGTTTCATGCCATGGTAGAATGTGAAACCGGAAAGAAGCTGAAGTGCCTCAGATCAGATAATGGAGGCGAGTACACTTCCAGGGAGTTCAATGCCTACCGCAGAGACACCGGCATTCGACATGAGAGACGGTCCCCACGAACCCCACAACATAATGGAGTAGCCGAGAATGAACCGGACAATCATGGAAAGGGTCGGAGTATGATCGGATGGCGGCGCCAAAGCCATTCTGGGGAGAAGCTGTTCGTGCCACCTGTTATCTAATCAACAGATCACCGTCAGTTCCATTGAATTTTGGAATTCCGGAGAAAGTATGGTCTGGTAAGCATCCCTCCTACTCTCATTTAAGAGTATTTAGTTGTTTAGCTTTTGTACATGTATCCAAAGAGCTCAGACAGAAGCTCGATGCGAGGACAACCCCATGTATCTTTATAGGATACGGAGATGAAGAATCTGATCTGATTATGGAATCCAAAGACGAAAAAGGTTATTAGAAGCAGAGATGTAGTGTTTCATGAAAACCAGACAATAGAAGACATTGAAAAGCCCATGATGTCTTCTGATTCAAAAGATAGTGCCCAAGATTTAGTTCCAGATAATGTACCTGCACACCCTGCCACAGACAGTAATGAGGTGCATGAAGAAGTACCAGAAGCAGAACAAGGAGAAGAAGAAGATCTTGGCGGGGAGACTCAATCCTCTCCACCGGAGAGTAGTACATCTCCTATGGCTAGCCATGAGATCGAAAGAGGTAGGATTCGTCAACGGATATTCGAATCGAGTATATTCGCTTCAGAGGGAAGCCAGAGAGTTTCCAGGAAGCTGTATCTCATCAAGACAGAAGAAAATGGTTGCTAGCAATGAAAGATGAGATGGAATCTTTGAAGAAAAACAATACGTACGAGTTGGTTGAGCTTCCGAAAGAAAAGAAGGCACTGAAGAATAAATGGGTGTTCAAGCTTAAGAAAGACGGCAGTGGAAAAGTGGTGAAACACAAAGCTCGGTTGGTGGTCAAAGGATTTCTTCAGAAGAAAGGAATTGACTTTGACGAGATATTTTCACCAGTTGTAAAGATGGCTTCAATTCGTATCATTCTTGGATTGGTAGCTAGTTTGGATTTAGAGCTTGAACAAATGGATGTAAAGACAGCATTTCTTCATGGTGATCTGCCTGAAGAAATCTATATGGAGCAGCCAGAAGGGTTTGAGGTTTCAGGAAAAGAAAACCTTGTATGCAAGCTGAAGAAGAGCTTGTATGGTCTTAAACAAGCACCGAGACAGTGGTATAAGAAGTTTGATTCATTCATGGTAAATCAAGGCTATAAAAGGACTTTTACAAATCAGTGTGTTTATTTTCAAAAATTTCAGGATGGAAATTTTGTTGCACTTCTACTACATGTGGACGACATGTTGATTGTTGGAAAAGATGCAGCGAAGATTAGTCAGCTGAAGAAGGAACTTTCTAAGTCCTTTGATATGAAAGACTTAGGACCAGCTCAACAGATTTTGGGAATGCAAATAGTCCGTGACAGGAAGAAGAAAAGGTTGTGGCTATCTCAGGAAAAGTATGTTGAACGGGTGATAAAGAGATTCAACGTGGATAATGCCAAACTAGCCAGCGTTCCATTAGGAAATCACTTCAAGTTGAGCAAGAGTATGTGCCCCTCATCCAGGAAAGAGATCGAGGAGATGAAGTCAATACCTTATTCTTCAGCAGTTGGGAGTCTAATGTATGCTATGGTATGCACTAGGCCAGATATTGCTTATGCAGTGGGATCAGTGAGCCGATTCATTTCTAATCCTGGAAAGAAACATTGGGAGGTAGTCAAGTGGATTCTCAGATACCTAAAGGGTACATCGAAGATATGTCTGTGCTACGGGGGAGCTGATCCATCTTGGAAGGCTATACAGATTCAGATATGGCCGGAGACCTTGACGGAAGAAAGTCTACTTCAGGTTTTATTTATACTTTTGCAGGGGGAGCTGTATCATGGCAGTCAAGATTGCAAAGGTGTGTTGCTTTATCTACAACAGAAGCAGAGTACATTGCGATAGCAGAAGGAGCAAAAGAAATGCTATGGTTAAAGCGGTTTCTTGAAAAACTAGGCTTCAAGCAGAAAGAGTACAAGGTACATTGTGATAGTCAAAGCGCTCTAGACTTGAGCAAGAATTCAATGTATCATTCCCGGACAAAGCACATTGATGTTCGCTATCATTGGATATGCGAGGTGATGGATCAACAACTGTTGAGACTAGTGAAGATCCATACAAAGGAGAATCCAGCAGACATGTTAACAAAAGTAGTCACTTGGGAAAAACTAGAGTTATGCAGAGACATAACTGGAATAGATGGCATGTGATCATCAGTTTTTTGAATGCGGCTGGAGGGGGAGAATTGTTGGAAGTCCAGCCGCCATGCACGTTCAAAGTTTGCTGCCACCAACTTGCCACCCAAGTTCAGTCAAAGAGGGCATTGTTATTAGTGTATGTTAGCTGGTAATTAAGTCGATTTACGTAACTTATACAGTAACCGACTATGTATGCTTATAAATAGAACCCTCCCCATTTGTGTTTTGTATCCAAAATCCCAGAGAGGAGAGAACTCCAGAGAGAGTTGTGAGAGAGCTCCAGAGAGAGTCGTGTGTTTGAGAGTTTTGGTTTTGTTTTCACTGTGTAATTATTTATATTGTGAAATAGATTTTATTTCTCTCAAATTAATTGTCATTAGTGATCATAGAATCACAACACACAGATCGATTAGCTGGCACTTGTCTGATAAACAAATGTCCTATATATGAAATGTCAAACAGTAGTTGATGCTTAAAGTTTGATGACATATTAAAGTTGGACAAATTATTAAAGTATTTCTTAAATGAAGATCCGGTAAATTACCAAAAAAAAGAAAAAAGAAAAGAAAAGAAAAGTGCAGTAAAGTGATATGTTAAAGTTGGATAAATGAATAAGAGATATTTAATAAAAAAGCAGAAAATAAATTAAATACGGAGCAAATGAAAGCGAGGAGAGGCTGGTAATTAGGAGTAAATCAGATACATACCCGGTAGCAAGCTGAATGGTTATATGCAAATCCTTACTTCTTCAAGTCCTACAAACATGAACATCATCAACCAATAAATTAATTAAACATACATACCCCTTCGATCGCTTCTTTTATGGGTATGCAAATCCTTACTTGGAGTCTTGCTTCTTGCTGGGTAAAGCTTAAGTAAACCTACAACTACGAATTCTAAATGTGAAATGTGGAAACCAACAGTATAGTAACGATGCTTCTACTTTTTTTTTTTTTTTTTAAATAATTAAACTCACGTCAACTAACTAAATCAGAGAAATAAAGGAATCAAACCAAAACCAGCTATAGGAATCAATGTTAGAGTTGATGCTTCTACTCTTTTTTTCTTTTTTTTTTTGGGTCTTTTTGAAAGTAATTAAACTTACAGCAACAGAGACACAGACAGAAACAGGGGATGTGCACCAAAATCAGAGTTGATGAACAAATGAACACTTTTCTTTTCTTGTTGACACCAACACCAGGAGGAGCTTCAATGCTTTTCTTGCACCTTTCAGGAAGACTTTACTGATGATGACAATAAGCACGTAAAAACAAACATGTGAATTAAAATAATTGAAATAATAAAATTGCAATCCGGATTTAACAATACAACATGGTCAAAAAAGATTTAAATCTAAAAGCATAAACATCATCAAATGGAATTCTTTTAATTCTTTTTTTGAGGAAAACAATTATTATTGTTGTAGTCAATTTTTCTCACTAGTATAAAAAATTATTCACCATCATTTTAAAAAATTATAAATGGTGTCAAGGCATGCAAAAAGTTGAATATTAATATGATTGATCGTGAAATATCAATTTTACCACTGCCCCTCTAGCCACTTCGTGAACCAGAATGACAAATTACCCTCTCTAACTTTCCATTGACTATTTTCAATAACCACTACTCATACAATCAGCTAAAGCTCTCCAAAACCGTGACTCTCCTAAAGTAGTGAGATAAACCAAACCATGTTTGCACCATTAGTTATTCCAATTGTATTTGCATGTGATATTACAATTATTTATTTTATGCATGAAATTAAAGTTAGGAACAAATTCTATATACATGTAATCCAAGAAAGAGAGAGCATCATTACTTGGGTGCATGGGTGGGTATTGTATACATTCCAATTTTTATTCTTTTGCTTTTAGTCAACTTGTGTCATTTTCCTTTTACACAAACAAAATATATGCAAGGCAATCCATGCTCCTTAGACCAACATTGTATTGCAAAAGAGAAGCCAAGATCAAGACAATGGGACGTGAAAATTTTCAAAATGCTCTTTCATGGCATTTGAGATGCATAGTGTTATATGGTTTTTAATTAATTAAGCTCAATACAATATTCATGCCTCGTACGTTATCCTCAGAATCCAAGCACATTTAGACCCAATAATAAGGTGTTGTGATAAAGTCAGAGGTGTATTTAATTATGACTTCATAGTATTTTTATAAACTTGAAAAGTCAAGGGGTATTTAATTAAAATTTATTAAGACTTTTAAAAATAAAAGGTATTTAATTTGGACTTTACTTTTACAAATAATGAATTTATGCTTACTTTTATTGACTTTTAGTGAATTTTATATGTATTAAATCTTATAAATTATCTTTCTTTTTTTCTAAAAACTTTCAAAGACTTTTTAATCTCAATTGAGTAGTCTAACTAACATTTAACAAACTCCAACTCACCTCTAAACTAACTAAATTATACATAATTCAAGAGAAAAAAACTAAAAACAGTCATGTTATCAAATGGACCCTAAATTATCTCTTTAAGAAAAACTAAGGAAAACGTATGAAAGGTGAACCAGTTTTGTGCATCCAAGAGTTTTAAGAGTGAATTAATATTTGTTAATGTATATGGGAGTTATGTCAAATAAATTATGTTTATGTTTCATTTCGGTTTTTAATGCGAAAATCAAAAGTTAACTCTTAGCTTTCATATAAATATGAGGTCCTAAATCACACTCTGTCATTTTGTGTTATGCTACCCATTAGTTAAAGAGACAGTAGTGATTTGAAGAACTTCATTAGTACAACAAGAGATAGAGATTAAATATTTAAAGTCATGGATTAAGGTAAGTATATTATCTTTATAATTATTTTAATTCTTAATTTTTTATGCATCAATATTGATTCCTATTAAATTATTTTTCGCATAATGAGTTTACAGGTTGAACTTGGCAATTCAATAATTCCCAGGTTTAAATATGTTGGATGAAGATGATGATGTAATGAATTTGATTTAGAGTAATTGTTCATTTAATTTATATAAGTGCTCAATTTTTGTTTGTAGGCTAGATCATTGTTGTTTATGCATAGTATATAAAATTGTTTTGAATGTTGGAGGATTGTTCTTTGGTAGACAATGAGTAATTTGTATGTTTTTTTAATGTTGGATGGTTGTTTCTTGACTATAAAACTATTAAATTATTTACATGTTGTTTATGTAAAAGTTTTCCGTTTATTTAATAATTTTTATTATATATATATATATACATATATCTTAAAATTCTAATACAAAAAGGCATATGCCTCAACGCCTTGGGGTTGCATCTTGCTTCAAGCAAAACGCGTCACTTCATTACACCTTGCTTTTCGCTTTTAAAAACAATTACAACACTCCGTTTATGCTGAGAGATAAAATGTATTATTTGACTAGGTATGGATAAAAATATAAGTACATAATATTTAGAATAAATTATATTTTACCCTCCTGAATTATAGTGTGATTTACATTTTACCCTATAAACTTTCAATTTCATCGCATTGCCCCCTGAACTATTAAATTTTATTCAATTTGATCTAATTGATAATGTCCATTTGAAAAAGGACTTTTGCACTTTGCTCGCTTCCGTTAACTATTTTTAATGGACGTTATCAATTAGGTTAAATTGAACGAAATTTAATAGTTCATAAGCAATGTGACGAAATTGAAAATTTAATGGGCAAAATGTAAATCATACTATAATTGAAGGGGTAAAGTGTAATTTACCGTAATATTTACTATCTTTTTTTTTTTTTTTATTAGACCCGTGTGAATTGGGTGATTTTACCCCTACTGTAGCTAAGGATATCAGGCTCTCTCTCTCTCTCTCTCTCTCTCTCTCTCTATATATATATATATATATATATATATCCATTTTCAACAACCAAGCATCACCTTTTACCCAACTAAACATCATCTATATAAAAAAAAAATGAATGACAAAAATTCATATGTCAGTTCTCATAGACACTATAGGTTATTAAAAGATTAATGGGTTTAGAGAAATCTAAGAGCAACTAAAATCGTTCTTATTGGACAACCCGTTAACAAAGTCACTGTTTTCTGTTTTCTTAGACAATAAACTAGTTCAATCCTCTCAGCCCAATTTTTTTATCAAAGAAAAAACACCCAGCAGTTGCTTACTCCCGAAATCCAGAGTTCTATGCATGAGACTAAAATCTCCTCATAATCTATTTATATGTAACAAAAAAAAAATTCAATTTAAAGCAAATAAACTAAGGAATTAGTAAATGAAGGGCATACCTCATTTCTTGTGGATTTCGGTAGCTGATTGAGTATGCAATCCTTGTGGCTTTTTTCTCTCACTCTTGGCTTCTTGGGAAGTAAAATCAAAATTAAGTTGCGTTGACAACAAAAAAATCAATATAAATAAGTTGGCGCTTCGTTTTTTTTTAAACAAGAAAACTGCTTTAACACTGAGTTTTAAAACTCGATTACAAGAGTAAAACAAAAGAATCACAGAAGCCCCCAAAACTCAGTGTTAAAGCAGGCGTTTTTTTCTTTTTTCTTTTTTTTTTTTGAATGGTGGGTTGAAACAGCAAAAGCAAGAAAAACTGCAAAGGGACACAATATGAAAACAAGAAAACTGCTTAACACAGTTTCAATACCCGCAGCTGAACGTTGGCTTTTCGATCGCAAGTAAAACAAATTACCAAAATAATTTGTCTGTAGAAAACAAAGGTGGGTTCAAGTAACAAAACCAAAATCAACAAAATTGCAAGGGGACACAAGAAAACTGCTTAACACTGAGTTTAACTGGATTGCAAGTAAAACAAAATAAAGCATCAAAGTACCCAACCAAGCTTATCATTGAGTTTTAATACCAAAATGAGCTCAACCTTCGCCTGGATTTCAAGTAAAACATAAGCATATCAAAAGCTAGGTTCATTCTTTTTCTATTCCCTACAGCTAGAGGAGCTACTTTTTCTGAACCTTCTCTTGGATTGCAAGTAAAATAAAAGCAAGCTGTAAGGAGAGAGAACATCCTTTGATTTTTTACTTTAATTTTTTTTTTAAAAAAAAAAAAAGAAAGAAAAAAAGGCCTGTAAGGAGACTAATTAAATCAGAAGGAGCAAGAAACATCATGAAGGAGCTGCTTTAAATTTGTGCATAGTAATTAGCTGGCAATTTGTGTACGTCTTAGTAATGTCATTTCGCCAAAGTTTTCTTAGACATATGTTGTCCAATAAGATTTTTCATTTTTTTCGCGTGAACAGAAAACTAGTAACTGAAATGCTAGCTAGTTGGTCAATTTCATCCAACTTTAATAAATAAATAAATAAATCAAAGGGAGATGATAATTGGATATTGTGTCATAATTTAGGTAAATTTGTTTAAAAATAAAATTAATATTATATATTGAGTAAAGGGTTTTTGGATCAAATGTCCAAAATGATGTAATTTATAAAAACACTCACCAACCCATATTTCTTATGAAAAGTAGTCAGCATATCAAATTTGCCCTACAACTAAAGGAGCTACTTTTTTCTGATCCTTTTCTTGGATTGGAATTAAAATAAAAGCATGCTGTAAAGAAAGAAGATCTTTTGATTTTTAACTTTAATTTTTCACTTTTCTTTCTTCTTTTTTTCAAATAAAATAAAATAAAATAAATAAATAAATAAATAAGAGGCCTGTAAGGAGACTTAAATCAGAAGGAACAAGAAAGATCATGGAGGAGTTGCTTTAAATTTATGCGCAGTAATTGGCTGGCAATTTGTGTACGTACTAGTAATTTTATTTAAAAAAAAGTTTTAACTAAGACATATATTGTCCAATAAGATTTTTATTTTTATTTTTTTATTTTTTTGTGTAAACAAAGGACCAGTAAATCAAATGCTAGCTAGTTGGGTCAATTTCATCAAACTCTAATAAATAAACCAAAGGGAGATGATAATTGGACATTATGTCATAATTTAGGTAAAATTGTTTAAAAATAAAATTAATATTATATATTGAGAAAATGGTTTTTTGTTCAAATGCCCAAAATGATGTAATTTTAAAAAATACACATCAACCTAGTGATGTACTTCTTATAAAATTTAGACAGAATATCGAATTTACCCTTTATTATTTAATAGTCATAACAACCAAATCCTCCAACTTTATTTTTTGTTTATGACAATATCTTCTTTCCTCTCTATATATTTCTCTGTGTTTCTTTTTTCCTTTATTTTCTTCTTCCTTTATTTTTTTCTTCCTTATATTTTCTCAAAATTCATTTTCAAATAAAAAATATCACTCAACAGAATTGCAGAGACCCTAGGCAGTCTTTCTAAAGGAGCATCTCTACATAGTTGTGTGTCACGAACTTGTTGAAAACCTTCAAGCCGTACGACCTTAGTTGCTTATTTCGACCCTCGGAAGTAACTAAGTAAGCCTCTTTGCCCACACAAGAAGAGAAAGCTAAGCAACAAAGTAAGAACTTAGAGAGAGAAAGTCTCAACTAGAGAGAGAATGGGAAATGAGAATGTATTACTCAATACTTGGATGGTTTGGCCAATGAAGCCTACCCCTTATTTATAGAGTTACAACAAACGATCTAACGGCTATAATACATTTGATCTTACGGTCGAGATGGAGCATTTAGAATACTTCACCAAGTGCTATACAACTAAGCGACAACTAAGCAAGTACTAGAATCTTCTAGAATGTTTTACACACATTTAGAGAACTCCACATGCTTCTTGTCCAAGTGTAGGAAAATCGCCCACAATATGTTCGATGAAATGTCGGACGTGACATTCTCCCCCACCCATGTCGCCGGCGTCCTCGTCGACTTCTCGTATGGAACCTCTTGACACAATCCTTGAATTGCCAATGTGCAGTTACGGATTCCGAACTTGCTTCACCTTCGAGTTGTCCCTTCCGCCTTACGAAGTACTCATAACTTGGATGATTTTTCCTCCCGCGCACAAATCGCTCCTTGTTATAAGTGTTGGTTGTGCCCATCGGTTTTCCTTGGAACACGAGGTCTCGAACATGTTTTTGCCTCATGCTCGTCTATTGATCCATTTCCTCGGTTGTCTTCCGCTGGTAGGACTTCACCAAGTCCGTGTGCTTAACCCCATGCTTGACAACCTTACAAGCGGAAAGACTCCTCGCTTTGTAGTCCGCAACAGTGATGTGAGGAGTCATAGGTCATTGCTTCGGATGTCATATCCATTTGGTGTCGTGACATGCTTTGCTATTGAACCCATTTGGCATGTAACCGTATTGCCCCTCAATATGAAGAATGCCCTCTTCGACCCAAATTTGTTCGATTTTGCTTTCCATGACTGATTGTTGATGTCGCTCTACTTTGGCATCATGCTCCATGTCCTCCTTGAACATTTCCCCTTGGAGCTCTTTTGTCGACGCCAACTCGACCTTTCCACTCGATGTGTTGGTAACCATAGTGCTAGTACCGAACTTGCCTTCAAGTTTGTGATCCACCTCATCATTTGGCGGAAGCTCCTTTGGTAGCTTGGACGGTATGACGTCTTTGAACTCTTCAAAGACCTTGCCCATGTCTCTCGGTGTCTCCTCGAGAGTGTTCGCCTCCTTGTACTTACAAAGAGTGACAATGTGTTTGACAGCTCCTTCAAACTCCTTCTCAAGTTGAATGGCGAAGAGTCGTTTGGTGTTGGTGCTTGGCTTCGACATGGTTGGAATCATGCACGGGCCTCCCTCCATGATACACATCGCGTTGTAGCGAGGAAGGGTAATGGCATTGAATTGCCTAAAGAATTTCATACCAAGCACAATATCAAAGTCATCGATAGGAGCAATAGAGAAGTCTATTTTACCTTGCCATGAGTCGAGATTTAGCTCCACCTCACGAGCCGTACCATCCAATGGTCTTGCCTCGGTATTCACGGTCTTTAGACGCCCTTGCCCCTTTCCGAATTTCAGGCTAAGCCTCATGGCCTCCTCTCTTTTAATGAAGTTGTGGGATGCGTCGGTGTCCACCATGGCTTGCGCATCCTACCCGTTTATACGTGCTGCCACATACATGAGGGATCTATCCTTATTGTTGGATGTCAGGACCGGATTGACATGCAATGCGTTGAGGAGTTGTAAGCAACCAATTCGGAATGGCTCGAGTGCTTCCCTCTCCTCGTGCACGAATGCTTCCTTCTCATTAAGCATGGCGTTAAGGGCATTCCTCTTAGGGCATTCCCTCATCCAATGCGGACTATCACAAAGAAAGCAGTTGGTTCTTGGCTTTACTTCCTTGTTGCCTCCCCTCTTCCGATCTCGGTTTTGTGAAGGCTTTCTCGGATTATCCTTGCCTTGTGGAGCCTTATGGAACTTGGTTTCCTCACCGTCATCATAATCATCCCTTGGCTTTGAGTTTGAGGACTTACCTTACCTATAATCCATAAGAGTTTCCACCATGGTGAGGGCGGTGGCGATGTCTTGTATTCTCCGTCTTTGGAGTTCTTGAGATGCCCATAATTGTAGCCCATCCATGAAGTTGAAGAGAAGATCCTCCTCGATCATGTTGGGAATTTGAAGTATTAGAGCGGAGAACTCCTCCACATACTCACGAATAGAGCAAGTACGTTTTAACTCCTTCATTTTCTTTCACGCGTCATGTATCGCATTCACGGGGTAGAATTGCTTCTTCAACTCATGCTTTAGATCTTCCCATGAATTGATGATGCAAGTCCCTTTTCTCATTTCTTCATGTTTCCTACACCATCATGTAGCACCAAGTTCAGTTAAGTAAAAAGAAGCGGTGATTACCTTTTGCCTCTCGTCATGTATATTGATTTCCTCGAAGTATAGCTCTATGTGCCATATGAAGTTATCCAACTCTTTGGCATCCCTCTTGCCACTAAACTCCTTGGGCTTGGGAACATCCACCCTTAGAGTCAAAACCGTATGTTGAGTGGTGATGGCACCATTAGTTACAGCCCGTTTGCATAATGCCCAATCTGCACGAGTTTCATCCACACCGTGCTTCAGCTCATCCATTTGAGCTTGCATGAGCGATAGTGTTTCAAGCACCTTTGCTTGAAAGATAGCATTCTCTTAACACCACGTCTCAAGATTAGCATCGTGACCACTTTGCATGTTGCCATGAAGCTCCTCCACTTGGTCGTCCACACGACCTTCAAGCCCATCCATGCCTTGCTCCATACAATCCAACATTTCCATCACGTCGGCAACAACTACTTCCACCTTGGCCACCGTGGCCTCCATAGCAGCTCACGACTTCGAACGTCCTCGTACTCACCTTGGAATGGTGGGTTTGACCTCCCTTCCCCTCATCTCTTCTCCTACCGCAACCTCGGATGAAGACATCGTGTTCTTCTAGCTCGCTTGTTAACCTTCCACGAACGTGGCTCTAATACCAACTGTCACAAACTTGTTGAAAACCTTCAAGCTGTGCAGCCTTAGTTGCTTATTTCGAACCTCGGAAGCAACTAAGTAAGCCTCTTTACCCACACAAGAAGAGAAAGCTAAGCAACAAAGCAAGAACTTAGAGAGAGAAAGTCTCAACTAGAGAGAGAATGGGAAATGAGAATGTATTACTCAATACTTGGGTGGTTTGGCCAATGAAGCATCCCCTTTATTTATAGTGTTACAACAAACGATCTAACGGTTATAACACATTTGATCCTACGGTCGAGATGGAGCATCTAGAATACTTCACCAAGTGCTATACAACTAAGCAAGCACTAGAATCTTCTAGAATGTTCTACACACATCTAGAGAACTCCACATACTTCTTGTCCAAGTGTAGGAAAATCATTCACAATATGTTCGATGAAATGCCGGACTTGACATATGGCTCCCTAGTCAGACTGTCTAGGGAGCCTACATGTGTACTCACATATAAGCTCACTAAACAGAATTGCTTAAGGAGCATATGAGTACACATGTATGCTCTCTTGGCAGGACTGTTGAAGGCCTAGGTAGTCTTATCAAGGGAGCATCCCTATTAGTATAAAATTTTTCAGTTAACGTAATTTTTCTAAAACCTCATACAAATACAAATAAAGTACATCAAAATCACTCAAAATCAAAACCAAAAGCTATGCATGACTCCTCTTTTTGGTTTCGTTAATGGGTGTGATGGAGATAGATGGAAGAACAATGATGTGGCACGCATTGCGTTTGGATTTCATGGTACGAATTAAGTATCCAAAACGTGGCTAGTGGGGCCCACAACAAGGGAGAGACCAAATTTTGATGACTTAGGAGTGTAATTTCATTGGAAACAACCTATAAGAAACCAAACTCGAAGATTAAAATTTCAATTGAAGGGCTTTTTTGGGCAAATAACATCATTTATGCCTCGAACAAGGCAAATTTGCCGTTTATGGTAATAATTGGCGCTCAATCTCCTTTGCGTGTAGATTTTCAATTTCAGAACCGTCAGATGCACTGGATTCGTCCCAGTTCGTGTAGATTTTCAATTTCAGAACCATCAGATGCACTGGATTCGTCCCAGTTTATATTTTAATTTTATGCTTTAAAATTAGAACTTTCCATTTTTAGTAAATTTGGGGGTTTATTAGTTTTAATTATTTATTTATTACGTTTAATAGTTTTTAGGGATTTATTATGTTTCCTATATATATATGGTGTTGGGGAATGTATTGGACAGCCGTTTATTAATAAAACAAAATTGTTTCCTTTTCTCTCAATTCCCGGTATTCCTAGCGAATCAACAAGTTTTGAAATCCTTTTCTGGTTTGTGCTTTTGACTTGCGTGGACAACCTACATCAAACAGTCTCAGATGTCTTCTTCGCTTCGTCGCTGGCATTCCTTAAACGTTTCAGTGGTCCCATTATGGCCCGTGACGGAGAAGGAGAAGGGAAAGACAAGCGTTTTGTGTCGAAGAAATTCAAAAGAGGGTGAGGGTGTAAAATAGATAGTTGGTTTATGTTTTGTAAACAATACGGGGTGGTGGATAGTTTTCAAAATTAAATTTATTTGGTGGACATTTGACCCAAAACCCATGAGTAAATTGAAGTCCCAGTGAAAGTCCCATTATGGACGTTCTTGAATTTTTTGTTTAAAGTTTCGCAAAGGAGCTCTCCAAGACAAAATTATTTATTCGAATAATGGCTCTATTGCCTTCTAAGCTACATCCCAATTCGCACTTTGGTTAATAAACTATTACCTTTCTGATCATATTTAAACCAATAAACTCTACGTATTGTGTGTAGTGTACTTATTCCGTCAAAAGCGAAAGTAATAAAAAAAAAAGAAAAAAAGAAACAAAAAGGAACTAATTAACACAGTTTTTTAATGCAAATGAAAACAATTAAGCAAAAAGGATCAGCTTCTGAAGCTTTGGCTTAATGGAACTCAGAGAATTAGACAAAAGCATCATATTGACAACACTAATTTTCAATACTAACAGCAGGAAGGAGCTACTTTTCTGCACCTTGGCTAAACACTCTGCAGGAGCAGAATCATAAATTTTTATTGCAACTACGAATTAAAGAGTTTTTTTTTTTCCTTTTTCTTCCCAATAAAATGAGCATTTTATCAAAATGGTAGTGATTTGCCATATAATGAAAATGACAAATAGTAATTAATTAACATATTAGTAGGTCCACATGCATGCCCACTACAAACAAATTAATACATTGTACAAAACACATTTTAAATTAAATTATATATATATATATATATATTTGTTTTTTGTAGAAGCCCTCCAGATATATATAAATTTCAAAAATTTCAACGATAAAGACTTTACGAAATTTTCCATTTAATGAGAGAGTTGTCAACTTTATATACCAATTAACATGTGTGACAATAAGTTATTGGTTTGATATAACCTAATATTGTAAATCATTAATAGAAGCCAATACAACGTTGACATGTCATTTTTCACCTTGATTGATAAATAAAATTGGAAAAGTTTTTTTCATATTTCTGTTAGCATTGTCAATATCAATAATACTAGGTTTATCAAGAAATTTTATCAAATTTGCTTACGAGCAATGTGACGATATGTTATTAATTTTTATTTAGGATTCACTTATCTCCTATTGTGATATGTATTATTAATTTTTATTTAGAATTCACTATGCAAATTACTTTTACATATATATTATAGCAATAGCTGTATATATGATGGTATGATAGTTCTCAAAACATTTCAGTTCTTTTGTTAACCTTTTTTCTTTTTTTAGTGATATACATCAACTCCTTACGTACTAACATAAATTAATACAACAATTAATACAATTTTAACCTAATAACCAGTCCAATTTATATACTGACTTGCATATTTCCAAGAATTTCAAGTCCCTTTTTCCCATTTGTAAGACAATGGACCACAATTATATCCCTCAATTCTTTTACTTTTGCTTTTGATGTGTAGAGGCCTAAAAGTAAAAGGACAATATTCCTGTAGCCCCATGAACACTTTTGCTGCTTCTTCTTCCTTTTTTTTTCTTTTTTTTTTCTTTTTTGTTCTTTTTTTTTTAAGGTGATTGTCATTAGCCGAGTAATCTGTTAGGGTTTATTGATGCCATAGCCAAACTCAATATTAGTTAATCAGAAGAAGCCAACTTTGTTGGGAATTAAAAGCTTAGTATGAAATTACCTTAATACCCCCAAAATTGTAAATTGAGAAAATTAAAATTTTGGCCGATTGGTAGCCACATTCACAAAGCAAGTAGCACCGATGCCCTCCAACACCGACGACATCAACACCGACGGTTGTTTGGCTGAGTAGCTTGTTGCTCTTCTTCTTCTTTTTCTTCTTCCTTCATATTGAGTTCATTGGGTTATTAATTTGTAATTAGTTCATTGGCTTAATAGTTTGTAAACCTTTTTATTAAAGAATGCAATTGGTTGTTTGAATATGGGGAAATGACTTGGAATCCTAAAAGAGTTTATAGAGTTTTTGTATTAGAATGCAATGTAGGGTGGGAATATTATGAGAATATACTGAGGAATATACTGTGGTCGATCCTTGAATAAATGTATTTTGACTTCTTTCTTTTTATAAATAATTTAAGGAAAAAAAAGAAAAAAAACATGGAAGATGGTCAGGGTCGAGGTGGGGCTGGATTTCTCAGGGGTCGGGGTTGGGGTGGGGTGGGGTTGGGGTTTGTTGGGTGGGGTGTTCGGGTGTGGGGTGGGACCGGGGTCAGGTTCTTTGTGTGGGGGATCGAGGGACGGGGGTCGGGATGTTGGGGGTCAGGGCACCCACGCGCGGGGAATTAGGGCGGATAGTGCATGGGGGGGGGGGGCGTCGGGGGGAGCGCCATCGGGGTCGAGAGAGGCCTGGGGATAGGGGTTCCGGGAGGTGCGCTTGCGTGCGGGTGGGGGGATCGAGGGGGACAGGGGGCACTTGTAAGTGGAGTGATCCTAGGGGGCCGGGGTGCGTGAGCGGGCGCGCACTGGGGAATGGGTGTGTCGCGTGCGCGAATGAGAGGTGATCGGGGGGTTTTTCGATGCCATAGCCTATGGTGGAGTCCTTAAATTTTTTTTTGTCACATTTTGTAGGAATATAAATTTTAGCCCATTTTATTAATGCTTTTACCTAACTACCCCTCGTACCTTCTTCTTCTCAATTAATACGCAAATCTCCTACCATCTTTCCAAATTAAATACATATATAAATAGTAAAAAATTTCTTAAACAAAATTTTTTTTTTTATTAATCTGTATTTCGATTAAATTATACATTTTCTTCATCTCCATCAAACCGACCATTAAGATACATTTAAGCGTATATAAGTTAACATTAGTACTAATTCTCGATTTTTTTTAATCTATTATTGATTGGGTTATTGATTTGTTAATGATTTTGGGTTTTATATGGGTTTTTCAAGCAAAAATAATAAACTGTAAAAAATCGAGTTTGCTGAAAAAATTTCGCACCATATCGAATAAGAAGATGAACAGTGTACATAAAAATTAAATCGTCGGTGGTCCTATCACCAGGCCATCGATGGCCACCACCAGTCCATTGTGCCCGTCGATGAGCCTACCGACGACACAGTCGGTGGCCCCACCGACGGGATTCTTGGCGTGTTGGTTGGCATACTAGTGGCACAACATGGACCTATGTCAATTTCTGAAGTTGTATTTGTCAATTACACGTAAGTCATGTTTGGAGCATCATTTTGATAGACTAAATCTACCCAAAAAATTATGTAAAAATATTTAAAAAATAAGGTTATTCTCTTAGCTTTCCAACCATATATTATTTGTCTCAATCAGATATCGGAAAGACCTTCAAATATAATTTTAAAAAATACTATGAAAATCTGCTGAAACGAATTTGAAAGGGGCTTGGTGGTGGGCTGGTGGTGGCCACCACCAGCCCATGGTGTCATCGATGGGCCCACCACCCGTTGGCCCCACCGACGGCATCATGGGCTGGTGGTGGCCACCACCACCCCACCACCAAGTCCCTTTTAAATTAACCTCGATAGATTTACATAGTATTTTTTAAAATTATATTTGAAGGCATTTTCGATATTGAATTGAGACAAATAATATATGGTTCGATAGCTAAGAGGATAAACTATTTTTTTAATATTTTTTCATAATTTTATGAATTGATTTATACCATAAAATGATGCTTCAAACCTGGTCCTATGTCATGATTTGAAGTTGTTTTTGTCAATTGCACGTGAGTCAGGTTTGAAGCATGATTTAAAGGCCTAAATCTATCCAGAAAATTATATAAAAATAATCAAAAAAAAATTTATTTTCTTAGCTTTCTAACCATATATTATTTGCCTCAATCCGATATCGGAAAAGCTTTCAAATATAATTTTCAAAATACTATCAAATCCATCAAAGAGGCTTGGTGTGCTGGTGGTGGCCACCACCAGCCCATGGTGCTGTCGATGGGCCCACCATCAGGCCGTCGGTTGGCCCACCGATGGGCACCATGGGCTGGTGGTGGCCACCACCACCTCACCACCAGCACACCACCAAGCCTCTTTCAAATTCGCTTCGGCAGATTTGGATAATATTTTTGAAAATTATATTTGAAGGCATTTTCGATATCGGATTGAGATAAATAATATATGGTTAAAAAGCTAAGAAAATAATCTTTCTTTTAATTTTTTTTCATAATTTTCTGAATTGATTTATACCATAAAATGATGCTTCAAACCTGGTCCTATGTCATGATTTGAAGTTATTTTTGTCAATTGCACGTGAGTCAGGTTTGAAGCATAATTTGAAGGCCTAAATTTATCCAGAAAATTATGTAAAATATTCAAAAAAAACTTATTCTCTTAGCTTTCCAACCATATATTATTTGTCTCAATCCGATATCGGAAATACCTTCAAATATAATTTCCAAAAATACTATCCAAATCTGCCGAAGCAAATTTGAAAGAGGCTTGGTGGGGTGGTGGTGGCCACCACCAGCCCATGGTGGCCGCGGGTGGGCCAATGGCCTGGTAGTGGACCCACCGCTAGGCACCATGGGCTGGTGGTGGCCACCACACCACCAAGCCTCTTTGGCATTTGGATTATAAATTATATTTGAAGGCCTCCCCGATATCGGATTGAGAAAAATAATATATGGTTAGAAAGTTAAGAGAATAAAGTTTTTTGGAATATTTTTACATAATTTTATGGGTAGATTTAGGCCTTCAAATTATGCTTCAAACCTAACTCATGTGCAATTGACAAAAACAACTTCAAATCATGACATAGGACCAGGTTTGAAGCATCATATTATAGTATAAATCAATTTAGAAAATTATAAAAACATATTAAAAAAATTTTTTATTCTCTTAACTTTTCAGCCATATATTATTTACCTCAATCTGATATCGGAAAGACTTTCAAATATAATTTTCAAAAATACTATCCAAATCTACCGAAGTGAATTTGAAAGAGGCTTGGTGGTGTGCTGGTGGTGAGGTGGTGGTGGCGACCACCAGCCCATGGTGTCCGTCGATGGGCCAACCGATGGTCTGGTGGTGGGCCCACCAACAGGCACCATGGGCTGGTGGTGGCCACCACCACCCCACCACCAGCACACCACCAAACATCTTTCAAATTTGATTCAGTAGATTTGGATAGTATTTTGAAAATCTTTCCGATATCGGATTGAGGCAAATAATATATGGTTCGAGAGCTAAGAGAATGAAATTTTTTTCGAATATTTTTACATAATTTTTTGGGTTACTTGATGCCATAATATGATTCTTCAAACCTGACCTACATGATCTCTTGGCAGATTTACATAGTTTTTGTAAAAATTATATTTGAAGATCTTTCCGGTATCGGATTAAGGCATATGATATATGGTTGGAAAGCTAAGAGGATGAAGTTTAATTTGAATATTTTTTCAGAATTTTTGGATGGTATCCGTAGGCCCACCGACTGCTCGACGGTTGGCCTACCGACTTCGTAGTATTGTCTTGGTTGATTTGCATAGTTTTATGAGAAATTAAATTTGAAGACCTTTCCGAACTCGAATTGAGGAATATAATATATGGTTGGAAAGCTAAGAGGATGAGTTTTTATTTACATATTTTTTTAGAATTTTATGGGTGGATTTAGGACTTGAAAATATATTTTAAATCTAAGTAATGTTCAGTTGACAAATACAACATTTAGAAATGACGGAGGACGATAGTGTGGCACTAGTGGTGGCCCACCATGGGATATGCCAATTGTAAAATGAGACTGTTCATAAGGTTATAAGGTAATTTTGGGCTATTTTTTTAATTATACGACTTTTGAATTATTTTTCATTAAATGAGATTGGGCTTCGCTATGACATCAAAAAACCCGTGATTGGGAGGGCTTACCAGCTAGGGGATCGAGGGCGTGGGGGGTCTATTTTCATAATTTTTTAAAAAAATTAATTAAATTAACTCCTTTTTTCTGAAATAATGTTTTTTAATTATTTATCGTTATTAAATTAATATTTTTTCCAAATTAATTCAATTTTTTTTGTCTATTCAATTCAAATTTCTTTTAAAATTATTTCTTTCATTATCAATTAATTTTTTTATTTTTTTAATTGTATGTACCCTTTCCTTTATTGTTGTGATGACACCAATGTTTTTTATATTATAAATTTATTTGTTCTTAATATTTCTTAATTGTTTTGCTCAATGTTATTTTTTTTTCTAGTCAGTTTTCAATTAGCAGGAAATGGTAGTAGCCAAGCCTATCAATTACCTTAATGCCTTGAATTGTAAACCGAAGCGTGTTTGTGTCTTTTCGAAGTTTACTGTTTCAAAGGTTATTCAAGACATCAAGAATAAGTTTGTGTAAAATCCAAAAAAACCATCTCCATTGAAAGAACAACAACTTAAAAAGTTTAAAGAAAGTTGTTTTGGTACTCTTTTCATAAGAATGAAGGATCTTGTATTTTGTGGGGGTATTATACACAACTTGATTATCTGGCAAGCCGAAAGCATGTATCCAAATGTGATGGAGTTCAATTTTAATGGCAAAGGTGTCATTTTTACCAAAAAGGAATTTGGAGTAATTACCGGGTTGAACATGAATGCTTTATTTGATGCTCGTACTCCACCAACTTCAAATCGGATAAGAAACAAATATTGTGGGGCTTCTAAAAAGGTTAAAATACGGAGATATCAATTGTATTTAATGGTGTAAGGTGCAAGGACCTTGAGTATGGGGATGACTTGGTCAAGTTGTGGTTGTTATACTTTCTTGAATCTGGTATACTAGAAAAGGAGAGCTAAAGCACAATCAAGTTAGATCATTTTTCTATTGCAGAGGATTTGGAATATTTCAATCAATACCCATGGGGGTTGGAGTCATACAATGCTACAATGGTTGTCTTGCACAAAGTGTCCAAAATACAAAAGCCTTTCTAGAAGATTGTCAAAAAAAAAAAAGTGTTAGTTTAATTTTTCCTAATAATAATAATAAATCCAATAGGAAAGATCATCATCCAAAACGGATGGTACAATCCGGATTTAACAATACAACATGGTCATAAAAGATTTAAAATCTAAAAGCATAAACATCATCAAATGGAGTCTTTCAATTCTTTTTTTGAGGAAATTAATTATTATTGTTGTAGTCAATTTTTCTCGCTAATATAAAATCAGGAGAACTATTCACCTTCATTTTAAAAAATTATAAATGGTGTCAAAGCATGCTTAAAGTTGAATATTAATATGATTGATCGTTGAAATATCTATTTTACCAACCAGAATGACAAATTGCCCTCTCTAACTTTCCATTGACTATTTTCAATAACCACTACTGGTTGAGCTCTCCAAAACCGTGACCAGACTCTCCTGTAGTAGTGAGATAAACCAAACCCTGTTTGCACCATTAGTTATTTCAATTGTGTTTGCCATGTGCTATTACAATTTTTTAATTTTTATTTTATGAGACATTACATCCATTTAAAAGTAAGGATGCTATTGGATAAACACGAGATCAAAGTTAGGAACAAATTCTATATACATGTAATCTAAAAAGAACATATAAAGAGAAAGAGAGCATCATTCCTTGGGTGCATGGGTGGGTATTGTACATATTCCATTTTTCTTTTTCTTTTCTTTTTTTAACTTTTAGCCAACTTGTGTCATTTTCCTTTTACACAAACAAAATATATGCAAGGCAGTCCTTGCTTCTTATATCAACATTGTATTGCAAACGAGTAGCCAAGATTAAGACAGTGGGACCTGAAAATTTTCAAATGCTCTGTCATGTCATTTGAGAGGCATAGTATTTTGATAAATCTTCCTCATAAGCCTAACTTTAATTTCGTGCTTTAATCCAAGTGGTCCAGTCAAGAAAGACTTGCACTTGAAAACTATATATATATATATATATATATATTAAAAAATTAAAAGATTTCAACCATTTTGCCTAAATAAATTAAAATAATTGAGTAAGTAGAGGTCCACATGTTTGCCATACATTCATGTCTAAGTTGTTGGCCACTAACCTTTAAATTATACTCAATTAAATTAGTAGTCAAATTTGTTCCATAACACTCAATTAATTAAAACAGAAAAAGAAAGGATTATATAAATTCAAAAGATCAGCATCCAAAGTCCATGGTGCCCAAAAATCAAGAATTTAACAATATAATAATCTTGATTGATGGTGATGTTCACAAAAGAATTAGGAATTCCATTAAAAATAAAAACAAAAGAACCTTAAAGTTTAGATCTCAAATATTTATGTGGTGATATAAAAGGTATGGTGGACACATAGACAAGGCTAAGTCCAAATTTCGCTATCAACACCAGGCATGATGGACACATAGATAAGGAAAAGAATTTGGAACAAATATATGAACGTACAAAAATGTATTATGCATATGCATATATTCGTGTAAGGGAAAAACCCCTAGCTCACCCATCCAAAGATAAACGTTCACTTGGTTGAAGGTTAAAATGTCCATTTTATCTTTTTATCAAATTCACAACAGACCTGATATTCAGTGACAATCAATTTTTGTAGCTAAACACCATTTTCCGTAGCTGTATTCCAATTAATGATGAAAACTGGTGTTGCTAGGTCAACATTCATCATACAATGTTTATACAAGTTCCATGATGTAAACAAACATCATGCTGTATTTAGTTTCATGATGTATACAAACATGATAAAGCATATAAATACAATGTTTATACAAGTTCCATGATGAATCAGCTATATGAGAAGTTCCATACTGCACCAACAGGTTTATACAAATTGCATGGTTAACACCCTACCCTTAATTATTATGGAAAGCGAAATAATCATTTCAAATTAATCACTAGAGGTGGCCTTAATCTATACACCTCTTTGGCATGCCTGAATCACTAGTATACTCATTATGCCATTAGAAAAGCAACAATTTTGTGGAATTAAGAGAAGATAAACAGAGCAAATTATCAAATGCCTAAATTAATTAATATATATAATTGAGTAATTAAGTAGAGGTCCACATGTTTTCCATATATTTATGTCTAATAAATTGTCAATCACTAGCCTTTAAATTATACTCAACTAAATTAGTACTTAATTTTGTTCAATTCAACCTTGTTTTTCTTAACTTTTTATGTTTTTGGTTTGCTAATTACTTAAAAAGATTAAAGAAAGGATTATATAAATTCAAAGATCAGCGTATCCAAAGGCCCATGGTGGATAAAGATTTATAAGTTCAAATTTAATATGCTATCAACAACACCAGCTGTCTAAACGCATTACATACTTGTAAGTTGGTTGTATTTTTAATTAATTTCTTACATACAATGATCGATCATCAATGTCTTTTACCTAAAAAGGAATATGCATGTGTGTGTGCATATATTATTTGGCACGTACACAAGCGTCAAGTCAATATCTAATATCAAATTATTCTTCTTGGCCAGTCGCACAAACATTTGTATATATAGAACTGCTCTCCTATATGATATAGCTCAACGTGAGTGATAGTAGTGCTATAATTAACCAATTTATGCGAGACCCAGTGAAAAGTGAAAGTAAAAATTAATAAATAGCATAAATTTACTTCTCTTTTTTATCAATATTTAATAAGATAATATATTTTTGTCGCTCATCATGTATAAGCGATGTAGTGCATCAAAATATAATTGTATGTCTATATATATATATATATATATATATATCCAATAACAGCTGATACAAATTTTACCATGATAGGAGGTAGCTAGGATACTGTACATTACCTAGTATTATTGTTATTATTAGTTTTTGGACAAGAAGACAAATATAATTATTTGTAATCAATAATGATAAATATTATTTAACATGTTAATTTGCTTATACATGAAGTATACTAGATTAATAAATACCATTTAATGATCAGAAAATATCATTAAATGCTAAGGTATAAATTGTAAATTTGATTTATAAATAACTTTGTTTGAATTTGAAACAAGAGAGAACCCAATTGACGCCAAAGTGGTTCAACAGTGTACTCCCAAATTTTACTAGTAATATCTGCAGGAGTTCCAGTAAGATAGGGATCCATAGTAATTGTACAGTTTGCTAGTAATCCCCGACTCTAATAATTAATGGTTCACAGATCGATCAGCTGGCAGGAACTATCTTAAATGAAGATCCGGTAAATTACAGTGAAATGTTAAAAGTTGGATAAATGAAAATGAGATATTTTGCAAAAAGAAGATGTGTAGAAAAAGAAAAACACAAAATGAATATCATCAGCAAATAAATTAAATTCAGAGCAAATGAAATATGCAAGCAGAGGCTGGTAATTTGGAGCAAATCAGATACATACCCCGACCGCTTCTCTTATCTTCTTCAACTCTTGCTTCCTGCTACAGATGTGTTGAAAAAGAAAACACCTACACACATGAACATGAACATGAAATCAGCAGCCAATAAATTAATTAAGTACAGAGCAAAAGGAAGAAGCACATATATACATACGTACCCCATCCATCGCTTCTTTTATGGGTATGCAAATCCTTACTTGAAGTCTTGCTTCTTGCTGAGTAGAGCTTAATTAAACTTACAACTACCAATTCTAAATATGAAATGTGGAAACCAACACTAGATCAACCATGCTTCTATTTTTTTTTTTTTTTTGGTCTATTTAAAAAATAATTAAATCAAAGAAATAAATCAAAACCAAAACCAGCTACAGGAATTAATGTGAGGAGTTGATGCTTCTACTCTTTTTTTTTTTCTTTTTTTTTCCTTTTTCAAAAATAATTAAACTCACAGCAACTAACTAAATCAAAGAAATAAAGGAACCAAAACCAAAACCAGCTATAGGAATTAAATGCTTCTACTCTTCTTTTTTTTTTTTTTTTTTTAAGTAATTAAACTTACAGCAACGGAATTAGAAGATCTGCACCAAAATCAGAGTTAATGAACAAATGAAAACTTTGCTTTTCTTGTTGACGCCAGCACCAGAAGGAGCCTCAATGCTAGCTTTTCTTTCACCTTTCAAGAAGAGTGCTTTGCTGATGATGTGAATTAAAATAATCGAAATAGTAAAATTACAATAATACCCCTCTCTTTTGACGCCTTTTCATAAAGGCATTTGTATTTTGAGAAATTACCATAATGCAATTGTACTTTTAATTTTGTTACCCTAATTATCCCTCTATATTATGAGAAAACAAAAAGGCCTTTGATTTTCATATATTAAAACACAAAAAATGAAAAAAAAATTTAGATGTTAAGTAATTCAAGAGCAAAATTCATGTTGTATTTATTTTTCTAAATAATTAAATTAAATATTTATTTTTTACTTAAACATAAAAAGTAAAACGGTTATGAACAAAAATTTTAACTGGGTTGAGAAATCCAAATAAAAATTGACTAATAAAAGGGGTGTTAGTGTAACAAAATTAAAAATTAAAGGAGTGTTAATATAACTATCCAAAATACAGAAGACATTTCTAGAAAATTATCAAAATAAAAAGGGTCTTAGTTTAATTTTTACTACTAAAAATAATAAATCCAATAAAAAAATCATCATCCGAAACGTATGGTACAGTCCGGATCTAATAACACATGTTCACAAAAAAAAAAAAATCTAAAAGCTTAACAATCATCAAATGGATTTTTTTTAACTTTATTTAAAAAACAAAAAAAGGTAAAAGGAAGTTGCAAGGAGACCAAATTTTGCTATCAACACCAGCTGTTTAAACGAGTTATATGTTTGTATTTGTTATATATATTAATTGATTTTTTTCTCATTTGTTGTATATTATAATGAACAGTAATATTCATTTTCTAGTTCCCGTCAATCTATTCTTGAAATTTATATTTTTGCTTAAATTTTTTTGTTATATTCAATGATGAAGTATAAATAGTAAATTTAAAATTTGATTCATAAATAGCTTTCTTTGAATTGGAAATAAGAAGGTAGACTAATGAAAATCCAATTATAGAAGATGAAAAAAGTAGCACTAATATTCTGCACTATAGGAAATATTATAAATTATTTTAAAAAGCCATCATATAAAATAAAAATTTAACATACTCTTTATTTTTAAAAATAAAATAAAAATATACTCTCTATTTATATTTTAATTAATAAATTATAAGTTTCAATATATCATATTATTTTATTTTTAAAATTTTATTCTTTTAATTTTTATTGACATTTTATTGATTTTCAAAAAATATTTTTATTTCCATTAATGATTATACTTGAAAAGTAAAAAAAAAAAAAATATGAAAAGTCCATTAGATTTAAATAAAATTTTTCATTTTTATATATAAATATTAATAAAATGATCTTTATTATACAAAAGATACTCTTAAGAATAAAAAGCAATACCTTATAACCAGTTATAATTTGCCCTTGAACTTTAAAATTAACACCAACATCCTAAACTTCATAAATAATTAAAATTGCTTTAAAAATTATAAAATTGACATTAATACACTTGACCTTCAGAAACAGTTGCAAATTATCTCTACTTACCTCGGCCTTTAATATATATATATATATATATATATATATATATATATAAACAGTTAAAAATATATTATATTTATGAGTCAAAGAAAACCAACTATTTTTAAGATTCAAAAAGTATTGATGCTAATTTCTAGTTAATAGATAATTTATAATTATTCTCAAGTTTATACAGTAGTGTTAATTTTATAGTTTAGAGATAATTTGTAGCCAATGTATAATTCAAGGGTGTTGTGTAAAAATATAAAAAAAAGAGAAACCCATTGAAAAATTTAACCAATTCCACCACATTGCATGCATTGGAGAAGCCTCACAAGCATGCTTCACGCTTGCTGTAAAGCAATAACTTAATAGAAGGGAAAAAAAAATACTATGCTTCTACTGAGTTTAAATTATTTGACAAAAATTTTAACTCTGCGTTTGGTAACACTTTTGTTTTTATTTTTATTTTTAAATTATATATAATTTGTTCAATTTAAAAATTAATGAAGATATACTAAAATTTATTAGTTTTATTATTTTATTATAAATAAAAACAAATATTTATATATATAAAATATAAATATCACATCAAAAATATTTTTATTAAAAAAATAAAAAAACCACCAAAGAGGCTTTATATGCACAAACACCAACACCGACGAGCTTTTGTTGCACTTTAAAAGAAGACTTGACTGACGACCATAAACAAGTATAACCAAAGGAAACGAGTGAAGTAAAAACGATTGAAATAGGTAGGTCTCACACCACACGATACCATCTATAGTACTCGTTTTCACTGATTTTTTATGAATGAAAAGAATCTGGATCATGCTTTAAGGAAAATAAGGGTTTGAGTACACAATAATAGTTTGTACTCAAACATAACTCAAGTGTGATGACGATTTCCACTGGCCACACCCCAAGTGCAGTTTTCACTTGTCCTTTGTCATGGATCACACTGTCAATAATATATAATTCCACATAGCCAATCAATCAGTTTGTCCTTTTATTTTCCACCTAAAGAATAATAATAATTATAACAAAGAATTACACTGTCGTGCCTTTTATTTTACACCTTAATGCCTTTAATAGTAAGATTTTAAAACAAAATATACAACTATTATATCAAAGACTTCTTCTAAGTCCTACGCAGCTACAGTGGGAAAAAATTTATTATATCAAAGACTTCTTCTTCCAAGTCTTACGCAGCTATGGGTACGAGTTAGAAGACTTACGCAGCATTTTTAAAAGAAAAAAGTTGCAAAGGAGACCAAATTTTGCTGTTCAGCTGTCTGAACGCATTATAATGAACAGAAATACTATATATATATATATATATTTCAATCCTTTTGCCTAAATAATTGAGTAAGTAGGATCCACATGTTTGCCATATAATCAAATATACGTTCTCAGTGATAGCTAAACTTTAAAGTATATTCTACTATCCATTAAATAATTAAAGCTCTCTTACTAGTTTAGATCTCAAGTACCTTTGTAGTCACATGGAAAGGTATATACGGTGGACACATAGGTAAGGATAAGTCCAAATTTTGCTTTTAACACCAGCTGATATTACATCTTAGATGTGGCACAGTAAAATAAAGTTGATAGAACTCCACATCTACTTGTGAAAATTAAGATTTGAATTTTAATATGATTTAGCTATTACTTTAAATATATTCAATTTTATTAAATGTTACTTAGAGAGCTAAAAAATCCAATTCCAGAGTTTCTAGTTGTCACATAGAAAGGTATATACGGTGGATTATATACGGTGGACAATCACTATCATCATTATTTTATTTGGTAATAGAAGAAGAAACTATTAGTTAAACATTCCCCAATCCCCTTATGCAATTAGACTCTTCAACCATGAACTCGTGTTTAATTAGGATTGATGTTAATATATGATTTTGAGAATTTTATATAATGTTTTAGATATGAGTGGAGCAGTCATAAGAAAAGTGGGTGATTTAAACACACAAGCAGATCAATGAGGTTAGATTCCTCTACACTATGCTGCAGACCGAGGATATCTTTCCATAGTGAAGGATTGCTTGAACTTGATAGATATCCAGCCTACTTATAAAGGAAACCAATAACACGCATAACGGTTTCATTTATATGCCTCACATTATCCTCCAAAGGGCGTGTCCTCTACTAATTATAATTTATAATTATCTATAATTATAAATTATAATATATTATAAACGAATTTGAATTTTCTTCTAATATGAGCACTTTTCCTTTTTATCATCTTTCAACGTATGAAAAATTAAATATCCGAGTCCAAATTGATTTTAGATGAGTCCGTTGCAAGGCGTTAAGAATTAATTTTTTACATGTTCTAAGATTATAAAAGGAAGGTCAATAAGTTTTAAGATCAGGAGATGCTCCGGATCCATTATAAATAATATAATAAGTGTTTGATAACATAACTATTTTTTATTTTTATTTTTAATTTTTCCCTCTTAAATTAGATGTAGATTGATTAGTTTAGAGGTTGGTTAGAGTTTATTAAATGTTAATTAGACTAAAAATGTAAAGGAAAATAAAAAATATAAAACTAAAAATGAAAACACTCTTAAAGTGTTTTTGTTTTTACATTTGTATTTAATTAAGTAATCCAACTAATATTTAATAAACTGCAATCAATATCTAAACTAACTAAATTACACATAACTTAAAAAATAAAAAATAAAAATAAAAAATAAAAATAAAAAACAGTTGTGTTATCAAACACAACCTTATAAAGCCTAGGTTCGATTTTCATTGCCAGCAGTCCATCTTACTAGGTGATATGTAAGTATTATGTAAGCCCTCCACTGAGACCTATGGTATGCCCCTTGGACTAGAGTAGCCTCCTCTTTCTTAAAACTTTTCTTACAAAAAAAATTAGTATAATTAATTTTTTAATAGTAGTTAAATAAATTTTGCTATATTATAGAAATTATCTTCCATAGCATCAACAAAGTAATTTACAATATTATGCTATATTATTGCAATTATTAATTAGCCAATAACTTATGGAAATTACCGATATTATAGTAATTATTAATTAGCTAATAACTTTTGGAAATTACTATTATTATAGATTATATAATATCTATAACTACATAATATTATAGTAATATAATTAATCTTTATAATTATAGTAAACTACAATATGACCCCTTGGTAACAAGCCAGCGCCGCCTGCCTGGCGACAGATTTTGACCTTTGGGCTATTCCTTTTAATGCATCTTTTGTATTTCATTTTTCAATTTATACTTTGGTCAACCATTAAATTTATTCTTCCTATGAAATAATATTGGCTTGTGGATGGTACTATTGGACTTATAGTATTAAAATGCCAGCCTAAATGGGGAACTAGCTAGGAAATTTTAAGGAGTGACGAGTGGTGGGGTCCGAGCTAAGCCTTGGCTAAGCCTCGGAAATCTTAATGCCATAATGCCTTTCAAATCCTCCTAGCCATTATCCTACTGCAATAATTCTTGCTAAGAAGAACGCCCACGTTGTGGCCATTTTGAAGAGAGCACTGAAGCCAAAAGTAAGACAAAACGGGTACCTCCAGATTGCATGAAAAGCAGAGATGATCATCACCCATAAGGAACCTGATCTATATAGGGCAGCAGTAAAGGGCCAGATTGATGTGTTCATGAACAACAAAGGTCATTTCAAGTGCTTAGTCACTCCAACTAAGAACACAATCCTCCATATCTACATCAAAGCAAGAAGCACTGAAGGAACTCCAATATCAACTAGATTTGTAGAAGAGATTCTTCACAAGTGTCCACCATTGTTTATGCAAGTAAATATAACCGAAGAAACTCCGCTCCACATAGCAGCAAGGTATGGGCATGCTTCGATTATGAAGGTACTCATTAAGCATGCAAAATCTCTCCAGACAGAAGTTTGCAGGGACATGATGAGAATGAGGAATAACAAACAAGACACTGCCTTGCATGATCCATTGCAATTCAAACATCTTGGTGTGGCATGGATGTTGGCTAAAGAAGATGATGAGGTTGTGTATTTTGTTAATGATGCCGATGAGACTACAGTTCCTATAGCAGTCAAGGGAGGGTATTCCGTCCTCGTGCTTGAAATACTAAAGAAGAACTGCACATCAAATACAACAGCTTAGGGCAGCCCTAATGGCAGAAGTATTCTACACGAAGTAGTGAAATGCAATGATGAAGGTACGTGCGTATAAGCAAAAAATTTGAAAATTTTCTTCATCAAAGGTGGGGAAACTTCACATCCAAATGGAAGGACCTGAATTGTAAAATGGTTTTAGGCATACACTTCTTCAACCCTTGTTGTAAAATGGTTTTGAAACAAACAGGAAAACAAAATAAATCATGATTACATAAATCTACTTAAAAACACCATATATGGTAAGTTAATTTGGGTCTTGACTTGCCATTTTGCATGATCACAAGAACACAACACAAATTAAGTAAAATATTAATAAACACTCCACAAATATAATTAGATTCTTCAACCAGGAACCCATCTTTAAAAGGATTGACGTTTATATATGCTTTTAAGATCTAATATATTTGATTCACATGTTTTAGAGATGACTCGAGCAATTATAAGAAAAATGGGAAATTTAAGCACAAGCTAATCAACAAGGTTGGATTCCTCTACACTATGCTGCAGACCTAGGATATCTTTCCATAGTGAAGGTATTGCTTGAGTTTAATAGATATGTAGCATATTTCGAAGATAAAGAAGGTTTCATACCTCTTCAAATTGCAGCCCACCAGAGCTACCATCAGATAGTACTGGAAATTATATTGTGATGTCCAGATTGTTGTGAATTGGTCAACAGTGAAGGCATTAGTGAAGACATACTTCATATTATCGTAGAAAATTCTTCGCTTGATGACTTCCTGATGAATAAAAGCATGAAGATCATGGAGCCACACCAGCTGCCACCACAATTAATTCTCACCCTAGAGTGGATAATATGACATCCAAAGATCAAAACCAGCATGCGATTGACGTGAGAAAGGAGGTGAGGTTATCCTCTTCAAGTGAAACCTAAGTAGAAAATGAGTCAAATGGAAAAGTCAAAGGATCTTCAAAGGAAATTAATAATTAGTGCAAGACCAATTAATATTTTTCAAAAATAAACTAGAGGTTTTGAAGCTTTGTTTTCCAATCTCCAAATACTAAAAAAAAGGGAAATGAATTAATAAATTGGCAGAAGTCATCAATGTTTTATAAAAGCCGTAACCTTCATTTATGTTAACTAGCTAATTTTTGTTTTCCTCAGTTATTCATGCTTTTATCCACATGCTTTTGAAAAATAAATGCACGCGCATTCAATGCATGTGTATAAGCATGTATGTACAGAATTCTGACAATCATTAAACTTCTATTTTGATGTTTGTTCTCCTTTTCTTATGAGTAAGTATTCAAGAATTGAAAACAGTCCTTACCTTGAGTAAGAATATCTTGCTGTGCAGCAGACACATGGTGAACAATGTATACAAAATGCTTGTACAAGCTCAAATAATAATGAAAACCGCACCGGAATCACTGACTCTGAGGTTGATAAAGCTAATAAAGATGCTATTCTCGTAGTGTCTGCACTCATAGCAACTGTAACTGTTGCAGCAGCTTTTACCTTGCCTGGAGGTTATGTGAGTGAAGAAGGCCAAGAACAGGGAGCTGCAATTCTAAGGAAAAATGCAGCATTCAAGGCGTTCATCATATCAGACACCATAGCCATGGTGTGCTGTAGTTGCGCTGTCTTCATACACCTCTTCTTGGCACTGCAATTGGAAGAAAGGAGGAGCTTCTCAGACTTCGTGAAGGCTTTTCGCCTAACCATTTTGCAATGGCAGCAATGGTGATTGCATTTGTCACTGGAACCTATGCCGTGTTGGGACATTCCAGTGCACTTGCCATTTTGCCATTTGTGTCATTGGCTTGTCTTTCTTCACTTGTTTTATGAGATGTTAATTGCATATTTCTGTGTGACTGGGCCCATCTGGGCAGACTCAACATATTAATTCATAATGTGGATTTGTCACATATTTTGTGGGTGATAACCCTCTCATATCTCAAATTATTGTCTTGTCCTTTTCTTGTTATCTTTTGGTCTAGCAATGAAAACCCTGGATCTGGAGCCTTGAGGTTCACTCTAGCTAAAATTTTATTTTGGATTTTGAGTAGCCAAACTTAATTCATTACAGAGTATTAAAACCAGTATGTATTAATAGACCACTCTTCAGCTTTGCAAAGGGTCAAACAAAATGCAATTAGTTTCCTATCTCAAATTCTAAGCTTCACAAGTTTTAAAAGTTCACAACTCTTTTGCAAGCTCTTCTTCTGTTACCTTTAATGGATTAACCAAAACCCAAGATTACCATAAACTAATCTCTAACAACTGAACAATTGATAAAGATCGTAGGTTAAGATGAACTCACACAGGCATTTTATCAAACACTTGGTCCACATATCCAAACTCAAAGAACGGGAATCAGATTTTTGAAAGTTTAAATCCATGGTTTACAAATTTAAAATCCACCAAAAATTCAGATTCTAAAATATCAGAAAAGTATGCTTAAAAGATGCTTCAACGAGATTCATAAAGATGCAAAAATTTTAATTAAAATGAATAAGAGTAAAAATATAGTATGGAGCAGAGAAGGTACAAGAATGTTACTAACTGCACTCTTTGCAGAACAGAAGCCAAATTCAGTTGAGAAAGTTAAAGGATCTCACCAGATTGCAAGAGCCTCAGAAATCTGATAATCAATCTTCCACAGGAAACAGGTGATGATCAGTTGGCGATCAACCCCATGGAATCTCATCTCTACAGGGCCGCAGCAAAGGCACCATCACCTTCACCATTTACTCACTCCATAATACGCCATCACCTTTTCAATCCCCAGATGCTCTGGGAAAGGTGCGTGTTCAACAATTATCTGAACGAGTAGACAGTGAAACTTCATAGCACATCATCATCTTCAGTCCCCAGATGCATAATCAAATATAAGTAACATTTTGCGGATATAGTTTAATACAAATCACTCCTTTGATTTATTGTAGTTAACAAAGATATTCAAAAGCATAATCAAACATAAGTAATATTAGGGATATAGTTATTGGAGTCTGGAAGTACTTAAAATGTAACTTAAATCATTGAAAAAAATGAAACGATGAAACTACATGATCATCAAGACAAGTCCATAAAGAATGCTTATTGTTATTTAAATTATATTAATCCTAGTTGACTTTTTCTTTTGTTTATTTTCAACTTAATTGACTAAAGGGCAGATGTACTAAAAGGAGTAATGACAATAAAATCCAAAGGAATGAATCTAGAAGAAACTGATTAAAAGTTCAAAACTGATGACGTACATGAAGACATTTGAACTAATTTACCATGATTTAACTTAAGAATAAAAGGTAAATTTAATTCCTTAACTTTTTCTTCATTTTCTAATCATATTTGTTACTATATAATTTAGTTTGAAATTTAATATTAGCTAGAATAAATTTTGAAGGAGATGTTGTGATTTGGACTTGACTTTCTAATATTTCAGATGTTGACCACCAGAAAACATAAAATAAAATAATGACTTTAATCTCCAAACATGCATCATCAACAAGATATGTTTTTACTACGCATTTCTATTTTTGCAATTCCTTCAAGTGGATGCCAGGCTGATCTTTCAATGAATTACCAAATAACTTCAGGTCTTTACAAATTTTTAAGTCACAACATGAAATTATACTATACTCTAGCTAAAACTATTGAATTCACTTTCTCTTTTTTATACTATACCATTGAAAATCTTGTAACTTGCCATATTTGCATACACAACCATGCAAAGTGATGATACAAGGTCAGATCAACCAATACTATTCCACAAAAACAAAAACAATGAAGAAAATAGCAAAAGTGAAAGCTCCAGTTCAGGGATTGAAAAAGCTAAAGAAGCTACTCTCATAGTGGCTGCACTCATCGTAACTGTGACATTCGCTGCTGGTTTTACCTTGCCAGGCAGTTATGTGAGTGAAGAAGGACCAGACCAGGGAGCTGCAATTCAATGAAAAATGCAGCATTCATCATATCAGACACCATAGCCATGGTGTTCTCTAGCTCTGCTTTCTTTATCCACCTCTTGTTGGCTCTAAAACAAGAAAGGACAAGGAGTTTACCATATTTCTTGGCAGCAATGGCAGTTGCATTCGTGACAGGCATATATGCGGTTTTAGGACATTCTAGTGCCCTTGCCATTGTCATTTGTGTTATTGGTCTGTCCTTTGTTTGGTTCGAAAAGATGCTGTGTGCACATCCAGATGAAGTATAAGATGTGGTGTGCACTTGTTTTCTGATTTTTGGTCATAAGATAAAGTATAATATATGGTTTACTAAGGGACAAACAACTACAATTATGATGTTGCAATTAATTTAGTAGTCCTATACCATAGCCAGTCACACATGTATATTTAGGCTTTTAACATGATCACATCAATGAAATCCAACATTTTGAACCAATGAACTGACTAGTACTGGTCCTAAAATTTAGACAGATAAAAATTATAAATATAAAGAACTGGATCAACAAAAAAAAAAAAAAAACCTGTAAATTTATATATGTACACTGCAGCCAATTCTATAAAATGGATAGCGAGCCTTTTCCCAATTCCCTCCAAAACAGAGCAAAGCAAAGCAAAGCAAAATTAAGAGAGAATCAGAGCAATATTTGTTATGGCCAATTATAAGAGAGAATAAAATGACTTACAGGAAAAATGCAGATTCATATTGTGATAGCAGTACCATATATGACACGTCAGAGAACTCTTTTGCAGCTTCAACCGTTACAGAAAAATTATCTTGTGAAACAAAGCAAAGTCCAATCCATTTTACGAAAGCATCCTTATAACTACCCGATTTGCACCTTGTTTGATGCATGCTTCAAATGAGTCTCTAATGCACAGTTCTTCCAACTCCTATATATACCCTCAACAAAAGAAAAATTGAAATTATAACATCACTAACATAAGCGCTCAGAATGATGCAGGACACATGATGTTCACCAAACTAAGTTGAGGCTACCAAGTCACCATGGCTACAACCAAAATAATACACTCTCCTTTCCCATTGTACAGTTAAAGAAGTTCGTATAATACTATCACTCCAACTAACATCCACATATTCTTTAAACACACAAATATCAACAATTCGACTACAGTCAAAAGAAAATTTACCTCATTATCCCCAAAATGCATAGCAACATCGAGAAAAAATTTTAAAAATAAATGAATAAATCACATTTGCATTTCCATTATCAACTTCCTCAGACCCATAATATAAAGCTAAAAGAAAACAAATTAAAGAAGAAACCTCACCATATGAGCAAGTTCTACTATTTGGCATGAAAGGAAAGAAAACACTTTCAGACATCTACACACCTAATCAGCATCACCCACGACTTGGAATTTCTGTAAGGCATTTTGAGCAAGAGAGCAATCTGTGAAAAAATGCATATGCTTCCACTCTCATACCAACTAAGCTGGCCGTATGATGTGCCCCAAAAGAAACACCTGCAAGAAATTAGAAGTCCAAAATACAGAGTTCAAAAATCCTTTTGGCACTCAAAAATAAGTTGCTAAAAAGCAGAACATAAAATCATGAAAGGTCTAATGACTTGAAAGGAAATTGTAGCCAGATATTTTTATAACTTCCAAAATAGTGCTCAGATCAGAAGGATGAATGGAAACTGCTAAGAGAACACATGAAAAATGATAAGCAAATAAAAGGCTTAATACCATAAAACAAGAAAAAAAAATAAAAGAAATTTAAAATGATGGTTCTATAACAGCAAGACAAAAGATCATTATGCTTGATGTAATTCTAATTAAATTACATACGTTTTTGATATACAACAAGTCAAGATAGAGGAAAAGGTTGGTTTCAATATTCAATGCATAGGTGATATCTATAAATAATTGCAAATAAAAAAATTCAACCAAATAGAGGAGATTTGATGGGCAGTATAGTAGCCACTGCAGAGGAAAATGACCTTTCTGCTCGGAAGGTTAAAACAGGAGATAAGAAAATACTGTCCAAAAATTCTTACATAAAGCGCAGTAGGTCATAAGCAAATGCATAAGTTAAATAATAACCTGTAATAAGAGATCATATAACCGAACAAGCTCTTCAGGCTTGGCAGCTTTCTCATTGTTCCCATCATGTTGCCTAGGAAGTTAACTTTTGCAATGCTAACCAACAACTGATTGCGTTCAATGGTTCTTTGTCCCAATACAGTACTGAAAGCTTTGTCACTACCATTAAAGTCACCTTTCACCATTTCCAGAGCTACCTGCACCGACCTAGAAATATACACCATCAAGAAAAGCAGTTTGAAAAATAGAGAAACAAACAATTCTATTTTGACAAATTTCATACCAAGTCACTACGAATGCAGCTCCTAGAGTGTGGTATATGGAGTTTTAAGGTGTTCTTGCAATCATATTTACACAATAGAACCAATATGGAACTTTGTTGGCAAATATCCCAACAAGGAATATGGAACCAATAAGGAATATTGAGGCCATATATATATATATATATATATTAGTCATAGACATATTTTGACCATTAAATTAAATTATGGGTCCAGATGATTTAGAGCAACAAATTATCGGCATGTTGACTTTCCTCAAATAAGGTTTTAGCATTTAATATATAAATTTTTAGATTCGGGTTATTAAATGGAAAATTAATTTAGTTCTATAAACCATCCTTACATAATCTAAGAGTATAGGCTTTCGTCTTGTGTGTGTGGATTGATACCTGGTAATTTGGAGCAACTGGTCGGTTGGTCTCATTTAAGAACAGAGCGTTTCTCCCACAAGTGTTGTATGGGGGCATTGATATTAATATACTTGACATCACCATGATACTCCATAATCTACTTGTACATAGTCATTTGAATCGTACACTGGAAACCGTAGAAAGCGAATTCAATAGTTTTACCCAATTGCCGTCCAACTGGTGCTACAGTGTACTCACCAATTTGCGAAACAATTGAAGTATCAATTGCCATAAGACACCCCATGGCCAATTTTTTTTTCTCCTATAAATTAAAGCTTCTCCGATAGATCAGCTGGCATCTCTGTCTAATTTGTTTCCTTCTTTCCTTTTCTTCCTACAAAGTGGGAATCATATCCAAATTATTAATTGACATAAGTAAATCAAAAGGTAAGGTTAGCAAAAACATTTACAAAATTTTCTGAGGTGCTAGTTTCAAATTTTCTTTCTAAATTAATTTATCAAATGTCTTAAACGTTTTTAATTAGTTATCAATAATGTTGTTACTGCTTGTTAAATATTAAGACCATAAAATATTTTACCCATACACACACAAAAAAGAAGAAGAAAAGAACCAAAATAAATTATGGATATCTATTTTCGTTCCAGAACAAGTATAAAAACTCCCAACGATTGACTAATATTATATGTTCTAAAAAAAAATTTGAAAAATAAGAGGTTAAATTAATGCTTACACTAATGGATGTTAACCACAAAGTTAACAACATTTGTCAAATTTTCAATAGTTCTAACTAACAAATAAAATAATATTAAGTTAATTGGTATAAATCTTTTAAAATTTTGATGAGTTAATTATTTACTATAACTGGAAGCTAATAACACAAGAAAAAAGAAAAACGATCCATAGTAAATGAATGTATAAGAAACACACGCACAAGAAACATAGAAGCAAATTAATCAAACTCTAAATGATTAAGCAAAATAAAGCAAGGAAATGAAGATAAGAAAGTAAAGCACATACCCAATCTAGAATGTGTGATACTGCTTGCTTATTGCCTTATTGGTGATGATCACTATGCAAATCTTACTGAAAAAAAGTAAAGCGCAAAATTATATTAATGAAGATAAAAGAAATACAATTTTTTTCCAAAATCAACAGCAGGATATTAGAGGTGGCCTTAATCTATGCACCTCTTTGGCCTGCCTGAACCACTAGTATAATCATTATGTCATTAAAAAAGCAACAGCTTTGTGGAATTAAGAGAAGATAAACAGGGCAAATTATCAAATGCCTAAATTAATTAATATATAATTGAGCAACTAAGCAAAGGTCCATTAGTTTTCCATATATTTATGTCTAATAAGTTGTCAATCACTAGCCTTTAAATTATACTCAACTAAGTTAGTACTTAATTTGTTCAATGCAACCTTTTTTCTTAACTTTTTATGTTTTGTTTTGCTAATTACTTAAAAAATTAATGCAAGGATTATAAAAATTCAAAGATCAGCATATCCAAAGCCCATGGTGGATAAGGATTACAAGTCCAAATTTAATATGCTATCAACACCAGCTGTCTAAACGCATTACATACTTGTAAGTTGCTTGTATTTTTAATTTTCTTCTTATTTGAATTTTGTAATTTTTCAGCAGCTTTAATTAATTTCTTACATACCATGATCAATCATCAATGTATTTAACCTAAAAAGAATGTTCATGCGTGTTTGCAACTATTATTTGGTAAGTACACACACGTCAAGTCAATATCTAATACCAAATTATTCTTTTAGGGCTGTTGCACAAACATTTATATATATAAAACTGCTCTTCTACATGATATAGCTTATATACGGTGAGTGATAATAGGGTTAAAATTGACCAATTCACGTGTGATCCAATGAAAAGTGAAAATAAAAATTAATAAATAACACAAATTTACTTTTTTACTTATATTTAATAAGATGACATATTTATGTCGCACACCATATAGACGCGATGTAGTGCATCAAAACATTTTTGTATGTCTTTATATATATATATCAAATAACAGCTGATACAAATATTACCATGATAGAAGATAGCTAGGATACTGTACATTACCTAGTATTACTGTATTATTGTTATTATTATTTTTTGGACAAGAAGACAAATATAATTATTTGTAATCCAATAATGATAAAATTATGTAACATGTTAATTTGCTTATGCATAGAGTGAAGTATACTAGAATAAATATCATTCAATGCTGAGCTATAAATTGTGAATTTGATTTATAAATAACTTTGTATGAATTGGAAACAAGAAGGTACTCAATTCCAGAAAAAAAAATTTGGAAAACCCGTTGAAAAATTGGAAAAAAAAAAATCACACGGAAACAAACCGTTAAATTATACCAAAGTGAAAACTTAGAATTAATTAATAGATTTCAACCACAAAATTAATAAACATATATAGAAGCAGATGTGTTGAAAAAGAAAACACACACATGAACATCATCACCCAATAAATAAATTAAATTCAGAGAAGATTAATGAAAGCCAGGAAGGTGGTAATTAGCTAGAGGAGCGAAGAACATACATACCCTTCTTTTATGGGTTAAGCCTTTTTCTTCGATATTCTTGGGCTTGCTTCTTGCTGAGTAAAGCTTTATTAAACTTACAACTACCAAATCTAAATATATTCAAACCAAATCAAAACCAAAACCAGCTATAGCAATACGAATTAATGAGAAATAGTTGATGCTTATATATATATATATATATATATATATATATATATTTTTTTTTGGCGTTTTCGAAAGTAATTAAAGTTACAACAACAAAAACAGAGACAAAACAAGAAATCAACACCAAAATCGGAGTTGATGAACAAAAGCTCTATTACAAGTTTAGATCTCAAATCTCTGTGTAGTTACATAAAAAGGTATGGTGGGCACAGGTAAGGATAAGTCTAAATTTTGCTATCAACACCAAGTGATTTTAACTTAACTTTTTTAAAAGGAAAAAAGTTGTAAAGGAGACCAAATTTTGCTATCCACAACAGCTGTCTAAATGCATTATAATAAACAGTAATACTCATTTTCTTGCTCCCACCATACTACTCTTGTAATCGATAGTTTGCTAAAACAATTTTGTAATAATCAATGAAGAAGTATAAATAGTAAATTTTGATTTCTAAATAACTTTCCTTGAATTGGAAACAAGAAGGCAGACTAATGAATTCCCAATTCCAGAAAAAAAAAACAGTTTTTTATTTTTGCACCAATACCCTTTTTTTTTTGTTGGTAAAATTGCACCAATACCCCTAAACTAAGCAAAAGGTTGCAAATTACTCTTAAATTATAGTATTGACACCAACACATCATGAACGAAAAATAATTACAAGTTGCCCCCTAACTATATGATTGACACCAATGTCCCCTCAACTTTAAAAATAAAAATTGTCCCCTAAACTATATAATTGATATCAATATCTCTAAACTTTAAAAACAGTTATAAATTGCTCCCTAAACTGTAAAATTGTCAGCAATACCTCTAAAATTTTAGAATGGTTGCAATTGCTCGACTCACAAACATAATATATTTTTACCTTAAACACTAAGTATTTTTACTGAAGATGATAAAATTGTGTATTTCGTTAATGATGCTGGTGAGACTCCACTTCTAATGGCAGTCAAGGGAGGGTATTGCATCTTTATGCTTGAAATGCTAAGGAAGTTCTACACATCACATACGACAGCTTATGGCGGCCTTGATGACAGAAGTATTTTGCATGAAGCAGTATTATGCAATGATGAAGGTATTTATGTGCGTATAAGTCAAAATACTTTGAAAATATGCTTCATCACAACTAGTTTTAAATATCCTAATTAAGTCTAACATTGTGCTTGATTCTGTTAGTGGGTTGATTTTATTGAGAGAAATAGTGAGGATTTTGTATAGTTTTTGTGACCATCCCCCATTATTTTTTTTGGTGAATACCATCCCCCATTATTATGAATACTACATATCATATTGTTCACAAACATTACCATATTAAATAATTCTCTATTTTTAATTCATTTCTTAAACAATTAATACCAAAATAACTTCATTGTAGTTGTAAAGAACACCCTTAAAGCTTCTGAGCTTTAAGATGAAATGACAACGAGCTTGACATACATGTCGATTAAGAAGTTTCCGATTCAATTCAAGTCTTCTCCATTACAAAAGCCGGCGATTATTTATGAAATTTACTAACTAAGCATAATGGTAAAATATGAATAGTTGAAGATTAATATACTCAGGCTCACTGTGCCAGCTGTGGTTATCGAGGCACGCCATCATCTACCCCCAAGCCCTTTTTAGCCACTTGGAAAAAGAAAGATAGAGAAACAAAACAAACAGAGATAGAGAGACGGACTATATATACATTTGGTTGTCCCTATTATATTTGGAAACTTCTATTCCCAAATACAAAGTAAAGATTATCTCAGTAGCTAGTTTGTCATAAGATCCAAGTCAAATGTCATCATTTGATTTATATATGCAATTCACAGAGGAGACTATATTGTCACAAGTCGAGCAATATGGAACTTTGTTAGCAAATATCCCAACATGACGTACAGCATACAAACATGATAAAACATATGAACATATACAATTACAATGTTTATTCATAACATGGCTACCTAAACTCATAAATGCTTCCTATAAATAGTCCTTCTGCCGAGCTTAATTAGTGAGAGTATCAGCTTCACGAGAAGTTCCATGCTGCACCAATGGTTTATACAAAAGGCATGGTTAACACTATCCTTAATTATTATGCAAAGCGAAATTATCACTTCAAAAATGAAGAGGAATTAACTCCACTAACATCAACAAATCAACGAACCAATTCGGAAAAATATGGAATTTTCACATGTCAATCAGATGACCACCATATATTAATAAACATAATTTTGTTTCTCTGACTCCGAGATGCAGAGAGCCAAATAATGGAGTGACCCAATTCGGATAAATTGAAAAGAATCTTGACAATGTAGAAAACCAACACCAAACCCATCACCAAAGGCAACAGCACAAACCCAATCACAAAAGTCACTGACCTGAATAGCACCCAAGCAAAACAAATGCCAAGAATCAGAGAAGCGAAAGCGGTAGGAGAGACCTGCAATACGGCGACATTCTGTCTGGACGATTATGAAGACGAAGACGAGGAGAATGAGGGTTCCACTGCCAAGGTAGCGAAAGGGAATAGGGAGAGGATCGCAATCTGAGGATGTGGATGATCATGGAGCTGGGCTTGCACAAATTCCTGGCCTGTGGATCATCAGCACCCACTGTCAGTGAATGGAAAAAATCTAAACTTGAAGATAAGAATAGGATAAGCTCAATACGTTTTCTTCTAAGTCTGTGTCTGTGCTTCTGAGAGAGTTACGAGGGAGGAGACAGAGTCGCCGTGGAAGAAGTAGAACAGGATGGGGTCCTTCTATTTGCATTACTAGAGGCACTGAATTCACATCCTTTTTATTTTTTAATTTCAAAATTATGCTTTTCTTTTCTTCTTTCTAAATTTAAACCCTACGGAATATTGAGACTAATATATATATATATATATATATATATATATATATTATTCATACACATATTTTGATCATTAAATTAAATTACGGGTCCAGATGATTTAGAGAAACAAATTATGGCAAGTTGACTTTCCTCTAAGGTTTTGGCATTTTATATATATATATTTTAGATTAGGGTATTAAATGGAAAATTAATTTAGTTCTATAAACCATCTAGATCCTTACATAATCTAAGATGTAAATAATAGTATAATTAATTTGATGGTAAAGCTGTAGATGTGAATAATAGTATAATTAATTTGATACCTGGTCATTTGGAGCAACTGGCCGGTTGGTCCAATTTAAGAGCAGAGCGTTTCTCCCACAAGTGTTGTATGGGGGCATTGATATTTATATACTTGTCATCACCACCATCCTCCTTGCGCTGCTCTATGTTCATGGTATTGTATTTATCATGTACTCCATAATCTACTTGTACATGATCATTTGAATCGAGTTTTGTCCCCAGATTCCATCCTATGTAATTTGTACCAATGAAAGTGAGTAGTTTTGGGGCGGTTACAATTACATGAGCACAGAAATTCCTCATCTCAGGACACGCACATAGAACTAGTTGGCTCAATTTTGGAAATTCCAAAGCACAATTTCCTGAGTGGAAGCATGTGAGGCTGCTTAACCCGTCCAGCCCCAAAAACTCCAAATGATGAAAAACAATATTATTATTTTTCAAAATGCTTGATGATGTTGATGATGATCCCTGTAGTTCATCATCATCTTTTGCATGAATTATTTCTCTCATTTTCTTGCACCCATATATGACCATCGCTTTGAGCAGTGGCAGGCTTTTAGCTGTTGAGGGAGTCAATAAATATTCCATCCCATTACACGATTCCACTCTCAGAACTGTCAAAGCTTGGAAACCCCAGGAAGGCATTAATAATTTCTGTAGATTCTTACACCCATATAATTCTAGACATTCCAAATTCTGAAATATTGTGGTGCGTGCACCATATTGGTGGCTACCCAATATCAACAACTTGGGCACGTCACCTCTTATTTCGAGCATCACCAAATTTGAAAGAAATTCTTCTTGATCACCATACTGTACCATCTGATGGAAGGAAATACTCCCGATTAAAGATCATGATTTCAAGTTTGAGAATGTAACTTACAATTGATTAATGTCAGGCCAAACAATAAGGCAAATTAAATTTTGATTAGGAGTACCAACAATGTGTGCACGTGACCGGTAATAATTATGATCAAATGTAATTATTAAGGCTATAATATATACATTTTTAGGCCTTTTATAACATATATTAAAGTGCATCTCGTATTTTTTCAATTTAGAAATTCTAGTCATTGTACGTCAACACTAACTTTGGAAAGTATAATGGTCAACCTAAGTTTTTTATTGAGCTATCTATTTTACCGCAAAAGGGTCTCAATTGATTGAAATTTTAAAATTGCAAGTTCTATATTTTTTATTAATAAAAATTTTCATCACAATTTATATTTCAACATAAATGATGTGACATAATTTTATTGATTAATGGATTATATGTAATCAATAAAGTTAATTAATCCCTATATAATCAATGAATGCATGCCACATCACTTGTATTGCAAATTATGTTAAATAATGGTACTCGTTTTTTTCTACTTATCAAGTAAGAACCAAAATAGAAAGATATTTGAATTTTTTAATTAATTTGTTATTTCTAGAAGCATTAAATTTGTGTAACAGGAGCACGAATAAAAGCTACATGCATGCAAAAAATACAAAATTATGAAAATTAAAAATTAAAAAATTGGAAGATCACCTTTTGGTCATGGAAGAGAGGTTGTCTGGACACCAAGTTCTCTTGAGGTTCTTCATCCGTAGAGTTGGAGATGAATGTTGTAAGTTTACCACAACCCCTTATAACCAACTCGTTCAAATTAAGTAGATATTCCATGTCATTTTTATATCCTCTACAAAACCTTTCAAGTTCTGGAAGAGACTTAAGCCACATATATTTTAATGAAGGGAATAAGCCAATCTTTCTCGACCTTCCTTGTCGGAATTCTTTTGTCATGACTACGACCTCTTTCATCCGTCCACACTCAGAAATGAATAGCTTCTTAAGATGCACCAAACTTGTAGCCACAGATGCTGACATTAGATACTCCGAATTAGAGAGATATTCCACATTCAATGTTGTAATATTAGAGCATGCAGCTGGAAATTGATGATTAAGACGATACATTTCCAACTCATCATCAGGAAATCCAACCTGTAACACACCAAATTAAACTCATTTAATTCGTATATATAACTTAATATAAAATTGATTTGATTATAGAGCTATCATGTAATGCATTTTAAGCTTGTGTTCTGATATTGAGTTGATATCTTGATCATCATGATTTTCTTGCTTATCAGTTTCATTGATCGCAAACAAATTTGGGCACTTACTTATCTTCACTTGCTCTGTGTTTAGGCCACAATTAACAATGTTATAACCAGTACTCCTAGAGCAGAATCCTGTGAGGTTTGGAAGATCTTCAAGTGATACAACTTGTAATTTAAGGAGCAACTTGTAGTTTTCAAGTCCGGTATTAGAAGCTGGTAATTCCTTATAATTAATGAACAGTATCTCTTCCATGTCCCTACAATCCGTCACTCGTAACTCCTGAAGCTGAACAAGGCATCGGGCAATTGCCAAAGGGAAGAGATGCTTTAATCTATCACACCCTTTAACAACCAACTTACTTAAATTCTTGAGATAGGGAATTGCCAAAGGGAATGTTTCAGCTGCAAGTTGGTGATCTTGCGGCCATAACCTTTCCATATTCACGTCCTTCAAATGTAAGGTTTCTAAGCTAGGGAAACCAATCACCTGTAAAATAAATTAATCCAAAATTATAACATCAATTCTAAATAACCTTATTAATTATAATATATATATATATATATATATTATAATTATAATATATATATATATATATATATTATAATTAGAGTTAGAAATCAATACTTTTGCATTATTATACCTTTGGGTTGAAAAATGTGGTAGTTGCAGAGTCAGAATTGCTCTGATGATCATGAATGTCACTACGACTCCATTGGAGGCCTTCACCACTCTCTCTCTCATAGTGTAGATATCGAAGTTCCAAATGCTTTAATTTAGGAAACAGATCCACTTGTGCTAATTGATCATCAAAATTAACTACCAGTATCTCTTCCATGTTTCTACATTCCCTCACTTCTAAATGCTCGAGTTGTGAAAGGCTTCTGGCAATTGGAAAAGAGAAGAGATACTTCAAACTATGACACCGACCAACAATCAAACTTCTTAAGTTCTGCAGCTTATAATTACATGACGTTTCCGACCAAATTCTTTCAAAATTTAGACCCCGCAATTCTAAGGATTCTAAGCTAGGAAATGCCACCTGTACAAAGAAATATGACTGGTCCAATTATAAAAGCAACATTTTAAAGAAACAGGGCATCTTCATTTATATTCTCATTGTCATCATTATATATATATATATATATATATATATATATATATATATATATACACACACACAGGCAGCTCTGAGGTTTTGCTAAAAGTATTTATTTATTTTTTATAAGAAGCAACAACTATACTATTATGCATTTTAAAATTCATTTTCAAGTAGAGCAAACATACAAATCTATTTTTAGTTTTTTTTCTTTATATATAGAGTTTTGTCAACATAAAATTATAATTTTATGGTTAATTGAAAAACTTATTTAAAAATAATAAAACCAATAAAATCATATGACGATCCTTTTAATAGGAAACAAAAATAAAAATATAATATATATGAGAACATATTATTTTAATCAAATAAATAAAAATCATTACCATCGCAGATATATAACAATTGTGAAGCAACATGGCAATATGCATAATAATAAAACTAAATAAATCAAACACGAAAAACAAATATGCATTGGAAAAAAACTAAAAAAAAGGAAACAGACATTACAATAAAACTAAAAAATAAATAAAAATAAAAAGAATTAAAATTGGAAAGATAAATAAATAATAATAATGTGGACCACACTATTTGTAAATGTTTTATTTAAATAAAATTTGATTTTAAATTTGAATTTCATTATAAATTAATTATATTTAATAAATATATATAATAATAACTAGCTTTTGGGGCCCTCATTATAGGTGGGGCCGACCCTCTCTCTCTATATATATATCATTAATGTAGCAAGCAGCAACAATTAATATAGAATGAAAAATAACACCTTTTCATTGAAAAGTAGTGATTTGGTAGCCGACAATAGCTCCTGATCCTCACACTCCGACCAGAATCCAATAAGATTTGGTAGACCTCGAAGACTCATTTCCTTCAGTTTAGGAAATTCAATGCTATCATGATGATCCTGATCTGCTGAATAGGTAACTACCTCTTCTATTGTACGGCAACTACGAACTCCAATTTCCTCAAGCTTCTTGGCAATAGACAACGGCAACAAACTCTTCAATTTATCACATATGAGCACCTGTACTTTTCGTAATTTTCCAAGTGACTCTGGGCCAGTGAGTTCCCCAAAGCATATCCTCTCTAAGTTATGCATCCATGAAAGAGAAAGTGTCTCCAAGATTGGCAAGACATTATGATTAGAATGATTGTGCTCAATTGACTCAAAGATATATTGAATTTCATCATTACCATTCACTAGGAGATGCTTCAAATGTGGAAGACCCTCCTCCCTATCCAACTCATAAACAACATTTTTCAAACCTTGATTTCGATACAAATACAAATTTTCTGACCTTTTCAGCAACATTTTAAAACCATTCTCTTTCAATAGACGGCTTATATTAAACTTGATGAGTTCCAATATTCTTGAACCTTCATGACAATACCCTTCAGTTCCCAAAGTTATTTTAAATCTTTTCAGTTCTGTACTGAACAAGTCTTGTGACAGCATGTTAGCTTCTGGTATATTTAAAAATAAAGCGGTCAACTTACTCAAATTCTTTATCTCACTGAGGCTGGCATTGTTTTCGTTACCATTGACAACTCCTTCCACCTTCCAATTCCTAAAGCTCCCTTCCATATTCAGCTCTTCTAAATTTACCAATCTTGATATGATATTCGGGGGAATCACCTCGAGCTTCTTACATCTTCCTAAATTAAATACCTGTAAACAACTCAAGTTTCCAATCTGCTCTCCCAATTGCACCAAAGTTGATCCTCCAAGATCAAGTACTTTTAATTTCTTCAGCTCTCCAATCGAATCAATGTCTCCAAGTTTAGCAAAACACATATGTAATTCCTGAAGATTTTGAAGGAAACAGAAAGATGGGGGCAATGGTTTTAAAAATAAATAAGATAAATTTAAGACTCGAAGTTCTTTTGTTTCCTTAAAAAAATGGTCTGGAAGCAAAGAATTTTCTCTCGACATCCAAAGCAAACGCAGCTTTGAACATTTCAATCTTGGTGGAAGAAACTGATCCTCAAAATTGGCACCCAATGAAATTGCAACCGCGTCTTTGAGTTTTTCGTTGTCCAAATACATTTTCAGTTCATCATTACTTCTGATGTTATACATGTTATTGGGATCTGCAGATGCAATTGATATTCCAACATCACGAATGATGTCATGCATCTTCACTGAATCACCATCAATACCATTCATCAACAAACCATGAGCTTTCAGTTTATCCAGCAAAGTCTGCAGCCTATCTCTTGCCGCTTCCAAAGTATAGACATTTTGGAACAAACCCCATCCCGTAACCAAATTCAACAATTCTTGGATTGATATGTTTGCATCTTCCTCACGTAGACTACAGAACAAAAATATTTGTTGTGACTGCTCTCCATCTTCTTCATCATTTTCTTCATTTTTTAAAAAGTCATAACTTAGTTTTACACTGGAATATACTTTTTTATTTATGGCAGAACTCTGAAGCTGTCTCAATGCATCTTTCCAGAAGTGTAAAGCTTTGTTTTTCAGAGCTCCTGCAACTGTAACTATCCCAAGTGGTAAGCATGCACATTCTTTCACAATCTGAGTTGTCAAACGGTTGACTTCATGATTGTTATGATTAGATAATGAATCATCACCGATAATGTTCCAAAAGCAAGTCTGTGCTTCACTTTCTGATAGAAGAGCAACTTCGAAATTATTCTTTACATCCATCTCATCTCTTAAGACATCTTGAGATCTAGAAGTGAGCAGTATCTTGCATCCTTTCTGATGGTCCTCGAAAGCTATACCAATATCAAGCAGATCCAATTTCTTCCATACATCGTCTAGAATTATGAGAAACTGTTCTTCCTTCGTCAGTCGACGTCTTAATTTAAGTGCTCTCTCCTTGAAGCCATCCTTTTGGAACTCAAGACCCAGTCGATCTGTAATTTCTTTTTGAATCTGCTCAAGATTTGGAAATTGGGACACCGTAACCTCAACTGCATCACTGAATAATTTTGCATGCAAGGCCTCTTTAGCAACGGCTTTAACGAGTGTGGTTTTGCCTATACCAGCAATGCCATACACTCCTATGCTTCTAATCTCACTGTTGCCAAGCGCCTTGACAATTCCATTCTTAATTGAACTTCTTGTGTCAAACTCCATATAATCGCCCTTCGTTTCAATAATGTTTTGTCGAATGGGGATGTAAGAAACGTCAATACTAAAATTGCAAGCAACTTTGATTTCAAAAACAGACTGTGCCATCTTCTTTGCTTTCCTGCTTAGCCTATGACGCGATAACAGATTTGGAAAGAAGTAGTTAGCACTGGAACACCTTGTTTTTGCTAATTGACCTTCACCATCATTTAAAAATTCGCCCACTGTTTCAGAGATGTTATTTGCATCAGCCAACCATTTAGTGACAGGTTCCTTGATTTCTTCACCTCTTCTTGTTGCCAGGTCAATGGTATGCTGCAGTGATGCTTTGGTATCCTCCAAATCCTGAATTTTTGATCTCAGATTGTTGACATTGGATCCATAGGAAAAGAGATAACCCAATTGAGCCCAAAGTGGTTCAACAGAGTACTCCCAAATTTTACTGGTAATATTTGCAGCAGTTCCAGTAAGACAGGCTTCCATAGCCATTGCACAATTTGCTAGTAATCCCTGACTCTAATAATTAATGCTTCACATATCGATCAGCTGGCACTCGCCTAATAATCAAATGTCCTATATATATCAAATGTAAAACAATAGTTGATGCTTAAAGTTGATGACATTTTAAAGTTGGACAAATTATTAAAGTATATCTTAAAAATGAAGATCTGGTAAATTACCATAAAAAAACAAAAAGGGTGCAGTAAATTGAAATGTTAAAGTTAGATAAATGAAAATGAGATATTTAACAAAAGAGCAGATTTTTTTTATGAATAACAAAAGAGCAGATTTGTTGAAAAGAAAGCATAAAAATGCATATCATCGTCAAATAAATTAAATTCAGAGCAAATGAAAGCGAGGAGAGGGTGGTAATTAGGAGTAAATCAGATACATACCCGGTAGCAAGCTGAATGGTTATATGCAAATCCTTACTTCTTCGAGTCCTACAAACATGAACACCAGCAGCCAATAAATTAATTAAATACAGACCAAAAGGAAGGTGGTAATTAGGAGTATATTAAGCACATATATACATACATACCCCATCCATCGCTTCTTTTACTTGGAGTCTTGATTCTTGCTGAGGAGAGCTCAATTAAACTTACAACAATCAATTCTAAATATGAAATGTGGTCAACGATGCTTCTACTCTTTTTTTTTTTTTTTTTCCTTTTTTAAAAATAATTAAATTCACAACAACTAAATCAAAGAAATAAAAGAGTCAAAACCAAAACCAGCTATAGGAATTAATGTGAGAGTTGATGCTTCCCCTCTTTTTTTTTTTTTTCTTTTTTTTTGGGTCTTTTTGAAAGCAATTAAACTTACAGCAACAAAAATAGAGACAGAGACAGAGACAGGAGATCTGCACCAAAATCAGAGTTGATGAACAAATGAAAACTTTTCTTTTCTTGTTGACACCAACACCAGGAGGAGCTTCAATGCTTTTCAAGCAGACTTTACTTATGACTATAAGAAAACTACAAACAAACTTTTGAACTCAAAAGGAAAACTACATTAATACCCCCTCTTGGAAGACTTTGCTGATGACTATAAGCATGTAAAAACAAACGTGTGAACTAAAATATTTGAAATAATAAAACTACATTAATACCCCTATCCTTCGACACTTTTTCAAAAGGAACTTTGTATTTTGTGAAATCACTATAATACCATTGTATTTTCAATTTTGCTGTGCTAACTATCCTTTTGTATTTTGAGAAAATACAAAGGCCTTTGTATCCTCATATATTTAATAATATATTAACAAGTAATTTATAATTTATTTTTTATAATACATTAATTTACAATTTATATATTTAATTTTAAATTATATATAAATTATTAAAATATAATTTAACTCTTTTTAATTTGAGCAATTCTACAACTTTCCAATTATTTTATTATAATCTTTAGCAAATATTTTTTATTTATTTGCAAATAAATTTGAATAAATTTATGATAAAAGGTACTACTGACGCCTCAAATTGCTGCTGGTAATTACCATAAATAATTCCTTGCTATGATCAATACAAGCACAATCTCCACCCAAAAAGAAAGGAACGGTAACCTCTTAAAACTACTCCCTAAATATCAAGTATATTTAAAACTACACCCACAAATATCATCTCCTAAATAGACAATGTATCTTTTTTAAAAAATCTGAGATGGAAACTAGCAAGTATGCAGAATTAGCATTCAAAAATTCCTACTGATAGAACATGATAGTATGGCCTTATTGCTGCAAACTCAATCAGATGGACCCAAACAATCCAATAATCCATATTGGTGCCTAAAACAATTAGCATTAATAATACCTAGCATGCCCTGCCAATACACATTCAACATCAGAATCCATATATCATAGAAAAATTAGTGATCAACTCAGTACTCAATAAAAATAATAATCCTATAAGAATGCATCAGTACCACATACAGCGTAAACCATTAACATTAGATTCTTTCAGTTTTGCAGCAATGATTTCTCCCACAAATGGACGGAACATAATCAGCGTAAACACCACTTGCCATAATAGAAAAGATGCAATCAACAAATGACTTCAAAAAGTTTGGACAGTCCATGCGAAATATGTAGACTTACTGTGAGTTGGAAAGCAATTCAACACAAATTCTTATTAATGAAAAACATTAAAACATAATCACAGTCCGAAATAAAACTTGTATTTGGAAAATCCACCAATAAAACTTGCATTTGGTCATGGAGGTCAGGAGGCACACGTAATTTGTGCTCAATTCAGCTTAGGTAGAACATTTTCGAGATGAAATAAAGGGCACCATTTTCACAAACTAAAAATCCACCAAGCAATAAACAAATTTACAGAGCGATAAACAAAAAATAAAATAAAACAATGAAAATAAAGAGAAAAATACCGGCGGCCGCTGGTTGGCTTGGAAGTGGGAAGCAATGAGCGACGGTGTGGTGGACTAGGTTGAGTAAGAGAGAGATGTAGCTAGAGGATGGCGACAAAAAAAGAAAACGATGGTTGTGCCGGCGCGGAGTGAGCTTGAGCTTGGAGGAGAGAGCAGAGAGAGTCGGGTAGAAAGAGAGGAGGAAATTATGACTGCATAACCTATTATACAGTGCTGTACCCGAAAACCCACTCAACAACCACAAAAAATTTCCCCAAAATTGTAAACCCTAAAAATCCATATAAAAGTTTCTTACCATGCGATTGAGAGATTGAAGTACAGAGAAGGATCGGACGACGACGGCGTGGCTGATCGGCTGCAGCAACTTCGGATGGTGGCTGGGTACGAGCACAGTGGGTGGATGCAAGTGATGACGGGTGGATGCGAGAGAGGGAGTGCGAAAAAAAAGGACGGATAAGAGCGTAACTAAAAATTTTGAAGGAGCGAAGTACAAGATTTCTCTAATTTAATTAAAATTTTTATAGATTTTTATAAAATTAAAATATTTACTAGTATTTAATTTAGATTTTCAAAAAGAGCTCATAAAAGTTTAATATTTAATATAGATTTTTATAAATTTATAAAAATAAGGGTTTTTAATTAAAATATACCATTTCTCTATTCTTTACCCTATTTACTACCCATTTCAAAATATATTTCCATCAATTTTTTTCAAAATAATATTTTTATACCCTAAGTAAATTTTACACACTCTTAGATACAGAATCGATTTGTTTCTCTTACATTTTGATGTATAATAATTTATCTAGGATAATTTTTTTTTTAAAAGTTCAAATTCTTCTTTTTTCTATTTATGTCGATTATTGTCGTTTTTATTTTTATGAATCCACCTGTACTCATCGATATAAATTTTCCCTTTTAAAATCACCCCATGTAAAAGGTAATAACAAATAGGAAGGGTGATTTCATACTTCTTCAAATTAATAAGTAATATTGGTAATAGTTATAAAAATAGTAAGTATTTTTGCTTTGATTTTGTGGTTTGATCATCTTGATTGGAATGTGAATTTTCTTCAAATGACGCCTAGATCTGAAAAATCATTAATTGATGGATGCCTCTGCATTGAGATGGCTACTAAAATGGGAAGGTTCATTGGTATTCCCAAATGCCCACCGAATAATTTGGCAGGACCTGGGTCAATCTACCTGAAAGCATAAATGGTCTTCCCGACTATGGACTTGTGCCCCGCCAGTCCCTATGCCAATTTACCGGGAATACCATTTCAGGCTTTCCTCGCCAGATCGCCTGTGCTGAGCAGCATGCCGAGGCCCCAGTCAATCCAGCTCCGCTTTATGCCACTTCAGGAATACCATTTTATGCTTTCTCAGATCGCCTGGGCCCAGCAGTTCAGAGGCCCTAGGTCATCTATCGCCCGCCGAGTCCTATGCCAATTTGTCGGGAATATCATTTTACGCTTTCCCAGATTAATTAACTCCAAGCCTCGCCAGTCCCTATGTCAATTTGTTTGAGCCAACTTCGAAAAGCAAGAATTATTTTTGATTTCATAAAATAAAAGTTGAAAAAAGTAAACTATATAATTTTGTATTCAGAGTTGTTGACGCAAAGAAAATTATAGTCATGGATTCATGATGGAATGTTTGGATGGATGCCGAAAGGAATTGGACTTATGTGGACGGGAAGACGAAAGCAAGACTCATACACACTTAACTGCACATATAATGAGTTATTAGAAATAGCATATGAAGCAACAAGTTTAAATCCCAACCAATTTAGATCAAAATGAAGTTTATAGTTCGATCATGTTATAAATTGGATCCCATCGAGATTGAAAATGATGGAGATGTGTTTCTTCAAAGAGCATTTTCGCGTGGATACAATGTATACATCTCCACTATTTATCGAGGTTGAGGCGCTACAAGATACTCCTCCGCTATAAAAAGGCAAATTGGAGAAAGAGATTCCGATCCCGATTCCATTCCCTCAAAGAATAGACTTTCAACGCCGATACCAAGTAAGGATGTGAATGTTAATGGCGTGGAATTGAAATGAAGATTATTCAATCCCACATAATGAAATTGAGGAAAATATTGCATTTAATTTGAACAAATGATGATGACATTACACGATCGGCGTGTTACAATAGATGAATATGATAGTTGTATAACCTTTACAATTATGATTTAGAGTGTGATGATGATGCTAATGCGTAATGCAAGAAGATGATATTGCATTGATGATGATATCAAGTCAACGGTACATTTGAAGTTCCAATCAAGCAAATTGTGATGCCATTTTGTATCGGATCGATAGATAATCAAAGGTTCTCATTCCACCTATTCAGAATGAAAGTAATTCGCAAACAATAAGAGTAAGTGAAAGGGTAAGTGCATCTCAATTTGTTAGTCATCCTTCATCGCCAACAATCAACCGAAGTTCAAGTAATGATTATTCACTATCCTGCGATGCACCCGGTTGGTCAAATATACCCAACAAAAAGAGTTGCAACGGAAGTTGGCCATGTATGCAATGAAGGAAAATTTTCAATTTAAGGTCATGAAGTCTTGTTCACAAAGGTTCGAGGTAGTGATGTACCCACAATCAGTACATGCGACGCGCTACTGGGTCCTTAATGTAGAGTTGTTATAAAGGTAGTCTTTAAATATCACGCTTAGCCACTCGAGCAATGTCAACCGATCATCGACAAGCAAAGAAATATATAGGGAATCATATTAGATCTAAGTACCAAGTTATCGGTCGCCAATATAGAAAAGAGATTGACCGATGTGCTAATGAGCTGGGTCCGTGATAACATATGACAAGGCATGGAGAAAAGAGAAAATGCATTAAATAGATATGAGGCACCCCAGGAGTCATATCAAACATTGCCCGTGTGGTGTTCAATGTTGGAGCAAAGAATCCAGTACCATAACTCATATTAAGACGGATGATTACAACTGCTTCCAATATTTATTCATGGCCTTAGCCAAAGTATTGTCGGATTTCATAAAGTTAGGCTGTTGAATGTGGATGGGACCCATCTAAAAGGAAAATACAAGGGTACTTTAATTATTGCATCATGCATCGATGGAATGAGCATATACCCTCTAGCCTTTGGTATTGTGGATACCGAGAATGAAACATCATACACTCGGTTCTTTGAAAAGTTTAAGGAGGCTACGGTGAGGTTAATGATTTAGCATTTATTACCGATGTATATGGTTTGGAAAGCGGCTATGCCTCGTATATCCCAACGCTTTATCATGGAAATTGCATGTATCATCTAAGTTGCAATGTGAAACATTTTGGAAAAAATAAACATATCCATATGGCTTTTTATCAAGCCTAAAGCTTATTTGCTCGTAGACTTTGAATGCAAATGCTAAAGCTAGAGGCCATTAATATACGAGCATATCAATATGTCATGGAAGCTAGTCCCGATAAGTGGCAAGAGCTTTTTCCCGCAATAGATACAAAGATAATGACAACTAATATACCGGTGTATGAATGCAATCTTAAGAGATGCTAGGTCACTTCAACTCTACCGGGCATAAGGTCTTTGTTGCAAAACCGGTTTTATGAAGGCCGAAATGAATCAGCAGCCTACCTCCACACCTTACTCCATGGATTGAAAAGATATTAACAAAGAGGCTAAATGAATGCCTGAGATTCACCGAATCCCTTCGAGTTTGTATGAATTTGAAGTTCGTGATTTCAATTCGCTACCACGCTTAACTTGGAAGCTAAAACATGCTCGTGTCGCTAGCTTCAAATGGATGGGTATCCATGTATACATGCAATCGCCGGTCGATTTAGAAATTTGACGCCTACGCCTTGTTCTAAATATTACTGTTTCTTCATGGAGGGAATGCTACGCTAATGACTATATATCCTCTAGATGATGACGCTTCGCATGTATCCCCAACAGAATTGATCGGATCGCCTCCTCCAATAGTTAAGCGCTCTAAGACCTAGGACTCAAGGATTCTCGGCCCGGAGGAGAAATCACCACATCGTAAATGTAGCAGATGCAAGGCTTGGTCACAACCGACAAACATGCACCGTAATATGCCATTATAGATATTCATTTTATTGTGGTATTGTATTAATTGGGTTGTAAGTTAAACCCAAATTTTGTAAAAAACAAAATCCCTATGTCAAACGAAATACTCTGGCTATTAGCCAAGCCCTTTACTATATGCAGTGCCTCTGATATCACCGAAAGTGTGCCGTAGTAGGACTACTAGTTGTTCGCCAGGCACTCGGCAAAATGGCCGAAGTGAAATTCGGCAAGTTAATGGCTTCTGGAATTCACCTCGCCACTTTGCCGAAGCCTCGCATATCACCGAGGTGTCGTTGAAAGCGACTACTGGTTGCCGAGGCTTCTAAGATAAGGGTTGAAGTGAAATTCCAGCAAGTTCGTAGCTTGCGGAATTCGCTACTATGCCGATGCCTCGCATATATACCGAAAGTGTGCCTTTATAGTGACTACTTGGCGAGGCACTTTAAGATAGAGTCGAGTGAAATTCCAAAGAACCTACCTAACTTGCGGAATTTCACTCGCCACTTTGTTGCCTGCCTCCATATCACCGTGTGCCTTTATAGGAATACTCGCCAAATGCGAGGCATTTAAGATAGTAGTTTAGTGAAATTCCGCAGCTACTAAACTTCTGGAATTTCACTCGCCCACTTAGAAGTGCCTCGCGATATTTAGTATTTCGCTTGAGTTTGTTTTAAACAAGTTATTTTGAAATTGTTGGTCGGTACATTTGTTTACTTACAATTTTGAAGTTCATAAATGAATCAGTTCATAAATGAATCAATTGATAGTTTTTACCATTAATAAATTTATATTCATTACAATATTGACTAAACTAATAGTACTTTACATCTCATTGTGAAAATTTCCACAAAGATATTTCTCCCTAAATAAAGCAATGTGATCGCTGTTGAAGTCAAATGGCCTTCCAAAGAACGAGGTATTCTATATACTTCAATGCATAAACACGCAATCACCAAAAAAACACATTGGAATTGGTTAAGTAAATAATAAAATATATTGATACCCTAAAAATGTGTAAATGAGTATTGAAGAAATTACTCGCTTATTTGTCGCTGGAGTGAGGAATCCTCTTCCCGGTCATTCGAATGGAGTTAAGTCCAGCGTTTGATCCGGATGATGAGTGTAGTATTCGCTGACCATCAGAAATACGGAACAAAACCGCCAATGGTCTTGCATTCTTTATTTGAAACCATGACTTAGGTGTCATTTTAATTGCCGAAGTCGATAGGTAATATGCCTGCCACTTAATATCAACCTTCACAACCAATGCGCACTCATTGTTATTCACCGATATATACCTACACCAATTTGGAAAAACTAAAATTTGTAAGTAAAATTAATTACAATTAGTTACAATAACATTGAAAAATATAAAATGGTTAATACTCACAATGTCCTTGGTGCCCAAGATGATGATCCGAGCGCATTTTTCCTCGCATAATAATCACCGGGCGATCGCTCATCTCACTCGCCCAATCAATGTTCGCTTCAAATTGGTCCATGTCCTCATCAACATGTGGATCCCAACCACATGCTTATTATAACGCCTTGCATTGAGGCCTATTATTCACGGACCCAAACAAATATATTGTGTTAGTGTGTACACAATTATTATATTTTGATAATTGAAAACATATACATAAAACGCACTCAAAAGAAGCAATCTGGTTGATCACGCTCGATGGAAATAGTCCGAGTTACTATCGATCCTCTTCTAATGAAATATAGACAACATCCATTCCCTACAAAACAATTATAATAGTGAAGTTTGTTTTGCCCGCACAAAGTAGTTACAACTTGCTTAATTAAAACTATACTTACATCATTATTTAACCACCTCCAGCTAAAGAATATATTATAAACTTCTTTACTTATCTTATCAAAACCGCGACCGTAGACAATTTACTTTTTCTATCCTTAAGAAATTTAGACAATGCAGCCTTTTTTCTTTTGTCTACCGGTTTAAAGGATCCCAAACCACATGAATTGATAATGTGGTTCCCGCTCGGTGGGGATGGTGGCGATAAGCTACTATTTGCTACATAATATACCAAAATAATCATTAGTTCAATTAAGTAAACCATTAATCAAGAAAAGTAAAATTAAACAAATAATCAATGCAAATTAAAAAATAAACCCGTTGTTTATGATGTGTAACCGCCCACCATTGTCTTCAACTCTCAGATATCACGCCTTGTTGCCAATCAAGTCCAAAGTCACCGATATTTGCAAAATCTTCCCGACTCATTTATCATGCCTTCAAGATATCAAGAATGAGCACCCTCGTCAGATTGGTGCTAGCTCGTAGTATACACCGGCTCTCGCCTGTTCCGCTCCGCCGTAGATGAGATACATGTACAACCTGCCCAACATATTGTTTGTCGCCGCTTACCTAAGTTGATCATGTAAGTCTTCGCAACTCCTCCTCGGGAATAAGCTCATTATTCACGATATACTACAAGAACGAAAATACAATTGAAATAAATCATACAACCGATCATAAAAATACACATGAAAATTCAACTCGTTGAACTTACTTGTTTTTGTCAAGACGCCGCCGCCACTTATTATAGTGTAGGATGTTGGGAATTGGTATCCTAGCATCCTTGGATATCCGGACCGAAAGGCTCCGAAATATGTCATGGGAACCATGGGTATCACATGAAAGCCCCACATCTACACAAAAAGTCATAATGAATTTGATAAGAGCACATAATTATAAAATATAAACACAATGACAGTTTATGTAATATAGTGTCACCAAATGCAAGAGGAAACCAGAAAGATCGTAGGATGTCTTGTGCTTCCTTCCATCTTCGACGGAGACCGAAATCGTAAGATCATAGCATAAGTTCCCCATGGATACTTTTCTAGCAAATTATCATTTTCAATGATTGTAAAGTTATTTTTCTTCACTAATCTCGATCGATCGGTAGCAAGCCTCTAGAAAAAGAACATGCAAAGATTTGACATTGTCCCATATTTCTTGATCATTGTCGCATTTGAATTCAATGTTCTCAACGCTGATCAACTCGCTTGTGTCATTGACCCGATTCACCAAAGTACTTCGTCCATGCTATAAGATAAATTCCTCATCTCCGCTTCCTTGTGGAATTTACCACGCTTTAACCTGGAACATGGCAAAGGCCTTCCTATCAAACCTTGCTCCAACTCCATTGAATTCAACTCGATCACGTGGGTCATCGTTGTATAGTTGTCTCAATAGCAGTGGTGCACAAATCCACCACAAAATTGTATCGCCTTCATCCTCGTGAAATCACCAAAAATGAAGCCTCAAATTGATCTATCCCCTTCTCGTAGCTTATCAGATAACTTTGAGTGCCACTCTGCGAGTTGGATATGACGTGAGATGAGCAATATCCCCCGCACCTCTGAATAATTCTTCGTGAAACCTATAACACAAAACATATCAAAATAATCAAAACCTATTAACAAAACCAATCACCGATTTTCAATTGAAACTAACAACAATAGTATGTATGTATAAGTATATATGTGTGAAGTGTATGAATTTCGTGTAATTGCATTCATAACTTTATCGGTATTTCACTCGCCAAATTGTTTAGTCCTCTACCGTATGGCGGTGAAACACTAAGTAAATGAAAGCAACCTCGGCCAAGTTTGCCGAGGCATCGGCCAAATTGGCCGAGGGTGCCCTCCTATTATATACGGATACTCCTCGGCCAAATTTACCGAGGCATCGGCCAAATTGGCCGAGGGGAGCCCTCTTGTTATATACGGATATCCCTCGGCAAATGGTACCGAGGCATCGGCCAAATCGCCGGGAGCCTCTTATATACGGATATCCTCGGCAAATGGTACGAGGCATCGGCCATTGCCGGGGTTCCTCTGTTATATACGGATACCCTCGCCAAATTTGAGGCATCGCCAAGTTGGCAGGTGTTCTCTGTTATACGTGAGACCGCTAAATTTGCCGATGCTCGCAAATTTGGCCGGCGGGTGTCCGTATATAATAGGGCACCCCGCCAATTTGGCCTCACATTTGGCCGGCGGGTATCCGTGATATAACAAGAGCTCCGCCAGTTGGTCGAGGCCCTGCATCTTTGGCCGGGAGTATCCATATATAACAAGAGGGCACCCCTGGCCAATTTGGATGCCTGAAAAGTTGGCCGGCGAGTATCCTAAATCGCCGCCTATACAAATTGTATATGCATACACAATACTCATTCAAATAGAATACTTATATATATAAAAATTCTTTATTTTTTCATAAATTTGTTCATACCTGAGTGCATTAGAGATTCCTCAACCTCACGGCCTCTTCGTGGCACGGCTTCGCCATCGCTGTTGCTTCGGATTTGTCACTAGCCTTCCTCAATCTCTTCAACGGAGCCATTGTTGTCGGTGATGGAGAAGAAGACGGTGAGAGTTGACCCAAAGACTACTAACTTCGTGGAAAAGTTTGACGTGGGTGGTTTAGGAGAATAGGTTTCAGCTAAGAGAGTTAGTGAAGGGTAAATTCTGTATACCGCCTAGATTTTACAAGAAATATAGATTGGTGGGTATTTTTCCAAATAATCGTTATTTTAGTGGTTATTTTACCCAAAAACCCTAAAAATAAAGATATATTTAATTAAAATATAGGCTTTTATTTCTCTATTCTTTACCCCTATTTATTTTTCATTCTCTATTTCAAAATATATTTTAACCATCAATTTTTTTTCAAAATTAATATTTTTTATACCAGCTATAGTAAATTTTACACACTCATAGATACGAATCCATTTGTTTTCTCTTACATTTCCGACGTGTATAATAATTTATCTAGGATAATAATAATTTTTATTAAAAAGTATTTAAATTATTACAAATTAATTTTGTATTTATGTAAACGATTATTGTCGATTTTTATTTTTTCATGAATCCACCTGCACTCATCACCCGATATAAATGATTTGGGCTTTTAAAATCACCCCATGTAAATGATTTGGGGCTTTTCAAATAGGAAGGGTGATTTCCAGCTTTTCAGCTTTTAATAGGTACAATATTGACATAATAGTTACACAACAACTTATAGTAAGCATTTATTAACGTTAGGAAAAATTTAGTTGTTTGATCATCTTTCTGATTGTTATGTGAATATTTCTTCATAGCTCAAAGCCTAGATCTGAAAAATCATTAATTCGATGGGCAACACCCCAGCTCTATAACATTGAGATTTTGGGCTTTTAAAAAATTAAAATGGGAAGGTTGCGCATAAAATAAGGATATTTACCCAAATGCCCACATAACCAATAATTTGGCCCAAACTACCCACTCACTCATAACTATGTTTAAAATGTCCATATATTTTACTAGACTACCAAAAATACCCTACTTTACTTATATCTTCAACTTGCATATTTTCTCTAGTTATGTTATCTGAACTCACCCTAGCTCATTTTCACTTGTTTTTCTCTCTTCTCTTTCTTAAATTTCTCATCCAAATGTACCTTCTATCGAACTACAACTATTGTTGCTGAAAGATCTGTGATAAAGTGTTTGAATTTGAGCTACCATTGTCAACAAGTAACCAGATATCTTCATAAAATAGGTAAATATTTTTCAGATTTAAGTGTTTATTTTCGTTTTCAATGATATAATGCTTGAGCTTTGTAGCTTTTAAATAAGTTTAGAGTATTATAGCATTAGACAACATTGTTGTAGAAAAAAATTATGTGAAAACTCTCATTTTCACTTGTCTCATACTGTTCAGAAAAAATTATAAAAATCTCGCTAGTATTACCGCATGTGTATTGACAAATGCATTTACTCACTCGTATACTAGTGAGTCTTGCTACCATATGGCAAGTACACCAAACACTATACTTTTTGAATTTCACTTACGCCTAGTGGCGACTCACTATTACTGGCTAGACTTGCTACCAGGTGGCAAGTCTCGCTAGTATTACTGCATATGTATTCACGAATACATTTACTCACTCGTATTCTAGTGAGTCTCGCTACCATATGGCGAGTACACCCAACGCTATGCTTTTTGAATTTCTACTTACCGTCTGGTGGCGAGACTCACTACCAGGTGGCAAGACTCGCTATCAGGTGGTGAGTCTCCCTAGTATTATTGCATATGTATTCACGAATGCATTTACTCGCCAGATACTAAATGAAGTCTCGCTACCATATGGCGAAGTACACTCAATGCTACACTTTTGAATTTCTACTTACGCCTAGTGTAAAACTCGCTACCAAGTTATGAAACTTGCTATCAGGTGGCGAATATTGTTCACGACAGCCCTATACTACAATATGACTTACTCTCGCTACTAAGTGACGAGTAAACCCTAAAATAATATGAGCTCTCTATATTGTTATCTAGTCCAAAAACTTTCCTAGTCTTGTGATAAAATTGACCTAATTTATATTGTGCAGGGTTATCAATGGATGACATCGTAATTGTTATTCGGTACAATGAGAGTTTTGTTATGAATCAAGAAAAAGAAAATTGGGAGTATGTGAACGGTAGAAACAAAGCAAGGTTAATAAAAAAAAATTGTACACATGACGAACTACTTCAAATTGCATACCATACAACAAATATAGATCGCATCCAGTTTCATATTATAATGAAGAATATATTTCGCTCTTGCTATAAGTTGGACCCTATAGAGGTTGAAGGCGATGCAAATGTCCAATGTTTTATTAAGGAGCAATCACATGTTGATCCCTTACATAGATCCCCACTATATATCGAGGTAGTGCAAAAGATTTTAGAAGATCAACGAGAAAAAAGCAATAGTTGTGGTAATGCATTTCTATCAGAGAGTGAAAGTAATCATTGTTCTTCATCAATTTCTATTACAAACATCTACACAACCCCAATTTGGAGATCAGGAATTGAAATCCCATCAAATGTAAGAGGAGGTTGGCCACCAGTTAATTTGGATGATGATATGGTTAGCATGGCATGGGATAATAGAACGATATCATATGAGCCTGATATCCAACAATTAACCAATTTTCATAACAATGGTGGTACTGATCTAAATGAACAAGCAGAAAATGATGATATCGCTCACGATCACGACATTGAAGTTGATAATGATGATCAACAATTTGAAGAGTTGGGGGTTGATGTAGATATAAATGAGGCAATTGAAGTTAATGTTGTATAAGAAGGATATGCGACAGCTATTCCTTTAGTAGAGGAAGGATATACCCCGGTTGATGTTCCTATTGGTTTTAATAGTTCTGTCCCTTATGATAACATACCGGTATTGGTAGACACACAACCGACTATACATCATACATCTCATGATAATAATCGACATACATCTCGATCTGATAGTCATCATACATCTCGAGTTGGTGGTGCTCCTTCAACATCGCATACTGAGTCAGTGGAACTAATGAAAAATCACAAATCAATGATATAGAGGTTGGACAAATATACAACAGTAAGAGAGAGCTACAATTAAAGCTGGCTACTTATACTATTCAACACAAATTTGAATTCAAAGTTAAAAAGTCATGTTCACGAAGATACGAGGTTATTTGTGTAGATGACACTTGTGAATGGCGGTTACGCGTAATAAAATTGAAAATTTAGAATTTTTTCTATTAAGGTATTCCAACAAACACACAACCGCCATCGCTGAAGAACATGTATGTAAATCATCGCAAGCATCGCCTATATATATTGGACAACGATAAAGTCGAAATATGATGGAATCGCCGACAAGATAAACTTAAGGAAATTGCATTTGATAATCGAGAGAACTTGGGGTATAAATCAGTTACAAAAAGGCTTGGAAGGCAAGAGAAAATGCATTGAATAGTATCAGAGGTACTCCCGAGGAGTCATTTCAACAATTGTCATTGTGGTGCTTAATGTTGGAGACAAAAACCTGTGTACATTGACTCGACAGACGTAAGGTCAAAATTTCTTATACTTCTTTATGGCTTTAGTCAATCGATTCGGGTTTAACAAACTTAGGCTGTTGTTGCGTTGATGGAACACATTTGAAAGGAAAATTTAAAGGTACTTTATATATTGCAAAGATGTCTTGATGGTAATGAGCAAGTATATCCTCTCGCTTTGGTATTGGAGACACCAAAATGAATCAGATACACCGGTTCTTTCAGAGGTTTAAAGAGGCATATGGTGAAGTTGAGAATCTTGTGTTTATTACTGATAGACATAAAGGTTTAGAGAAAACGATTGCAACAATATATCTCAATGCTCATAATGGACATTGCATGTATCATCTTAGTTGCAATGTGAAACAACATTTTGGAAAAACAAGCATGTGCATATGGCTTTTATCGTGCAAATAAAACTTACCTCGTCGATTTCGATAAGCACATTAATTTAGCATCGATCGATAGCCGAGCACATCGCTATGTAATGGAAGCTGTCCCAATCAAATGGGGTAGATCTCATTTTTTAGGTAACAGATACAATATAATGACAACCAATATTGCAGAATGCATGAATGCAATATTAAGAGATGCTAGATTCCTCTCTATCATACCATTACTTGAGAGTATAAGGACCCTGATGCAGAGGTGGTTTTATGAACGACGTAATCAGCGCAACTGCATAACACCCGCCACACCGGTTAGAAATTAAACTTAAAAAAATACTTGATGCATGTGCTACTTTGGATGTGACACCATTGAGTATGTATGAATTTCAAGTCTGTGGTATTGATTTCATTGCATCTGTTAATTTGCAAACCAAAACATGTTCGTATCGGGAATTTGACCTCAACCGTTATCCATGTAAACATGCAGCTGCCGCATGTCGATTTCGAAATGTCTCATGTTATTCATTATGTTCTGAATTCTATAACGTATCTGCATGGAGAGATTGCTATGCCAACACCATCTACCCACTCGATGATGCTCGCCTTTGGCATGCACCACCGGAGGTGCTCAACCAAATAGTCCTTCCTCCAATCGTACGTCGAGCACCGGGAAGACCTAAGACTTGATGGATCCCATCTAGAGGAGAAAATCAACCAAAACGTAAATGCAGTATATGCGGTGTACTTGGTCATAATCGACAAACATGCACTGGAAGTGTTCCTCTATCTTGAAAATATATGTTTATTATTATGCCTTAATGTTCTTAGGTGCATGAAATTTTTGATCCATTTGGTATACCCTTACTGTTCTTACATGAAGTAATTATCGTTGAGCTTGTTATGAATTTGATACATTATGAATTGATGTTATTTATGTAGTGTTGTATGATATCTCATACTATAAGTGTTGTATGATGTCGATAGCGAGTAGTTCTTGATAACACATCGGACTATCTTTCATTATACTCGCCGCCCGGTGGTAAGTATAATTCAAGATTAATAGGGTTCTCTAGATTTTACTCCCCGACGGCAAGACTCGCCACCTAGTGGCGCAGTAACTTGAAAGTTATATGTATTTATCGACTCGCCAACTGGTGGCGAGTAACTTTAAAGAACTTTCAATTTATCTATACTCGCCAATTGGTAGCGAGTCTCGCCGCCAGGTGGTAAGTATAATTCCAGATTAACAGGGTTCTCTGGATTTTTACTCGCCTCCTGACGGCAAGACTCGCCACCTAATGGCGAGTAACTTGAAAGTTATATGCATTTATTGTACTAGCCAACTGGTGGCGAGTAACTTTAAAAAACTTTCAATTTGTATATACTCGCCAATTGGTGGCGAGTCTCATCACCAGTTTGTGAGTAACTTCAAAGAACTTTACATTTGACTACTTGCCAACTGGTGGCAAGTCTCGCAACCAGTAGGTAAGTAATTAAGATATAAACAATTCAATTTAAATGCAATTATATATTGAAGTAAGAAAACAAATAATAAACTATATGTTATGTAAAAATAATTGTCTACATACTTAAACGGTGATGATAAATGTCCATTGCATATTTCTCACGGAAAACTCAGATGTTATCTTGGCCATAATCAAAGTTCTTACTTGAACTTAAGTACTCAATGCACTTAAGCATAACTACACCACAATCACCACTAACAGTTTGTTGTGGACAATCACTCCTTTGGCGACTTATGCTAAATGGTTGCGAATTGTGTACGCTTGGATGCAAGTTCTGTCAAGGCCATAAAACCACTTTTGTTAAGCAAGTACGGAAATAACACTCCAAGTGATTCTCGCTGTTCACTTGAAACCAATCCAAGGTTCCCATAATTGAATCAACAACGTGACATGCCTTTTGGAATATCCACATGTGCCGCTAACCAATGTTTATTCTCGCAATTTACCGGGACATACACCTAACATTAAAATATATAAAAGATATAAATACAGGTCAAGTGATGACAAGTATCAGATTTACATACAAAATAGATTAAAACTTACATGATCGATTTTATTCCAAGAACTTGAATGCGCAAGTAAAATTCTCTTAACGTATTTAATTAATGTGGCATCAATATCCACAGTCCAATCATGCTTAGGAACTGGAGGTCTTTTATTTGGGTGGGTATGTATGTTTATCTTTGTGATAGCATCATATGTTACCCACATCCAACTCTAAAATATTACATAGTTAGTTAGAACAACCTTAAAACATCCAATTCTATGTGCAATCAGTATAATTGTGATGTAATGTTTCATTAAATTGATGAACTTACCCAAAACATAACATCCACTATTATGCATTATTGATTAAACAGCTGTGGATTAGCTTCTTTTCTTCGTCGCTAAAAAAATAGTATTGTATCAATTTCCTGTATTAAATGAAACAAAATAATAAGAAAATCTAAAACATATATCATAAAAATGAAATGCAATTGTCAGTTTAGTATACTTACATTATCCCTCAACCAATCTCCACTATTAATGATATTTTGTAAGCTTGGTTTACCCAACCTCTCGTATATACAATCATGGTCTACTCTATTGGAATCCTCTAAGAAGGTCATCAGTGCATTTCGATCCACGGGTGGTATCGGTTGGAACGAATCAAACATCACTTGCAAAGGTTCCTTCTCTCTAGGAGGCCCCGAATTCGGCAGTTGCGTGAAAGGGGATTTTAGGATTGCCGATTTCTTTATACATCTTCCAAAGACGAAGTTTGGGTTGTTTTTCCCGACCATTCTCTTTTTCTTTTACGTACATAGGGTGTAGTGGTGGATGTGTTGATAGTTGAAGGGTCGATGAAAGTTACAATATCCTCACTAGCAACAATCTCTGTTGGTGGTTTTTGTGAGGATGGTGGTGGTGGTGGCGGTGGCGGTGGCGGTGATGGTTGATAAGGTGAAATTAGACTTATACGTACTTCATCATCCTCAATTTGCATAGCAAGACAAAACACATTTGTTATATCACAAATATTAAATAAAAACCATTAACCCTAAGTAAAATAATGAGAGCAACGTACCCCAACATCTAGGTGATGCATAATGGCCTGGACCATACTCGAGAGCTTACTAATCTCATCAGCATGTTGACGATGCATATATGCAATTCCCATAATGCATAATGCTAATATCTTTGGTGTGCTGATGCATCTCAAAGAATTTCAAAACGAATCATTTCTAACTTCTTATCAAACATTGCTACATCCGGAGATGAAGATATATGATGTGGATGTGATGGGAATGTCCGGCGGCTCTTTAACATGTCCCCGACTAGTTCCTCGTGACTTGGTTCATCATGTGAACCATTTGTGTGCATCTACCTCCACAAAACTTCCGTGGACTATAATAATGAATTTCATTCGCTTTATACTTGAATGCTATGAGGTGTTTACTCTTTTTCTCATTCGCAGTCAGAGTAAACATGTTATATACTGGATACTGTGGGGAAAAAATATAAAATGTTTAACATGCAAGTCTAACACTTGATATAAATTCAGGCTTAAAAACTGTAAATAAATAAATAATATAAACTTACATCCTCTTTCTCAAATAACTTAGTTCGAAGAGTTTCAAACAACACTGTTGATGGGAACTTCCAAGCTAAGATTCCGGAAATCGACTCAGAAAGTGCTTCCGAACCTAATGATAGGCATTGAGATAGTTTCAAAGCCCCAAATCTTATAGAAAATAAATTTTATGTTAATATATTAACACATTATAATTTATAAACAAATATTCAAAAACGTTAAGTACATAATATACAACATATAAATAAAAATGTTACCTGAAATGCCAAAGGGAAACCGTATAGAGTATATGTGTTCAAATTGTTGTTACGTGAGATGCCATTACGAATTTTTTCAATTGTCAACTTGAAAAACATATTCCCCCAAGGATACTTCTCGCACAGCTTTTTATTCTGCATGATCTTTAAGTTTTCATTATTAATTGGTCTTCTCTTCTCACCACTTAAGAAAACAATCTCAAGAAGGTAGAACATGCAAATGGAGACATTATCGTCAACCTCAGACTTGACAAATGGGTACTTCTCAAACTTAGTTATCATATCCTTTGCGCTGATTGTGCCTATACTCCCAAAATACTTGTTCCATAATCGATCAGTAAGTCCAAGCATTTCCCCAATAGGTGGTAGTGTGCCACAGTTCGATCCACTAACAATTGCAAATGTATGTCGATCAAACCTTGCACCATCCTCTAAAGTTAAACTCAATCGCATTGGGTCCGAACATTCAATTTGTCGTACTCATTAATTGGTGAACAAAGCCGCAAAATATCATGGACCGCATATCCAAAAATCTCCAAAACATGTATCCTTAAACTTCTTAATACCTTTGGCACCAAGCTTCCGCTTTTATTAAATCGACATGAGTCAAATTAGCCAAATTTGTCACATTCTGTCTGATTCCGTGTTGTTTCACAGGTACAATGAAATTCCTAAGTTATTGTACCTATATATAAACATTGTTGCATTATGTAAAAAATAAATAAATAAATTTAACAAAATATATAATTACATTAACATGTATTCTTAAATTTAAAATTATTAATATAGAGACTTATAATAAGTATAAAAAAAGTTAAAACAAAAAATATACTAAAATTACACTTACTCGCCACCTGGTGGCGAGTAAATATAAACTGAGGCGAGTAAGTAGCTTGCTCGCCACCTAGTGACGAGTCTCACCCCATGGTGGCGAGTAAATTTCCAATGATCACATAAAGCTTGGGTAACTCACTACCTTATGGCGAAAAATCATGTCCATATTCAATGGGGGCTAGTTACTCACTACCATCTGGCAAGTCTCGCCACTAATTGGAAAGTAAGCTTCATTAAATATGTTTCTTACTCGCCATTAGGTGGCGAGACTCGCCACCAACCATTGAGTAAGCCCCCATTTTGATAGTTTACACTTATGACAATGAGAAACAATAGCATTCAAATTTTCTTTGCAATTTTTCAGACACATTTTTATACACAAATACATCCATACTAAATTATTAAAAAACGCAAGGCTCAAGAAAAGGATTAACAAACAAATAGAGCAACACAAGATAGAGAAACTATCAAATTGGATAGAACATTTTTTTGACATAAAATCTAAGTAATCAAACAATATAAAGTAACAACTTCTCATTCCCATATATACTTCTACAAGACAAGTAGCAGGAAATATAAAATTGTTGAAGATAAATTGATCATAGCGCTTTTCAAAAGCTGAAAATCTATATATAATACATATATTTCTGTTAGGATAGTCAATGTGTTAATCCCACACTGATAAATACCACTTCTCAAAACATATGCCCTCAATATAAATGAACTAGAACCAGCAAGGAGCAATAACTGATAGCATCTATACATTATTCAAACCATTTACGGTTTGCCATTTGCATTTAATCTCATATAGTTGTAATCTAGTATTAAAATCACAGAAAATTCAATAACAATTCAACAAATTCAAATAAATAATTTTAACAAAAATGAATCAGAATCTTCTCTTGACCAATATATAACCATAACCCAAAATGAGTACAAATCAAAACGACTACAAACCCTAAAAAACGATTAAGGTTTTACCTTTTGGGGATTTGAGGTTGAGGGAATGGTAACAGTAGGAACTTTAACAGGGCTCTTATCAACAGTTGATTCTTGCGATGGAGGTGACTCAGAGCTCTCTTCTCGCACAGGGGAGGTTGTTTTCCTCCTCTCAAATCTGTATTGTTCCTCTTGTGATTTTTTTGTATTGGTTTTCTTCTTGTTGCAGGTGTTTTCCTCTTAGGAGGCATTTGAAATATTGACAGTTGATGGAGAAGAAGAAGAAGAAGAATATCAGAAGGAGTGGCGAGAAAACAACTACACGGGTGAGAAAGAGATCGTGGGTAGAAGAAAGAGCACTCGTAAATTAAAATTTAAAATAAGGGTGTTTTGGGTAAAAAAGGGTATTTTTAACATAATTATGGATGTATGAGTATTTCAGGCCAAATTATTGGTCATGTGCGCATTTGGGGTAAATACCCATAAAATAATCATCATGATTTTTAAGAGAAAAAAATCTCTTATTTATTTATTAATTGAAATTTTTTTATAATTTATTATATAAAAAAAATTTAATAAAAAAATTCAGTGCCTCCTTCGTCAAAATCCATAAAAGTTTTTAAATTAAAAGTTTATAAAAATCTATAAATTTTTTAAAATTTTTATAAAAATCTATAAAAACCATCATTTGAAGAAGTTTATATAAATTTCAATTAAATGCATCACCTTAAAATACCGTGCCAAACATGATAAATAAATTTCGGATATGATTTCTTATCTCATCCTTACTTTTCCCGTGTACCAAACTCTGTAAAAGGGTAAAACGGTTATGAATAAAAATTTTAACCGGGTTAAGCAACTCAAAAAATAAGAGTTCACTAATAAAGAGGGTATTAGTGTAACAAAATTGAAATTAAAAAGGTGTTAATATAATTATCCAAAATACAAAGCCTTTCTAGAAGATCGTCAAAAAAAATAAAGTGTTAGTTTAATTTTTCCTAATAATAATAATAAATCCAATAAGAAAGATCATCATCCAAAATGGATGGTACAATTCGGATTTAACAATACAACATGGTCATAAAAGATTTAAAATCTGAAAACATAAACATCATCAAATGGAGTTCTTTCAATTCTTTTTCGAGGAAAATAATTATTATTGTTGTAGTCAATTTTTCTCACTAGTATTATATCAGGAGAAATATTCACCATCATTTTTAAAATTATAAATGGTGTCAAGGCATGCTAAAAGTTGAATATTAATATAATTGATCATTGAAATATCTATTTTACCATTGCCCCTCTAGCCACTTCGCGAACCAAAATGACAAATCACCCTCTCTAACTTTCCATTGGTTATTTTCAATAACCACTACTTACACAACCAGCTAAAGCTTTCCAAAACCATGACCCAGACTCTCCTAAAATAGTTAGATAAATCAATCATCATTATAAGAAATTCTACTAGAAGCAATGAAAATCTTGCAATATTTTTAAAATTAGTAGTTAAATGGGTACGTGTTTAGTCACGGAATCGAATTTCATAACACAATTTAAAATTTTTTATCAATCAACTACTATATATAAAATGTTACTGGATCTCATAGTAAAATGTATAAAAATTTGGCGCCAACATTGCCTCCAAAAAAAAAGATGATGTGGCATTGCATGTAACATAGCTATAATAATTGCTTTATGACTAATTGCTCTAAAATAAAAACAATATATATATATATATATATTTTACTAAATGATATATAATAAAAAATAAAAAAGAGAAATTAACATCTTTTGTCATGTTGTAATGTAGTCCAAAGCATATATATATATATATATATATATATATATATTTTACTAAATGATATATAATAAAAAATAAAAAAGAGAAATTAACATCTTTTGTCATGTTGTAATGTAGTCCAAAGCATTCGTGTTTATGTAAATATAAATATATAATAAAACTAGGAAACCTCTTTTTTTTTTTTTTTAACTAGGAAAGCATTAGAAACTAGGAAACCTCTTTATTGTCTTGTAAACTAGGATTAGGATTAGGGAACAGGTGTAATACTGTTTTTAAGATGTAGATGGGTGCGTGCGTTTTTAAGAAGATAGACTAGAGGATTCATCTCGCTCTGCCTTATGCCTTCACTCTAGAAATTGAATAATCTTAATCCAGTATTTGAATATATATAACACCCACGCATCATTCATGCATCAATATAGTGATACGCATAATAATATATGGGGTATTTTATAAAATACGTAATTAGTCACTGAAAATGATCAGAAATTGTATTTTGGCAACATATTAGGATTCCTCTCTGCTTTAGGTTTTCAAGGTAATAAGAAAACTTATAAAATGGTAGAAGAGACCCCTTGATGATAACATATCTATTTATTTACCTTTAATTGATTCAATTTGACTTCAAAATATTTTTAAAAAGTAAAATAAAAAATTGATTCAACTTGCAATTGCATAATTGACAGAATAAGACAGCTAGCAAGCAGTAGTACTTAGTTAATCTTGTTTTCATGGAAAAGTCATTAGCATGCATGTGATTAATATTATTAGCATGTGATTAATATTGTTTTTTCACAATTGTTTTATAGCTTGATGAATTGGGGAAAACAAAACATAATTTTACCAACATTTCAAGTGGCAAAAAATATAATTTTAGACTCCACTAGCTGAATATATGTAGCCCTTTTACTTTAGCCATGCATGGCTGGCCTGTTCCTCTTTACCTCCTTCTTGTATGGAAATTTTAGATTCTTGCACTTTGATTCTATTTTTCCATCTTAGTCTGTATTGTCTATTACTTTCGTACTCATGTTCCACCTGTGACATTCTTTTATTGTAATTATTTACCTGCTAGTATCATTCGTTATCTACATTTTCCCTATTCTTTATCAATTTAGTGTGCTCTAATTGACTTGTACTGGGAGTTATGTTCACATGAAGTTCTCCATACACTCATTTAAGTATTGAAAGCCCTAGTTGCATTCTGCAGAACCTTTAAATAGTCCTATTATATTAAAGAAAGAGGAAAATAGACAAAAAAAAAAATTAAAATTTCATGTATCTAATTAAAACTGTTTTATTGTTGTTATCTTCACTTACATCACTCAATGCCGTTGGATATGATCGTTGGGACTTTTTTATTTAGTTTCAAGGTTTTTGGCTTTATATATACATAAGTATGTAAATCATTTATATTATATGCAAATTAAGTGTACAAAAATGACGTGCAAGTACAAAATTGACGTGGATCTTTACTGAAATTAACAGAGGAATCATTTATTTTTATTTTTTGGTGAATAGAGCAATCATTTATTGATTGCTAATATTGATGGCAATGTCCTGCAAAGTTGCTTGATTTTATATTAGTTATGTAAGTTCCTGTTGATATTACTTAGTACTCTATGATCTATTTTAAATGGGTCAATCTTAGACCCTGTGTGTGCATGTTCAGAGAATGAGTTTGCTGCTTGATCATTAATAATAATATGGATATCATGCCAATTTGAACTATAAAAATGTTCATCTTTAATGTAACTCAAATACTAAAACAATACTCTTTATGTAATTAATTTATTAGTTTGCTAGGTGGTGGCTTTTATTCCGTTAGTAAGATCTCATTTGGTAACAATATTTGTTTTTGGTTTTATTTTTTTTCTCTTGAGTTGTCTATAATTTGCTTAAGTTAAAAATTAATTAGAGATTTATTAATATTAAATAGACTACTCAACTAAATATAAATAAGGCAATGGAAAACACAAACAGAAAATAAAAACACTTTAAATTTGTGTTTTTATTTTTATTTTAGATAATATTGTATTTTTCATTTTATATTTGTGTTTTAAAGTGTTTTTATTTTTCTTTGTGTTTTTTTTCTTTCTGTTCACATTTATAATAAAATAAAAGGATTAAAAATTCTACTAAGTATTAATTAACTTTTAAATTATACACAACTATTACCAAATAAGCACTTTTTTTTGATGAATACCAAATAAGCACTTAGTATCAAAGAGTTGAGACCAAATTATGTCTTAAAAATCCCTGCATTGTCATATGCTACTGATTTTCCAAAATAATAATAATAATATAGTACACAATACAATAGATAACATCTCTCCAAATTTCACATCAGAATTCCATTGTAAAGAAATGAATTAAAATCAAAGAAAGAAAGAAAAATTTGAGAGGAGAGATGGTAAAAGCTAATTAATATACCTGGTTCTGGAATTTCTCCCATAAGTGTCGTATGGTGGTATTGATATTAATGTACTTGTCACCACTCTCCTTGACGAACTCCTCTATGACCATGTCATCCTTTTTAAAGACTTTATAATCTACTTGTACATCATCATTTGAATTAAGCTCAGCTTTCACACGCCAACCTACGTAATATTTACTCATGAAAGTGTGCAGTTCTGGGGCGGTTACAGTCACATGATCACAGAAATTGCTCATCTTAGGGCAATTACCTACAACTAGACTGCTCAATTTCGAAATTCCAAAGCACAATTTCCTGAGTGGAAGCTTGTGAGACAAGGTAAGTAGTTGAGCACCAAAACTCCAACTGATGAAAACAATATTATTATTTAGAGACGATGATGACGAGGCCGATGACAATCCCTGCTGCAGCTCTTCATCATCATCATCATCATCCGTTGCAATTATTTCTCTCATACTTTGGCACTCAGATATTACCATCACTTTGAGTAGTCTCAGGTTTTAGCTATAAAGGAGTGAATAAATATTTTATCCCAACACACTTTTCAACCCTCAGAACTGTCAAAGCTTGGAAACATACCCAGGAAGACACTGATTTCTTTGATTCAAGAGATGTCAATTTCTTAAAATCCATCAACAAATTTAAATTGGGCAGCTCTCCTATTGTTAATATCACCGAACTTGAAAGATGATCATCACAACCTAGGCCTCCTGTTCTGTATTTACCATGCCCCAAATCTTATTGATGGATTTGCACCCCACAAATTCAATGATTTCAAGTTAGAAAATGAAACCTGCTTGCATACATAAAGGCCAAAAAATCATATAGTCAAATTTGATTAGCAGTGCGTAATGCATGTACATATGATAATCATTCACAAATTTCAAAATTAACCTATAATATAACACAAACATCAAAAATTGTATTTTTATGCAAATAAGTACTAATGAATGAATTCTAATTAATTGTTAATTGTGGAAGAAGATTTGTGTAAATACCGAACATGGAGCAGGGAAAGACAACGGAATAAGTAGAAAAAATGAAAAAATAATTGAAGATGATGATCACCTTTTGGTCATGGAAGAGAGGTTGTGTAGGCTCCAGGTCCGTTTCTTTATCTGTAGAACCTGAGATGAATGTTCTGAATTCAGGACATCGATGTATTTCCAATTTTTCCAAAAGTGGACATTGGGTGTGATCCCCTGTACAAAACCTTTGGAGGTTTTGAAGATCCATAAGGGAAATATACTTTAATGCAGGGAAGCGAATGTTTTTCGTTGAAGTCCTTCCTTCTCGTAATTCTTTGGTGACTACTACCTCTTTCATCAACCCACACTTATAAACTTTTAGGATTTCAAGATGCACGAAAGCTGCAGCCACAGATGCTGATAATAGATTCTCTGAACGAACACCGGTCACTTCCAATTTTGTTATATAAAAGCTTGGTAGATGTTGATCATTTAGAGAAGATATTTCCAGATGATCATCAGCCTATAACACCAAAATCCGTTTAATATATATGAAAGCACGTATAGTATGTATGTTCAATAAGCATTCCAAGATGAAAGTTACATAACTATGAATTTAAAAAAAAAAAAAAGGCAAACCAAAGTTAATATATAATGGTTATAAGGAAATTAATTAATAGAGATCACCATTTTGTTGTCACTGGGCAAGCACATCCTGTCCGAGTTCATAACTTGATGATGATCTTCTTCTTTCTCAATTGTGGTCCACAGTGGGCAATTCTTTATGATCAATTTCTTTATGTTTATGCAATGGATAAGAATTTCAGTAGAACAGAATCTTGAAAGCTTTTAAGATTGGAAAGCAATACTTGTTCTAATTTAGGGAACAACATTTCTTCTTCAGGTACAAGTGCTTCTCCAGGTGCTGCTAGTATTTCTTCCATTTCCTACACTCCTTCACAGATAGCGTCTGAAGCTGTACGAGGCTTTTGGCAATCGCAAAAGACAACGCAATCTTGAGCCTATTGCACCAACTAATTTCCAACGTTGTTAAATTCTGAAAGGAATAGGATTTCTCAGCAGAAAGTTGGACTCTCCATATCCTTATGCATTCCACAGACCATAAATCCAAGGTTTCTAAGCTAGGGAATGCAACCTGCGAAATTAACACTCTATTGTTTAAAATTAAGTGCTTAATTAATCTCATATAAGACTTGGATTATATATATTAACCAAAAAAAGACTTGGATTATATATAAGTATATGAAATACCTTCGGATTAAAAAGGAGGTGGCAGAATCACTACTACTCCCTTCGTCTTGATTACTCTCTGAGCTGAACTTAATAAACTCATGCTGTAGATCTCCAAGTTTCAAATTGTTTAGTTTAGGAAACTCAATTCTCTGATCCAATTGTGCAGCTAATTCATCATCAGAATTAACTACTACTATCTCTTCCATGTCTTTACATCGGCTCACATCTAACACTTCAAGCTGTACAAGGCTTCTGGCAATTGGAAAAGAGAAGAGATACTTCAAACTACGACATTCATGAACTCTTAGTGTTCTTAAATTCTGCAGCTTATAATTACATGATGATGTTCCTGAAAGTTTCATGTCCCACCATATCTGTTTCATATTTAGCTTCCTCAATTCCAAGGATTCTAAATAAGGAAATGCCACCTGTAAATATTTATCCATTCTAATTACTTTCATAAGAGGAACAATTATGTAAGATGAACATCATCATGTAACAAGTATAGCAACAAGTGATTAATATGAATTCAAGTTCTAAAATACAAAATTATATAAAAGGTACATACCTTTTGGTTGAATAGTGTGGAAGCTGAATCAGTAGTCGAGAATGGCTCCTCCTCAGTATTTTGTCCTTGATTAGGTGTACAACTTCTTGTGTCACACTCCGACCAGAATCCAATAAGCTTCGGTAGATTGCTTAGTTTCATTTCCTTTAATTTAGGAAATTCAATGCATTGATTCACTGCCGATTCAGAATTAACAGCACCTTGTCTTTCTAATAAGGTAACTACCTCTTCCATCGCATTGCAAGATTCCACTACAATTTTCTCAAGCTTTTGGCAGCAGACAACGGCAATAAACTCTTCAATTTACCACACCTTTCCGCTTTGGCTTCTCGTAATTTTCCAAGTGACTCTGGACTCGTGCGTTCCCCAAAGCATATATTCTCTAGGTTACCCATTTGCTTAAAAGAAAATGTCTCCAAGCTTGGCAAAATATTATGATCATCAGAAAGATAGTGCTCCACCGCAGATTTAATGACGTACTGAGTTTCAACATTGTTGACTTTGAGATTCTTCAAATGTGGAAGACCAGCATCCCTATTCAACTCATAAACAAGATTTTTCAAACCTTTAATTCCATCTATATACAAATTTTCTGACCTTTTCAGCAACATTTTAAAGCCTCGCTCTCCTAATAGACTGTTTATACTGCATTGAAACTTGAGTTTCAATATTCTTGATCCTTCAAAATGATCATCATCAGCTCCAAGAGTTATGTTAAATCTTTTCACATCTGTACTGAATAAGTCTTTTGGCAGCATGTTAGCTTCTGGTATATGTAAAAATAAAGTGGTCAACTTAGCCAAATTCTTTATCTCTAAGGCTGGCATTGTTTTCTTCATCATTGACTACTCCTTCCACCTTCCAATTCTTAAAGCTCCTTTCCATATTCAACTCTTCTAAATTTACCAATCTTGATATGACATTTGGGGAATTACCTCGAGCTTCCTGCAGTTTCTCAAATTTAATACTTGTAAACAACTCAACTGTCCTATCTGCTCTGCCAACTTCACCAAAGTCGATCCTCCAAGATCAAGAACTTTTAATTTCTTCAGCTCTCCAATCAAATCTATGTCTCCAATGTTAGCACAGCACAGATGTAATGCCTGAAGATTTTGAAGGAAAGAAAATGACGTGGGTAATGGTTTTAAATGTAAATGAGATAAATTTAAGACTCGAAGTTCTTTTGCTTCTTCAAAAAAAGGGTCTGGAAGCGAAGAATGTTTTCTCCACATCCAAAGCAAATGCAAGTTTGAACATTTCAATCTTGATGGGAGAGACTCATCCTCATAATTGGCACCCAATGAAATTGCAACAGCGTCTTTGAGTTTGTCGTTCTCCAAACACTCTTTCAGCTCATCATTACCTCTGATGTTATACATGTTATAGGGATCTGCAGATGCAATTGATATTCCAACATCACGAATGATGTCATGCATCTTGACTGAATCAACATCAGTACCATTCGACAACAAACCATGAGCTTTCAATTTATCCAGCAAAGTCTGCAGCCTATCTCTTGCCGCTTCCAAAGTGTAGACATTTTGGAACAAACCCCATCCTGTAACCAAATTCAACAAGTCTTGGATAGACATGTTTGCATCTTCCTCATATAGACAACATAACAAAAATATTTTCTGTGATTGATCTCCATCTTCTTCATCTTTTAAAAAATCATAACTTAGTCTTACACTGGAATATACTTTTTTGCTCAAAGTGGAATTCTGAAGTCGTCTCAATGCATCATTCCAGGCGTGTAAACCTTTGTTTTTCAAAGCATGTGCAACTGTTACTATTGCAAGCGGTAAGCATGCACATTGTTCCACAATCTGAATGGCCGTAGATTTTAACTCAGAATTTTCATCGTCAGATGAAAAATCATCACCGACTATCTTGGCAAAATAAATCCATGCTTCGCTTTCTGATAGAGGTTCAACTTTGAAATTATTCTCCACATTTACATCCATATCACCTTGTAAGACATCTTGATTTCTAGAAGTTAGCAATATCTTGCATCCCTTCTGATGATCTTGATCAAAATCTATTCCAAGAGCATGAAGATCTAATTTCTTCCAAACGTCATCAAGAATTAGGAGTAATTTTTCTTCCTTCCCTAGTCGATGTCTTAATCTATCTGATCTTTCCTTCACTCCATCCTCATCTTGAAACACTAGATGGAGTCCCTTTGCAATGTCTTGCTGAACCTTTTCAAGGTTTGGTGATTCAGAAACTGTGACCTCAATTGCATCATCAAATAATTTTTCTTTCAGTGCTTGTCTTGCAACTTCTTTGACAAGTGTGGTTTTGCCTATACCTGGCATGCCATACACTCCTACACTTGTAATATCATCCTTCCTTAGTGCTTCAAGGATTCCTGTCATAATTGAATTTCTTGTGCAGAAGGCCATATAATCTTTGCTCCTGAAATTGTGTTGCAGAATGGGGACGTAAGAAATGCTGTCGAACTTGCGGGCAACAATGATTTCAGCAACAGATTGTGCCATCTTCTTTGCTTTCTTACTTAGTCTATGACGCAACACCAAATTCGGAAACAGATAATTAGTGCTGGAACACCTTATTCTTACTAATTGGTCTTCATTATCATTTAAAAACCTGTCCACCGTTTCAGAGATGTTGCCTGCATCAGTCAACCAGTTCTTGACAATTTCATTGATTTCTTCACCTTTTCTTGTTGCCTCGTCAAGTTCATGTTGCAGTGTTACTTTGGTAGCCTCCAAATCTCGAATTTGTGATTTTAGATTGTTGACATTCGATCCCAAGTAAAACATATAACTCAATTGGGGGCCAACTGAGTTCCCAATCTTTGAAACAATGGAAATACCAAATGAAATAAGACTCTCCATGGCCGAACTCTCAATATACTTTCCTTCTATATTAATGCCTCTTTTATTCGTTGGCAACACTCTCTAATATGTTTCCTTTTTGCTCTGGCTGTAAGTGGGAATCAATCATACCCAAATTATTAATTAATATAGGTAAAATGAAAGGTGATGTTAGAAAAAATTTGTCTTTAGTATCTATGAACTGCCATTTTCTAAACTCCAAGTATTAAATTAATTTTATAATATGTCTATGTTCTTAAAGTGAATTTAGTTAAATATAAGTAAATGACAAAAAAGAATAAATAAAAATAATAATAATAATATATAATTTGTATAAAAGTAATTTTAGTACGTGGTTATATATATCTAGATACCAATAGTGAAATACTAAAATATTTAACAAATATATAAATTGGAGTTAATAATTGGTATAAACCCCATAAATGAATTAATAATTAATAAAAGAAGGAAAAAAACTGCCACTCTTTATTAAATATATGATGGGTAATGCACTGAATTGGCCAAAACAAGAAAAGAAAAAAACAAATGCACCATATACTGAAATATGACAAAAATCAAGGAAAATAACATATTTAACAAAAAAAAATATAAATATAAATCACTTGAAAGAAAATGAAAGCGAGAATGCTAAAAGAAAGAGCACATACCTGATGGCAGATTGATCAGTTTGTAAATCCTTGTTTTGAAGAGAGAGAGAGAGAGAGAGAGACTCTGTAGGAGGAGGAGAAGAGGTTGGGTTGTTTTGGAATAAAGGGAGAGACGTACACAAAATACAAAAACAGCACAATGTAAGCAAAGCAAAGGCTATAATTAAGAAGCTGCTTTTCTGAAACTTAATTGGGACTCGCCAGCGCAGACCAATCCAATTTTTATATTGACTTGTATATTTCCAAGAATTTCAAGCCCCTTTTTCCGATTTGTAAGACACTTGAGCACAACTATATCCCTAATCAATTCTTTCACTCTTGCTTTCGATGTGTAGAGGCCTAAAAGCAAAAGGACAACATTCCTGTGGACCCCAAGAACGCTGTTGCTTGTCATCACCATTTACCCCAAGCTGGCTGTGTAGATGGGCACACAGAGCCAAACGGGCGTACTAGGAATCGGTCTTTAATAAAATAGACATTATGTAATTAAAGCAAATCATTAATTATATTATTAACTAAGACTACATTTTGTGTTTGGTAATTTTAGAAGCTCTACCCTCCTGCTGCTTTTTGAAACTGCTGTAAGAGGTGAGTCATTCTCGTCTAAAAGCAATTCCAAATGGCCCTTAAGCTGCTTGAATTGGGAAACTTCTTTTGCTTTTTGTTGAAAGTAGCAATTTTAATTTGAAGACCAGGAATCATTTAGGCCTTTGGTTTCTCTGTTTTTTTTTATCTTCTCTCTCTCCCTACACTATATTATTGAAAGGAGAGTCCCAGCCCCCTTTAAAAATTGATCTTTAAGTTTTTTTGTCTCTCGACACTCTCTTTACATCTCATAGAAAATTTTTTTAGCGCTGCTTGGCCCTATTTTCTCTTTAGAGCTAGTTTAGTGATTCAAGAACAAGAAAAAAAAAACGTCTATTTCTCTTTAGCAGTAATTTAGTGATAAAGAAACCAAACAGTCCTATTTGGTCAAATAGACAAGCTCCTTTCACTATAAACAGCTTCCTGGATAAGAAGGGTTTTCTCATCTAACTAATGTGGTATTACATGTAACTCCGTTTACAATTATTTCTCTTATCAGTGTTAATTTGTCAACCAACAAAATATTATCATGTTATATTGACATACAACTTTGTGCATGTAGCATTACTCCTCTGTCAATTCTTGGTTTCCATCATTCAAACTCAGATCAAATGACAAGAGCCAACCGTTGTTATAAAACTGTAAGGTCCACACTATTGGTCCACGTTGCATTTCAAACAAAAAAATGACTGTCAGGTATTATTGCTACCGAGCTGTCCCAGTAGGATCCTACGAGGCCAAGTCCAAAAATTTGAACATCCAAACTGTGAGTCCATCTAATATTAGGTATTATTGGGTTGACCAAACGTTAAAATTATAAAGTACTTAATCAGAACCCTTCATAGCATTAGATCCGTTCAATTGTACTAATCTAATAGCTGTGTTTATTAAAGTAGTTCTAACATTTGGGCTACAAAAATTATCAGGCCCAGCCCAAATACAACCATCCAAACTAGATCATTACAACTGAGAAAAATAAACAATCGAAGGAAAATAATTAAACAGTCGTCAGAATTCCTCATTTTGGAGTGTAAGAGTGCCTGAATATCCATAACAGAGGAAAAAAATACTCACAAGGGAACTCATCGCCAAAGCCTACTAATGAAACCCTTTTTATCTTTCTTCATCCTATTTTCAAGAGATGGGAAATCAATGAAATTGTAGGCAAGGTCCAGAACAATGGGGTTGCGAGGAATTGCTTGGAAGGCAGGAGGGAAGGCTTCAATGCGCGGTTACATAAGGCATGGTTAACATTCAAACATACAAACATGATAAAACATATGAACATATATCATACAAACATGATAAAACATATGAACATATACAATGTTATATAACTGCTAATTACAATGTTTATTCATAACATGGCTACCTAACCTCATAGTCCTTCTGCCAAGCTTAACTGGTGAGAGTATCATCTTCACGAGAAGTTCCATGCTGCTCCAATGGTTTATACAAAAGGCATGGTTAACATTCTATCCTTATTATTATGCAAAGCGAAATTATCACTTCAAAAATTAAGAGGAATTAAGTTCACAAACATCAACAAATCAACCAACCAAGACATGGAATTTTCACACGAATGACCACCACATATCAATTAACAAAGCTATACACTGTTTTATAATTATGCACCAATATCAGTGCGAAACAAAGCTTAGCTCTTAATTTTATTTGGAAAGAGGGGAAAGAGAGGCTCATTAAGCAAGCGCATGACTCCGAGACGCAGAGGGCCAAAGAATGGAGTGACCCAATTCGGACAAATTGAAAACAAACTTGACAACGTAGAAAACCAACACCAAACCCATCACCAAAGGCAACAACACAAACCCAATCACAAAAGTCACTGACCCGAATAGCATCAAAGCAAGAGAAATGCCCAGAAACAGAGAAGCCAAAACGAGAGGAGATACTTGCGATACGGTGACATTTTTTCGGGACGATTATGAAGACAAAGACGAGGAGGATGAGGGTTCCACTGCCAAGGTAGCGAAAGGGAATAGGGAGAGGAGGCGATCTGAGGATGTGGATGATCATGGATCATCAGCACCCATTCTCAGTGAATGGGAAAAAACTAAACTCGAAGATAAGAATAGAATAAGCTTAAAACGTTTTCTTCTAAGTCTCTGTCTGTGCTTCTGAGAGAGTTAGGAGGGAGGAGACAGAGGAGTTGCCGTGGGAGAAGCAGAACAGGATGGGTCCTTCTATTTGCGCTACTAAAGCCCCCGAACAGGACGGGTCCTTTTTATTTTTAATTTAAAAAATATTCTCTCCTTTTCTTCTTTCTAAATTTAAAAGGGTAATTTCCAGCCGATACCTTCGGGTATCTTTTAATTTCAAATTAGTTATAGGAGTTTGAAAATTATCATCGCGCCTTTTAATTTTAACACAATCAATTAATTTTAATTAAAAGTTCTCTCTCATACATCACTTGAAATTGAAATTTTTACCTTGAATAAAAATTTAAAATATATTAAATTATATATATATATATATATTTTTTTTTCTCTCCTTTTTTATCCATCATTCTCTCTCCCTCTCGTCCCCTCATCGCCATCATCACGATCTGCAACCTATCTTTTTTTTTTTTTTCTCTCCTCTCACCTCTCTTTCTATCTATCATTCTCTCTCCCTCTCGTTCCCTCACCACCACCACCATCACCATCTGCTTCTTTTTTTTATCTGAAACTTATTTTTTTCAAAAATGCCAATCTAAAATTATAAAACTTTAAATACAAAATCTGAACACCAAATTAAGCTACAATAAAATTATCAAGTTAATAAACATAAACCATTTTCATCTTCCCCACAAAACCCAAACACCCATATAACAAAAAATTTTACAGAACCAAAAAAAAAAAAAGTGAATCAATTTCTCTGAAAATCCCTATGGATCCTCATCCACTTCTACTACGCAGTCTTTTCCATTGCCATTTCATTTTTAAATGTAAAACCCAGCAGCTATAAAAGCCATTCACAGAGAGAACCTCACGATCTATGACATCTTTTTTTTTAACTCAGCCAAACACATCCTATAACCATGTCGTCAGGTGCTAAGAAGCGAGAAAGGCTGGTAAAAAGAAGAAGAAAAAGGAAGCCAACACCAATAGTGAGAGAGAGGAGAGGAGAGAGAAAGAAAGAGGTTAGGAGAGAGTGGGGAACAAAGGAGATGAATGGAACAAGAGAAAAAAAAAAAAGGCAACTGAAGAAGTGAACGTCAGAGAAAGAAAAGCAAGAAAAAGAAAAAAAATATATTTTATTGTGTATACCATGTGTCAGTACATAATAAGTCAAATACTTAAATAATATTTTTTTAAATTTTTTTTTGAAGAAAGAAGTAGAATTAACCTTTAGATTTTTGGATAAAATGCCCATTAAAATAGTGCAATTTTAAAAAATATCCATCAATTTATAATTTTTATAAAATTTAACCAAATTACAGTATTTATCCTTCGTTAATGAATAGCCCCACCAATTTAATTTTCTCACTTTATTATTTTCTTTTTTTGCGTGTTCTTTCTTCCTTCGTTCTTTACTATTCCTCCATCTACCTCCATCGCACCCACCAAGAGAAAATTAAGAAGAAGAGTAGCTTGTGAAGTTTTGGTTTTAAAGTGAGTCTGCCTAGGCCCTCGGCAAACTCGCCTAATGGTGCATACATGTATACTTCACTATGCGAGTCTGCCGAAGGCCTAGGCAGACTCGCTTGTGGTGCATACATATTGCATGTATGCTTCACTAGGCGAGTTTGTCGAGGGCCTAGGTTGACTCGCCTAGTGGTGCATACATGTATACTTCACTATGCGAGTTTGCCGAGGGCCTAGGCAGACTCGCCTAATGGTGGTGCATACATGTATACTTCACTATGCGAGTCTGCCGAGGGCATAAGCAGACTCGCCTAGTGGTGCATACATTCAGATGCAGTCTGGCGAGGCATAAGCAAACGCCTAGTGGTGCATACATGTCGACATGTATGCTTTTAGCTTTGCCTAAGCCTCAAGACTCGCCTAGTGAAGCATACATGCAATATGTATGCACCACTAGGCGAGTCTGTCTAGGCCCTCAGCAAACTCGCCTAGGGAGCATTCCTACCAATATAAAATTTGACAGATTTTGTAATTTTTTCAAATATCATACAAATGCAAATAAAATACATAAAAACTACTCAAAATTAAAACCAAAACCTCACAAGCTACTCTTCTTCTTAGTTTTCTCTTGGTGGGTGCTATAAAAGTGGATGGAGGAATAGTGAAGAATGAAGGAAGAAAGAACACGTGGAAAAAAAAAAAAGTAAAATGAGAAAATTGAATTGGTGAGGATATTCATTAATGAGGGGCAAATATGGTAATTTGGTTAAGTTTAATAAAAATTATGGGTTGGTGGGTATTTTTTCAAATTGCACTATTTTAATGGGCATTTCACCAAATAACCCTTAACCTTTTTAACCTCCATATGTTAAATTAAACATAAATTTATTAGTGGCAGGGGGTCTCAGTAAATTTTTTAAAATTATATAAATTGACTGATAATTAACCAAATTTCATAATTTATGATAATATCCTAATTTCAATCCCTAAGGAATATTGAGACTAATATATATATATATATATATATATATATATATATATATATATATATATGGGTCCAGATGATTTAGAGCAGTAAATTATCGGCATGTTGACTTTCCTCAAATAAGGTTTCTAGCATTTATATATATATATATATATATATATATATATATATATATATATTTTAGAGTAGGGTTATTAAATGGAAATTTTTTTTTTTTTTTGATGAAAGGAAAATTAATTTAGTTGTATAAACAATCTAGATGCTTAAATAATCTAAGAGTATAGGCTTGCCTCTTGTGTGTGTGGATGGATGGTAAAGCTATAGATGTGAAGAATAGTATAATATGATACCTGGTAATTTGGAGCAACTGGTAGGTTGGTCCAATTAAAGAGCAGAGCGTTTCTCCCACAAGTGTTGTATGGGGGCATTGATATTAATATACTCGTCATCACCACCATCCTCCTTGACCTGCTCTATGTTCATGTTATTTTCATCATCTACTCTATAATCTACTTGTACATGATCTTTTGAATCGAGCTCTGTCCACAGACGCCATCCTATGTAATTTGTAGCAATGAAAGTGACTAGTTTTGGGGCGGTTACAATTACATGAGCACAGAAATTCCTCATCTCAGGACACGCACATACAACTAGTTGCCTCAATTTTGGAAATTCCAAAGCACAATTTCCTGAGTGGAAGCATGTGAGGCTGGTTAAGTAGTTCAGCAGCAAAAACTCCAAATGATGAAAAACAATATTATTATTTTTCAAATTGCTTGATGATGTTGATGATGATCCCTGCAGCTCCTCATCATCATCTTTTGCATGAATTATTTCTCTCATTTTATTGCACTCAATTATGCACATCGCTTTGAGCAGTGGCAGGCTTTTAGCTGTTGAGGGAGTCAATAAATATTCCATCCCATTACACATATCCACTCTCAGAACTGTCAAAGCTTGGAAACCCCAGGAAGGCATTAATAATTTTTGTAGTTTCTTACACCCATATAATCGTAGACATTCCAAATTCCGAAATATTGTGGTGCGTGCACCATATTGGTGGCTACCCAATACATCCATCAACAACTTGGGCACGTCAACTACCATATCGAGCATCACCAAATTTGAAAGAAATTCTTCTTGATCACCATGTTGTACCATCTGATGGAAGGAAATACTCCCGATTAAAGATAATATGATTTCAAGTTTGAGAATGTAACTTACAATTGATTAATGCCAGGCCAAACAATAAGGTAAATTAAATTTCGATTAAGAGTACCTACAATGCGTACACATGGCCGGTAATAATATTGATCAAATGTAATTATTAAGGATATAATATACACATTTTTAGGCCTGTCATCAAATATATATTAAAGTGCGTCATATTTTTTGAATTTAGAAATTCTAGTCATTGTCCAGCAACACTACTTTGGAAAGTATAATGGTCAACCTAAGTTTTTTTATTGAACCATCTATTTTACCACAAAAGGGTCTCAATTGATGATGATTGAAATTTTAAAATGGCAAGTCTTATATTTTTGTTTTTTCAATAAAACTTTTCATCACAATTTATGTTTCAACACAAGTGATATGATATAATTTCATTGATTAGTGGATTATACATAATCAATAAAGTTGATTAATCCCTATGTAATCAATGAATGCATGCTACATCGCTTATATTGCAATATAAGTTTTGTAAAACTGCGGTACTTTTTTATTTATTTATTTTTTCTACTTATCAAGTAAGAACCAAAATTGAAAGCTATTTGAATTTTTAATTAATTTGCTATTTCTTGAAGCTTTAAATTTGTGTAACAGGAGTAGGAATAAAAGCTACGTGCATGCAAAAAATACAAAATTATGAAAATTAAAAATTAAAAAATTGGAAGATCACCTTTTGGTCATGGAATAGAGGTTGTCTGGACACCAAGTTCTCTTGAGGTTCTTCATCCGTAGAGTTGGAGATGAATGTTGTGAGTTTACCACAGCCCCTTATGACCAATTTTTTCAAATTAAGTAGATATTTCATGTCATTTTTATATCCTCTGCAAAACCTTTCAAGTTCTGGAAGAGACTCAAGGGAAATATCTTTTAATGAAGGGAATAAGCCAATCTTTCCTGACCTTCCTTGTCGGAATTCTTTTGTCATGACTACAACCTCTTTCATCCGCCAACACATAGCAATGTTTAGCTCCTTAAGATGCACCAAACTTGTAGCCACAGATGCTGACATTAGATACTCCGAATTAGAGAGAGATGCCACATACAATGTTGTAATATTAGAGCATGCAGCTGGAAATTGATGATTAAGGCGACACATTTCCAACTCATCATCAGGAAATCCAACCTGTAACACACCAAATTAAACTCATTTAATTCCTATATATAACTTAATATAAAATTGATTTGATTATAGAGCTATCATGTACGTACTTTAAGCTTGTGTCCTGATATTGAGTTGATATCTTGATCATCATGATTTTCTTGCTTATCAGTTTCATCGATCACAAACAAATTTGGGCAATGAATTATCGTCACTCTCTCTGTGTTTAGGCCACAATTAACAATTTTATAACTAGTACTCCTAGAGCAGAATCCTGTGAGATTTGGAAGATATTCGAGTGATACAACTTGTAATTTAAGGAGCAACTTATAGTTTTCAAGTCCTGTATTAGAAGCTGATAATTCCTTATAATTAATGAATAGTATCTCTTCCATGTCCCTACAATCCGTCACTTGTAACTCCCGAAGCTGAACAAGGCATTGGGCAATTGCCAAAGGGAAGAGATACTTTAGTCTATGACACCCAATAACAACCAACATCCTTAAATTCTTGAGATAGGAATTATAGAATATTTCAGCTGCAAGTTGGTGATCTAGCAGCCATAATCTTTCCATATTCACTTCCTTCAAATATAAGGTTTCTAAGCTAGGGAAACCAATCACCTGTAAAATTAATTAATCCAAAATTATAACATCAATTCTAAATAACCTTATTAATTATAATATATATATATATATATATATATATTAATTAGAGTTAAAAATCAATACTTTTGCATTATTATACCTTTGGGTTGAAAAATGTGGTGGCTGCAGATGCAGAATTGCTCTGATGATCATGAATGTCACTACGACTCCCTTGGCGGCCTTCACCACTCTCACTCTCATAGGGTAGATGTCGAAGTTCAAGTGATACAAGTACCAAATGCTTTAATTTAGGAAACAGATCCACCTGTGCTAATTGATCATCAGAATTAACTACTAGTATATCTTCCATGTGTCTACAATCCTTCACTTCTAAATGCTCGAGTTGTGAAAGGCTTCTGGCAATTGGAAAAGAGAAGAGATACTTCAAACTATGACACCCACGAATAATCAATCTTCTTAAATTCTGCAGCTTATAATTACATGACGTTTCCAACCATATTCCTTCAAAATTTAGATCCCACAATTCCAAGTTTTCTAAGTTAGGAAATGCCACCTGTACAAAGTAAATATGACCGGTCCAATTATAAAAGGAACATTTTAAATAAATAGGTCATCTTCATCTATATTCTCATTGTCATCATTATATATATATATATATATATATATATATATAAAGCCGGCTCTAAGGTTTTGGTAAAAAGTATTTATTTATTTTTATAAGAAGCAACAATTATACTATTATAGTCTATGTATTTTAAAATTTATTTTGAGCAAACATATAAATCGTTTTTTTTATATATATAGAGTTTTGTCATCATAAAATTTTAATTTTATGATTAATTGAGTTTTAATTTTATGGTTAATTGGAAAACTCATTTAAAAAATAATAAAACCAATAAAATCACATGACGATCCTTTTGACAGGAAACAAAAATAAAAATATAATATATATGGGAACATATTATTTTAATCAAATAAATAAAAATCATTATCATCAAGGATATATAAAAATTGTAAAGCAACATGGCAATATGTATAACAATAAAACTAAACAAATTAAACAAAATTGTAAAGCAACATGGCAATATGCATAACAGTAAAACTAAACAAATTAAACACGAAAAACAAATATGCATAGAAAAAGAAAATAACAATAATAAAAAAAAAGCTATTAAAAAAAAAAAGACATAACAACAAAACTAAAAAAGAAATAAATAAAAAATTAAAATTGAAAAGATAAATTTGGAAAAAAATAATAATAATAAGGTGGGCCACACTTTTATAAATGTTTTATTTAATAAAACTTGATTTTAAATATTTCATTATAAATTAATTATATTTAATAAATATATATAATAATAAATAGATTTTGAGACTTATAGGTGGGCCTTAGACAATCACCTGCCCGCCTATAATTAGGGCCGGCTCTATATCTTTAACGTAGCAACAATTAATGTAGCAAGTACCTTTTTGTTGAAAAGTAGTGATTTGGTAGCCGACCCCTGATCCTCACACTCCGACCAGAATCCAATAAGATTTGGTAGGCCTGAAAGTCTCATGTCCTTCAGTTTAGGAAATTCAATGCTATGATGATGATCCTGATCTGCTGAATAGGTAACTACTTCTTCCATTGTAGAGCAAGAATACACTTTAATTTTCTCAAGCTTCTTGGCAATAGACAACGGCAACAAACTCTTCAATTTACCACATTTGTACACGTGTACTTCTTGTAATTTTCCATGTGACTCTGGGCCTGTGAGTTCCCCAAAGCGTATCTTCTCTAAGTTATCCAAGCTCGGCAAGACATTATGATTAGAATGATTGTGCTCCTTGGACTCAATGATATATTGAATTTCATCATTGTCATAGACATTGAGATACTTCCAATGTGGAAGACCCTCCTCCTTATCCAACTCATAAACAACATTTTTCAAACCTAGAATTCCATGGACATACAAAATTTCTGACCTTTTCAGCAACATTTTAAAACCATTCTCTTTCAATAGACCGCTTATATTAAACTTGATGAGTCCCAATATTCTTGAACCTTCATGAGAAGTCCCTTCAGTTCCGAAAGTTATTTTAAATATTTTCAGTTCTGTACTAAACAAGTCTTGTGGCAGCATGTTAGCTTCCGGTATATTTAAAAATAAAGCGGTCAACTTAGTCAAATTCTTTATCTCACTAAGGCTGGCATTGTTTTCTTCATCATAGACTACTCCTTCCACCTTCCAATTCTTAAAGCTGCTTTCCATATTCAATTCTTCTAAATTTACCAATCTTGATATGACCTTCGGGGGAATCACCTTCAGCTTCTTACATCTTCTCAAATTTAATACCTGCAAACAACTCAAGTTTCCAATCTGCTCTCCCAATCGCACCAAAGTTGATCCTCCAAGATCAAGTACTTTTAATTTCTTCAGCTCTCCAATCGAATCTATGTCTCCAAGTTTAGCAAAACACATATGTAATTCCTGAAGATTTTGAAGGCAACAGAAAGACGGGGGCAATGGTTTTAAAAATATATAAGATAAATTTAAGACTAGAAGTTCTTTTGTTTCCTCAAAAAAATGGTCTGGAAGCAAAGAATCCTTTCTCCACATCCAAAGCAAACGCAGCTTTGAACATTTCAATCTTGGTGGAAGACACTGATCCTCATAATTGGCACCCAATGAAATTGCAACCGCGTCTTTGAGTTTGTCATTGTCTAAACACTCTTTCAGCTCATCATTACTTCTGATGTTATACATGTTATTGCGATCTGCAGATGCAATTGATATTCCAACATCACGAATGACGTCATGCATCTTGACTGATGAATCACCATCAGTACCATTCATCAACAAACCATGAGCTTTCAGTTTATCCAGCAAAGTCTGCAGCCTATCTCTTGCCGCTTCCAAAGTATAGACATTTTGGAACAAACCCCATCCCGTAACCAAATTCAACAATTCTTGGATTGATATGTTTGCATCTTCCTCACGTAGACTACAGAACAAAAAAATCTGCTGTGATTGCTCTCCATCTTCTTCATCATTTTCTTCATTTTTTAAAAAGTCATAACTTAGTTTTACACTGGAATATACTTTTTTATTTATGGCAGAACTCTGAAGTCGTTTCAATGCATCATTCCAGATGTGTAAAGCTTTGTTTTTCAAAGCTCCTGCAACTGTAACTATCCCAAGTGGTAAGCATGCACATTCTTTCACAATCTGAGTTGCCAAACGGTTGAACTCATGATTGTTATGATGAGATAATGAATCATCACCGATAATGTTCCAAAAGCAAGTCTGTGCTTCACTTTCTGATAGAAGAGCAACTTCGAAATTATTCTTTACATCCATCTCATCTCTTAAGACATCTTGAGATCTAGAAGTGAGCAGTATCTTGCATCCTTTCTGATGATCCTCGAAAACTATACCAATATCAAGCAGATCCAATGTCTTCCATACATCGTCTAGAATTATGAGGAACTTTTCTTCCTTCGTCAGTCGATGTCTTAATTCAAGTGCTCTCTCCTTGAAGCCATCCTTACGGAAAACAAGATCTAGTCGTTCCGCAATTTCTTTTTGAATCTGCTCATGATTTGGAAATTGGGACACCGTGACCTCAACTGCATCACTGAATAACTTTATATGCAGGGCCTCTCTAGCAACTGCTTTAACAAGTGTGGTTTTGCCTACACCAGCAATGCCATACACTCCTATGCTTCTAATCTCACCGTTGCCAAGTGTCTCAAGAATTCCGTTCTTAATTGAACTTCTTGTGTCAAACTCCATATAATGGCCCTTCGTTTCAATAATGTTTTGTCGCATGGGGATGTAAGAAACGTCATTATTGAAATTGCAAGCAACTTTGATTTCAAAAACAGACTGTGCCATCTTCTTTGCTTTCCTGCTTAGCCTATGACGCGATAACAGATTTGGAAAGAAGTAGTTAGCACTGGAACACCTTGTTTTTGCTAATTGACCTTCACCATCATTTAAAAATTCGCCCACTGTTTCAGAGATGTTATTTGCATCAGCCAACCATTTAGTGACAGGTTCCTTGATTTCTTCACCTCTTCTTGTTGCCAGGTCAATGGTATGCTGCAGTGATGCTTTGGTATCCTCCAAATCCTGAATTTTTGATCTCAGATTGTTGACATTGGATCCATAGGAAAAGAGATAACCCAATTGAGCCCAAAGCGGTTCAACAGAGTACTCCCAAATTTTACTGGTAATATTTGCAGCAGTTCCAGTAAGACAGGCTTCCATAGCCATTGCACAATTTGCTAGTAATCCCCTACTCTAATAATTAATGCTTCACAGATCGATCAGCTGGCACTCGTCTAATAATCAAATGTCCTATATATATCAAATGTAAAACAATAGTTGATGCTTAAAGTTGATGACATTTTAAAATTGGACAAATTATTAAAGTATATCTTAAAAATGAAGATCCGGTAAATTACCATAAAAAAACAAAAAGGGTGCAGTAAATTGAAATGTTAAAGTTAGATAAATGAAAATGAGATATTTAACAAAAGAGCAGATTTTTTTTTTATGAATAACAAAAGAGCAGATTTGTTGAAAAAGAAAGCATAAAAATTCATATCATCAGCAAATAAATTAAATTCAGAGCAAATGAAAGCGAGGAGAGGGTGGTAATTAGGAGTAAATCAGATACATACCCGGTAGCAAGCTGAATGGTTATATGCAAATCCTTACTTCTTCGAGTCCTACAAACATGAACATCAGCAGCCAATAAATTAATTAAATACAGACCAAAAGGAAGGTGGTAATTAGGAGTAAATTAAGCACATATATACATACATACCCCATCCATCGCTTCTTTTACTTGGAGTCTTGATTCTTGCTGAGGAGAGCTCAATTAAACTTACAACAATCAATTCTAAATATGAAATGTGGAAACCAACAGTAGGTCAACGATGTTTCTACTCTTTTTTTTTTTTTTTTTTCCTTTTTTAAAAATAATTAAATTCACAACAACTAACTAAATCAAAGAAATAAAAGAGTCAAAACCAAAACCAGCTATAGGAATTAATGTGAGAGTTGATGCTTCCACTCTTTTTCTTTTTTTTCTTTTTTTTGGGTCTTTTTGAAAGCAATTAAACTTACAGCAACAAAAACAGAGACAGAAACAGGGGATCTGCACCAAAATCAGAGTTGATGAACAAATGAAAACTTTTCTTTTCTTGTTGACACCAACACCAGGAGGAGCTTAAATGCTTTTCAAGCAGACTTTACTGATGACTATAAGAAAACTACAAACAAACCTGTGAACTCAAAAGGAAAACTACATTAATACCCCCTCTTGGAAGACTTTGCTGGTGACTATAAGCATGTGCAAACAAACGTGTGAACTAAAATATTTGAAATAATAAAACTACATTAATACCCCTATCTTTCGACACTTTTTCAAAAGGAACTTTGTATTTTGTGAAATCACTATAATACCATTGTATTTTCAATTTTGCTGTGCTAACTATCCTTTTGTATTTTGAGAAAATACTAAGGCCTTTGTATCTTCATATATTTAATAATACATTAACAAGTAATTTATAATTTATTTTTTTATAATACATTAATTTACAATTTATATATTTAATTTTAAATTATATATAAATTATTAAAATATAATTTAACTCTTTTTAATTTGACCAATTCTACAACTTTCCAATTATTTTATTATAATCTTTAGCTAATATTTTTTTATTTATTTGCAAATAAATTTGAATAAATTTATGAGTCAACATAAGAAATTAAAAAATAAATATTTAATATTACATTAATATTAAAATAAGTTGTTAGAATAAAATTGACTAACATAATATATGAATATGTTTCAAAGTTACGTATATATAAAATTCATACATAAATTATATAATTAGCCCACATATATAATATATATTAAATGTTGCTTTAGCAGCATCTACCAATATCGGTCTAAAATCATCTGCAGCTCGACCAAGTACAGTGTATCCTTCCTTGTCTTCCACATCTACATTTGCTCCACGCCTTATTAGAAGGAGAGCCACCTGTAAACAAACACAAAATGACAGACAACTTAAAAAAAACCTTGTGTTCTGGCTAGATTCTGCTACAAAAGGATTTCATGAATTATTGCTTATGAATTTCATTTACAAACTACACTATTTGATCCGCAAAGTAGACTAATGCAGGCCTTCTTCCAATTATAGCACCCAAATTTATTGGTTCACTAATCAACAAAAGAACAATACAATTGTTTGAAGTTACAAACCTTGTCCTTCAGATTAAGCTTTGCCCCATGCGCGATCAGAGCTTCAGCAATCTTCAACTGTCCTTTGCTAGCAGCATAGTGAAGAGCAGTGTGACCACCATTGTTCTTCAAATTAACATCAGCTCCTGTTGAATCAGATCAAAATTAATTAAAATGTTGCAATCTTATACAAGCTAAAAACACAAAAGATAAAAGGTACTACTGACGCCTCAAATTGCTGCTGGTAATTACCATAAATAATTCCTTGCTATGATCAATACAAGCACAATCTCCACCCAAAAAAGAAAGGAACGGTAACCTCTTAAAAACTACTCCCCTAAATATCAAGTATATTTAAAACTACACCCACAAATATCATCTCCTAAATAGACAATGTATCTTTTTTTTTAAAAAAAATCTGAGATGGAAGCTAGCAAGTATGCAGAATTAGCATTCAAAAAATTCCTACTGATAGAACATGATAGTATGGCCTTATTGCTGCAAACTCAATCAGATGGACCCAAACAATCCAATAATCCATATTGGTGCCTAAAAACAATTAGCATTAATAATACCTAGCATGCCCTGCCAATACACATTCAACATCAGAATCCATATATCATAGAAAAAATTAGTGATCAACTCAGTACTCAATAAAAATAATAATCCTATAAGAATGCATCAGTACCACATACAGCGTAAACCATTAACATTAGATTCTTTCAGTTTTGCAGCAATGATTTCTCCCACAAATGGACGGAACATAATCAGCGTAAACACCACTTGCCATAATAGAAAAGATGCAATCAACAAATGACTTCAAAAAGTTTGGACAGTCCATGCGAAATATGTAGACTTACTGTGAGTTGGAAAGCAATTCAACACAAATTCTTATTAATGAAAAACATTAAAACATAATCACAGTCCGAAATAAAACTTGTATTTGGAAAATCCACCAATAAAACTTGCATTTGGTCATGGAGGTCAGGAGGCACACGTAATTTGTGCTCAATTCAGCTTAGGTAGAACATTTTCGAGATGAAATAAAGGGCACCATTTTCACAAACTAAAAATCCACCAAGCAATAAACAAATTTACAGAGCGATAAACAAAAAATAAAATAAAACAATGAAAAATAAAGAGAAAAATACCGGCGGCCGCTGGTTGGCTTGGAAGTGGGAAGCAATGAGCGACGGTGTGGTGGACTAGGTTGAGTAAGAGAGAGATGTAGCTAGAGGATGGCGACAAAAAAAGAAAACGATGGCGGTGCCGGCGCGGAGTGAGCTTGAGCTTGGAGGAGAGAGCAGAGAGAGTCGGGTAGAAAGAGAGGAGGAAATTATGACTGCATAACCTATTATACAGTGGTGTACCCGAAAACCCACTCAACAACCACAAAAAATTTCCCCAAAATTGTAAACCCTAAAAAATCCATATAAAAGTTTCTTACCATGCGATTGAGAGATTGAAGTACAGAGAAGGATCGGACGACGACGGCGTGGTTGATCGGCTGCAGCAACTTCGGATGGTGGCTGGGTACGAGCACAGTGGGTGAATGCAAGTGATGACGGGTGGATGCGAGAGAGGGAGTGCGTAATTTTTTTTTTTTTTTTGTTCTGTTTTTTTGCGTCGTTATCCCGTGAAAAAAAGGACGGATAAGAGCGTAACTAAAAATTTTGAAAAAGCGAAATACAAGATTTGTCTGAGATATTTAATTAAAATTTTTATAAAATTAAAATATTTATTAGTATTTAATTTAGATTTTCAAAGAGCTCATAAAAGTTTGGTATTTAATATAAATTTTTATAAATTTATAAAAATAAAGATATATTTAATTAAAATATAGGCTTTTATTTCTCTATTCTTTTACCCCTATTTATTTTTCATTCTCTCTATTTTAAAATATATTTTAACCATCAATTTTTTTTTTCAAAATTAATATTTTTTTATATCAGGTATAGTAAAATTTACACACTCATAGATACAAAATGGATTTGTTTTCTCTCACATTTCCGACGTGTACAATAATTTATCAAGGATAATAATAATTTTTTATTAAAAAATTATTTATATTATTACAAATTAATTTTCTATTTATGTAAACGATTATTGTTGATTTTTTATTTTTTTATGAATCCACCTGTACTCATCACCTGATATAAATGATTTTGGGCTTTTAAAATCACCCCGCTTAAATGATTTGGGGCTTTTCAAATGGGAAGGGTGATTCCCATGCTGAAGCTTCCTAGCGGACTTAAAGTTTTTGATAGGTACAACAATGACAACTTATAGTAAGCATTTATTAACGTTTGGAGAAAAATTTAGTTGTTTGGTCATCTTTCTGACTGTTATGTGAATATTTCTTCATAGCTCAAAGCCTAGATCTGAAAAATCATTAATTGGATGGGCAACACCCCAGCTCCATAACATTGAGATTTTGGGCTTTTAAAAAATTAAATGAAAATGTTGCGCGTAAAATAATCATCATGATTTTTAAGAGAAAAAAATCTTTTATTTATTTATTATGTTTAATAATAGAATTTTTTTTTATAATTTATTATATAAAAAGAATTTAATAAATAAAATTCAGTGCCTTCTTTATCAAAATTTATAAAAGCTTTTAAATTAAAAATTTATAAAAGTTTATAAAATTTTATAAAAATCTATAAAAACCATCATTTGAAGAAGTTTATAAAAATTTTAATTAAATACATCATCTTAAAATACCATGCCAAATATGATAAATAAATTTCGGATATGATTTTTTATCCCATCCTTGCTTTTCCCGTGTACCAAATTGTATCAGCACCCTAACCAAGTCCCTTAGGTCGAACAAGGTTAGAGTGGCTACCAAAACTTAACTTGCGGAAATTGCGGAAAAATTTAAAACTTATTCAATCATATATGCATAGGCAGTCAAAGCTCATACTTAGACTGCTATTAAATGCTTAAGTAATTATCAAATAAAATATTATAGTAACTAATTAAATACTTGACTTCCAACATAATTATAAAAATATTAATAAGTTAATTCAAAGGATTATAACCATTCTTCAACACACGTCCAACCATATTAAAACACTTCAATTTAATTAGGAAAATACTTCTCAGTTGAAAACGAAATAATAATAATATCACCAATAGGTAGACAACTTTATTGCTCTATTTAGATATCCTTAGGAAACCTCCTCTCGAGCTACCACGTGTCTACCATCCCCACAAGTTCGAACAATCACAAAGATCTAAGTGTGCTTACCTGGGAAAAAGAAAACAATAAAAACGTGAGTTTACAAAACTCAGTAGGGAAAAAGAAAACAATAAAAACGTGAGTTTACAAAACTCAGTAGGCTTTCCCAAAAATCATACAAAACGTCAAAAGCATACATATAACTTCGTATGTCAATAAAGATCACAATAACAAACTGATCATAAACTTGCTTAAACATGAATGTCTTACATACTTGAAGATTCATAACATTTCATAACTCATTATAAACTTATAACATAATCAAAAAGGAAACTTGTAATGCATGCATGGTTAATGAGCTTATCACATAATGGTTGGATTTCTAAACAAATTCTCAAAGGGGTGCATGCATCTCAATCTCACTTATAGCATAACACCGTAAGCATTTCAGTCTTACTTATAGCTTACATGGTTTGTCATGATCAAACCCCAAAACTTATATAGCGCGCTTTCAAAATACCAACCAAATGTAATGTACCGTACATAGTCCGTCGTACATTTTTATGCACATGCATGTATGCATTAATTCTTGTTCAAATAAACATGCATAGAACACATATACATATCATACTCATCAAATTCATGCTATAACAATAACCTCAAAATTTCCAAGACATGTTATCCAATAAACACATATGGAAATTGCACAACAGCTGTATTGTAAAATTCATAATAAATTCAATACTCATCCAAATCACATGATTCCAAAAGCACTAGGATCTCTTATATGTCTCGGATGAGCCATAATTTTCTCATAATTTTCAAAAACAAGTAAATATTTAATATCTACTTTTTAATATGAACTGTCACATAAATTCTGTAGTGAATCAGAGACGATCAAACATTTTAAATAAATTCCACAAAAATATTTTTCTGCCAAAACCAGTGGCAATGAAACCATAACAAGTAAAGGTAGCTGTATAAATTCTTTCATTCCAATCCAAGCAAAGAAACCTAACACGCTTATCCGAAAATCATAACAGTCTTAGTATTCCAGCAGCAATGCCTTAAACTTCAAAAATCCATAACTTACTCATTACAGATCGAAAAATAGAAATTTCAATTTGAGAATGTTCGTAAATCTCTTAAGTCCAAACTGTAAAAGTGTCAAAGGAAAATAAATCCATATGCCCCACGAAATTATACAGAAAATACCCATTGGTCATAATTTTCCAGATTGACAATATGAGCGTCGAAAAATTATAACTATTTCTACAAAAATCCGATTGAGGCGAAACGAAAAGGAGAATATTTGTAGAGGATAAATATAATGATGAAAAATATATAAAAAAATATTAAACATATATTGGTATTTCGAAAATCCATCAAACTCATCAAATAATATATAAATCGTAAATCTCTTCTTAATAATAAAAATAGAAATAAACATAAATAATAATAATATATATAAATCATCCAGAAAATCATTAAACAAAAAGATGGTTTAGGAAAAACCTACCTTATTCTCTTGAGCTCCTCAACAGATTCGAAAAGTTCCTCGTTAGAAACCAAAATGAACCAAAATGTCTTTTTGAATTAAAAAGAATGAGAGGAAGAAGAAGTGATAATCGAAAAGGTCACAGAGAAAAAGAACGTAGACAGCGAAAAAATGACCTGTCTTAAGCTGATACGCTGCCTTTAAATAGACAGTTTCTAGGGTTTTGTCATTAATTACGAAATTAATAAAATGAATACACATAAACAACACTTTCCTAAAAACCATAGTCAACTGTCATAAATAACATAAATCAAATTCATTACATACCATATTTGCAGAGAATCCATAGTCAACTGTCATAAATACCATAAATCAAATTCATTGCATACCATATTTGTAGAGAATTTATTTAGTAATAAATCAAAGTATTAAAAACCATTTAATGGCAACATTAATATCAATTAGGATTTGAAACCCTAACACATGTTTGAGGGTCCCACAACTATCTACCCTTTAAAAGAATTTCGTCCTCGAAATTAAAAGAAAAGACATACAATAAAAACTTAAACCTAACTTAATTTCTAAACAAGTAAAAGCTTACATTAGTTGTCAAAGAAATGAGGATATTTAACCCTCATCTCTTCTTCGCGTTCCCAGGTCGCTTCCCTTAAAGAGTGATTCTTCCAAAGTACTTTTACAAATGGGATATTCTTTCTTTGAAGTACTTTTTCCTCGCGACCTAAAAATTTTCTCGGGCCATTCCTCATAGGTTAAGTCTTCGTGAATCTCCAACGGATCATAACTGAGCACGTGCGGAGGATCGAATACATACCTTCTCAGCATTGAAACGTGGAACACGTTATGAACACTTGAGAGATTGGGAGGTAAGGCCAAACGATAAGCCACATCACCAATTCTCTCAAGAATTTCAAAAGGTCCGATGTAGCGTGGACTTAATTTTCCCCTCTTCCCGAACCTCATTATCCCCTTCATGGGTGCTATTTTTAGGAACACTTTATCTTCAACTGTAAACTCCAGCTCCTTTCGTCGGTTGTCAGCATAATTCTTTTGTCGGTCTTGAGCAGTTTTGATCCTTTCTCTAATCCTTGAAACCACTTCTTGGGTTTGTTGTAGAATTTCAGGTCCAACAAGCTTCCGCTCGCCTACTTCATCCCAATGTATAGGGGATTTACACTTCCTCCCATACAATGCCTCGTAGGGTGCCATGCCAAAAGTTGCTTGAAAACTATTGTTGTACGCAAACTCTACAAGTGGTAAATGAGCTTCCCAAGAGTCCTTGAAGTCTAACATACAAGCTCTCAGCATGTCCTCCAATGTTTGTATAGTCCTCTCAGACTGTCCATCCGTTTGTGGATGAAAAGCCGTGCTGAACTTCAGTTTTGTTCCCATAGCTCCATGCAAACTTTTCCAAAACATCGACGTAAAACGGGGATCTCTATCGGATACAATAGAAACAGGCACCCCATGCAGTCTCACGATCTCATTAACGTAGAGTTGAGCCAAATGATCCAACGAGTAGTCGCTTTATGGGTAGGAAATGCGGACTTTGTAAGTCTATCCACTATTACCCATACAAGATTTAACCCCGCAAGGTTTGAGGTAATCCAACCACGAAGTCCATGGTAATGTGCTCCCACTTCCATATAGGAATCATTAATGGTTTTAACAAACCTGATGGTCTTTGGTGTTCCGCCTTGACTTGTTGACAAGTCAAGCATTGCTCAACAAATTGAGCAACTTCCATAGTCAACTGTTATAAATACCATAAATCAAATTCATTGCATACCATATTTGCAGAGAATCCATAGTCAACTGTCATAAATACCATAAATCAAATTTATTGCATACCATATTTGCAGAGAATCCATAGTCAACTGTCATAAATACTATAAATCAAATTCATTGCATACCATATTTGCAGAGAATTTATTTAGTAATATATCAAAGTATTAAAAACCATTTAATGGCAACATTAATACCAATTAGGGTTTGAAATCCAAACACATGTTTGAGGGTCCCACACAAACTCTGTAAAAGGGTAAAACGGTTATGAATAAAAAATTTTACTGGGTTAAGCAACTCAAAAAATAAGAGTTCACTAATAAAGAGGGTATTAGTGTAACAAAATTGAAATTAAAAAGGTGTTAATATAATTATCCAAAATACAAAGCCTTTCTAGAAGATCGTCAAAAAAGAAAAAAGCGTTAGTTTAATTTTTCCTAATAATAATAATAAATCCAATAAGAAAGATCATCATCCAAAATGGATGGTACAATTCGAATTTAACAATACAACATGGTCATAAAAGATTTAAAATCTGAAAACATTAACATCATCAAATGGAATTCTTTCAATTCTTTTTTCGAGGAAAATAATTATTATTATTGTAGTCAATTTTTCTCACTAGTATTATATCAGGAGAAATATTCACCATCATTTTTAAAAATTATAAAAAAATGTATAAAAAAATTTGGCGCCAACATTGCCTCCAAAAAAAAAGATGATGTGGCATTGCATGTAACATAGCTACAATAATTGCTTTATGACTAATTGCTCTAAAATAAAAACAAAAAAAATATATATATATATATATATATATATTACTAAATGATATATAATAAAAAATAAAAAAGAGAAATTAACATCTTTTGTCATGTTGTAATGTAGTCCAAAGCATTCGTGTATATGTAACTATAAATATATAATAAAACTAGGGAACCTCTTCTTCTTTTTTTGAACTAGGAAAGCATTAGAAACTAGGAAATCTCTTTATTATCTTGTAAACTAGGATTAGGATTAGGGAACAGGTGTAATACTGTTTTTAAAATGTAGATGGGTGCGTGCGTTTTTAAGAAGATAGACAAAAATTTAAATAGTCCTATTATATTAAAGAAAGAGGAAAATAGACAAAAAAAAAAATTAAAATTTCATGTATCTAATTAAAACTGTTTTATTGTTGTTATCTTCACTTACATCACTCAATGCCGTTGGATATGATCGTTGGGACTTTTTTATTTAGTTTCAAGGTTTTTGGCTTTATATATACATAAGTATGTAAATCATTTATATTATATGCAAATTAAGTGTACAAAAATGACGTGCAAGTACAAAATTGACGTGGATCTTTACTGAAATTAACAGAGGAATCATTTATTTTTATTTTTTGGTGAATAGAGCAATCATTTATTGATTGCTAATATTGATGGCAATGTCCTGCAAAGTTGCTTGATTTTATATTAGTTATGTAAGTTCCTGTTGATATTACTTAGTACTCTATGATCTATTTTAAATGGGTCAATCTTAGACCCTGTGTGTGCATGTTCAGAGAATGAGTTTGCTGCTTGATCATTAATAATAATATGGATATCATGCCAATTTGAACTATAAAAATGTTCATCTTTAATGTAACTCAAATACTAAAACAATACTCTTTATGTAATTAATTTATTAGTTTGCTAGGTGGTGGCTTTTATTCCGTTAGTAAGATCTCATTTGGTAACAATATTTGTTTTTGGTTTTATTTTTTTTCTCTTGAGTTGTCTATAATTTGCTTAAGTTAAAAAATTAATTAGAGATTTATTAATATTAAATAGACTACTCAACTAAATATAAATACGAAGGCAATGGAAAAACACAAACAGAAAATAAAAAACACTTTAAATTTGTGTTTTTTATTTTTTATTTTAGATAATATTGTATTTTTCATTTTATATTTGTGTTTTAAAGTGTTTTTTATTTTTTCTTTGTGTTTTTTTTTCTTTCTGTTCACATTTATAATAAAATAAAAGGATTAAAAAATTCTACTAAGTATTAATTAACTTTTAAATTATACACAACTATTACCAAATAAGCACTTTTTTTTTTTTTTGATGAATACCAAATAAGCACTTAGTATCAAAGAGTTGAGACCAAATTATGTCTTAAAAAATCCCTGCATTGTCATATGCTACTGATTTTCCAAAATAATAATAATAATATAGTACACAATACAATAGATAACATCTCTCCAAATTTCACATCAGAATTCCATTGTAAAGAAATGAATTAAAATCAAAGAAAGAAAGAAAAATTTGAGAGGAGAGATGGTAAAAGCTAATTAATATACCTGGTTCTGGAATTTCTCCCATAAGTGTCGTATGGTGGTATTGATATTAATGTACTTGTCACCACTCTCCTTGACGAACTCCTCTATGACCATGTCATCCTTTTAAAGACTTTATAATCTACTTGTACATCATCATTTGAATTAAGCTCAGCTTTCACACGCCAACCTACGTAATATTTACTCATGAAAGTGTGCAGTTCTGGGGCGGTTACAGTCACATGATCACAGAAATTGCTCATCTTAGGGCAATTACCTACAACTAGACTGCTCAATTTCGGAAATTCCAAAGCACAATTTCCTGAGTGGAAGCTTGTGAGACAAGGTAAGTAGTTGAGCACCAAAAACTCCAACTGATGAAAAACAATATTATTATTTAGAGACGATGATGACGAGGCCGATGACAATCCCTGCTGCAGCTCTTCATCATCATCATCATCATCCGTTGCAATTATTTCTCTCATACTTTGGCACTCAGATATTACCATCACTTTGAGTAGTCTCAGGTTTTAGCTATAAAGGAGTGAATAAATATTTTATCCCAACACACTTTTCAACCCTCAGAACTGTCAAAGCTTGGAAACATACCCAGGAAGACACTGATTTCTTTGATTCAAGAGATGTCAATTTCTTAAAATCCATCAACAAATTTAAATTGGGCAGCTCTCCTATTGTTAATATCACCGAACTTGAAAGATGATCATCACAACCTAGGCCTCCTGTTCTGTATTTACCATGCCCCCAAATCTTATTGATGGATTTGCACCCCCACAAATTCAATGATTTCAAGTTAGAAAATGAAACCTGCTTGCATACATAAAGGCCAAAAATCATATAGTCAAATTTGATTAGCAGTGCGTAATGCATGTACATATGATAATCATTCACAAATTTCAAAATTAACCTATAATATAACACAAACATCAAAAATTGTATTTTTATGCAAATAAGTACTAATGAATGAATTCTAATTAATTGTTAATTGTGGAAGAAGATTTGTGTAAATACCGAACATGGAGCAGGGAAAGACAACGGAATAAGTAGAAAAAATGAAAAAATAATTGAAGATGATGATCACCTTTTGGTCATGGAAGAGAGGTTGTGTAGGCTCCAGGTCCGTTTCTTTATCTGTAGAACCTGAGATGAATGTTCTGAATTCAGGACATCGATGTATTTCAATTTTTCCAAAAGTGGACATTGGGTGTGATCCCTGTACAAAACCTTTGGAGGTTTTGAAGATCCATAAGGGAAATATACTTTAATGCAGGGAAGCGAATGTTTTCGTTGAAGTCCTTCCTTCTCGTAATTCTTTGGTGACTACTACCTCTTTCATCAACCCACACTTATAAACTTTTAGGATTTCAAGATGCACGAAAGCTGCAGCCACAGATGCTGATAATAGATTCTCTGAACGAACACCGGTCACTTCCAATTTTGTTATATAAAAGCTTGGTAGATGTTGATCATTTAGAGAAGATATTTCCAGATGATCATCAGCCTATAACACCAAAATCCGTTTAATATATATGAAAGCACGTATAGTATGTATGTTCAATAAGCATTCCAAGATGAAAGTTACATAACTATGAATTTAAAAAAAAAAAAAAGGCAAACCAAAGTTAATATATAATGGTTATAAGGAAATTAATTAATAGAGATCACCATTTTGTTGTCACTGGGCAAGCACATCCTGTCCGAGTTCATAACTTGATGATGATCTTCTTCTTTCTCAATTGTGGTCCACAGTGGGCAATTCTTTATGATCAATTTCTTTATGTTTATGCAATGGATAAGAATTTCAGTAGAACAGAATCTTGAAAGCTTTTTAAGATTGGAAAGCAATACTTGTTCTAATTTAGGGAACAACATTTCTTCTTCAGGTACAAGTGCTTCTCCAGGTGCTGCTAGTATTTCTTCCATTTCCCTACACTCCTTCACAGATAGCGTCTGAAGCTGTACGAGGCTTTTGGCAATCGCAAAAGACAACGCAATCTTGAGCCTATTGCACCAACTAATTTCCAACGTTGTTAAATTCTGAAAGGAATAGGATTTCTCAGCAGAAAGTTGGACTCTCCATATCCTTATGCATTCCACAGACCATAAATCCAAGGTTTCTAAGCTAGGGAATGCAACCTGCGAAATTAACACTCTATTGTTTAAAATTAAGTGCTTAATTAATCTCATATAAGACTTGGATTATATATATTAACCAAAAAAAAAAAGACTTGGATTATATATAAGTATATGAAATACCTTCGGATTAAAAAAGGAGGTGGCAGAATCACTACTACTCCCTTCGTCTTGATTACTCTCTGAGCTGAACTTAATAAACTCATGCTGTAGATCTCCAAGTTTCAAATTGTTTAGTTTAGGAAACTCAATTCTCTGATCCAATTGTGCAGCTAATTCATCATCAGAATTAACTACTACTATCTCTTCCATGTCTTTACATCGGCTCACATCTAACACTTCAAGCTGTACAAGGCTTCTGGCAATTGGAAAAGAGAAGAGATACTTCAAACTACGACATTCATGAACTCTTAGTGTTCTTAAATTCTGCAGCTTATAATTACATGATGATGTTCCTGAAAGTTTCATGTCCCACCATATCTGTTTCATCCTTCCTCAATTCCAAGGATTCTAAATAAGGAAATGCCACCTGTAAATATTTATCCATTCTAATTACTTTCATAAGAGGAACAATTATGTAAGATGAATATCATCATGTAACAAGTATAGCAACAAGTGATTAATATGAATTCAAGTTCTAAAACACAAAATTATATAAAAGGTACATACCTTTTGGTTGAATAGTGTGGAAGCTGAATCAGTAGTCGAGAATGGCTCCTCCTCAGTATTTTGTCCTTGATTAGGTGTACAACTTCTTATGTCACACTCCGACCAGAATCCAATAAGCTTCGGTAGATTGCTTAGTTTCATTTCCTTTAATTTAGGAAATTCAATGCATTGATTCACTGCCGATTCAGAATTAACAGCACCTTGTCTTTCTAATAAGGTAACTACCTCTTCCATCGCATTGCAAGATTCCACTACAATTTTCTCAAGCTTTTGGCAGCAGACAACGGCAATAAACTCTTCAATTTACCACACCTTTCCGCTTTGGCTTCTCGTAATTTTCCAAGTGACTCTGGACTCGTGCGTTCCCCAAAGCATATATTCTCTAGGTTACCCATTTGCTTAAAAGAAAATGTCTCCAAGCTTGGCAAAATATTATGATCATCAGAAAGATAGTGCTCCACCGCAGATTTAATGACGTACTGAGTTTCAACATTGTTGACTTTGAGATTCTTCAAATGTGGAAGACCAGCATCCCTATTCAACTCATAAACAAGATTTTTCAAACCTTTAATTCCATCTATATACAAATTTTCTGACCTTTTCAGCAACATTTTAAAGCCTCGCTCTCCTAATAGACTGTTTATACTGCATTGAAACTTGAGTTTCAATATTCTTGATCCTTCAAAATGATCATCATCAGCTCCAAGAGTTATGTTAAATCTTTTCACTTCTGTACTGAATAAGTCTTTTGGCAGCATGTTAGCTTCTGGTATATGTAAAAATAAAGTGGTCAACTTAGCCAAATTCTTTATCTCTCTAAGGCTGGCATTGTTTTCTTCATCATTGACTACTCCTTCCACCTTCCAATTCTTAAAGCTCCTTTCCATATTCAACTCTTCTAAATTTACCAATCTTGATATGACATTTGGGGGAATTACCTCGAGCTTCCTGCAGTTTCTCAAATTTAATACTTGTAAACAACTCAACTGTCCTATCTGCTCTGCCAACTTCATCAAAGTCGATCCTCCAAGATCAAGAACTTTTAATTTCTTCAGCTCTCCAATCAAATCTATGTCTCCAATGTTAGCACAGCACAGATGTAATGCCTGAAGATTTTGAAGGAAAGAAAATGACGTGGGTAATGGTTTTAAAAGTAAATGAGATAAATTTAAGACTCGAAGTTCTTTTGCTTCTTCAAAAAAAGGGTCTGGAAGCGAAGAATGTTTTCTCCACATCCAAAGCAAATGCAAGTTTGAACATTTCAATCTTGATGGGAGAGACTCATCCTCATAATTGGCACCCAATGAAATTGCAAGCGCGTCTTTGAGTTTGTCGTTCTCCAAACACTCTTTCAGCTCATCATTACCTCTGATGTTATACATGTTATAGGGATCTGCAGATGCAATTGATATTCCAACATCACGAATGATGTCATGCATCTTGACTGAATCAACATCAGTACCATTCGACAACAAACCATGAGCTTTCAATTTATCCAGCAAAGTCTGCAGCCTATCTCTTGCCGCTTCCAAAGTGTAGACATTTCGGAACAAACCCCATCCTGTAACCAAATTCAACAAGTCTTGGATAGACATGTTTGCATCTTCCTCATATAGACAACATAACAAAAATATTTTCTGTGATTGATCTCCATCTTCTTCATCATTTTCTTCATCTTTTAAAAATCATAACTTAGTCTTACACTGGAATATACTTTTTGCTCATGGTGGAATTCTGAAGTCGTCTCAATGCATCATTCCAGGCGTGTAAACCTTTGTTTTTCAAAGCATGTGCAACTGTTACTATTGCAAGCGGTAAGCATGCACATTGTTCCACAATCTGAATGGCCGTAGATTTTAACTCAGAATTTTCATCGTCAGATGAAAAATCATCACCGACTATCTTGGCAAAATAAATCCATGCTTCGCTTTCTGATAGAGGTTCAACTTTGAAATTATTCTCCACATTTACATCCATATCACCTTGTAAGACATCTTGATTTCTAGAAGTTAGCAATATCTTGCATCCCTTCTGATGATCTTGATCAAAATCTATTCCAAGAGCATGAAGATCTAATTTCTTCCAAACGTCATCAAGAATTAGGAGTAATTTTTCTTCCTTCCCTAGTCGATGTCTTAATCTATCTGATCTTTCCTTCACTCCATCCTCATCTTGAAACACTAGATGGAGTCCCTTTGCAATGTCTTGTTGAACCTTTTCAAGGTTTGGTGATTCAGAAACTGTGACCTCAATTGCATCATCAAATAATTTTTCTTCCAGTGCTTGTCTTGCAACTTCTTTGACAAGTGTGGTTTTGCCTATACCTGGCATGCCATACACTCCTACACTTGTAATATCATCCTTCCTTAGTGCTTCAAGGATTCCTGTCATAATTGAATTTCTTGTGCAGAAGGCCATATAATCTTTGCTCCTGAAATTGTGTTGCAGAATGGGGACGTAAGAAATGCTGTCGAACTTGTGGGCAACAATGATTTCAGCAACAGATTGTGCCATCTTCTTTGCTTTCTTACTTAGTCTATGACGCAACACCAAATTCGGAAACAGATAATTAGTGCTGGAACACCTTATTCTTACTAATTGGTCTTTATTATCATTTAAAAACCTGTCCACCGTTTCAGAGATGTTGCCTGCATCAGTCAACCAGTTCTTGACAATTTCATTGATTTCTTCACCTTTTCTTGTTGCCTCGTCAAGTTCATGTTGCAGTGTTACTTTGGTAGCCTCCAAATCCCGAATTTGTGATTTTAGATTGTTGACATTCGACCCCAAGTAAAACATATAACTCGATTGACGCCCAACTAACTTCCCAAATGAAATACCAAATGAAACAATGGAAATACCAAATGAAATAATCTCCATGGCCGAACTCTACATATACTTTCCTTCTATATTAAAGCCTCTTTTATTCATCGACTTCCTCTTTTCTCTGGCTGTAAGTGGGAATCATACCCAAATTATTAATTAATGAAAGGTGATGTTAGAAAAAAATTATCTTTAGTATCTATGAACTGCCATTTTCTAAACTCCAATTATTAAATTATATTTAATAATACGTAAATGACAATGGTCTATGTTCTTACTAATTGGTCTATGTTCTTAAAGTGAATTTAGTTAAAATATACGTAAATGACAAAAAGAATAAATATAAATAATAATAATAATAATATAATTTGTACAAAAGTAATTTTAGTACGTGGTTATATATATATATATATATATATATATATATATATATATATCTAGATACCAACAGTGAAATACCAAAATATTTAACAAATATATAAATTGGAGTTAATAATTGGTATAAACCCCATAAATGAATTAATAATTAACAAAAGAAGAAGAAAAAAAAACTACCACTCTTTATTGAATATATGATGGGTAATGCACTGAATTGGCCAAAAAGAAAGAAAAACAAGTGCACCATATATTGAAATAGGACAAAAATAATGGAAAATAACAAACAAAAAAATATAAATCACTTGAAAGAAAATGAAAGCGAGAAAGCTAAAAGGAAGTGAGGCAGTGAAGAAGCACATACCTGATGGCAGATTGATCAGTTTGTAAATCCTTGTTTTGAAGAGAGAGAGAGCGCTGCAGAAGGAGGAGAAGAGGTTGGGTTGTTTTGGAATAAAGGAGAGAGGTACAAAAATACAAAAACAGAACAAAGTAAGCATAGCAAAGGCTATAATTAAGAAGCTGCTTTTCTGAAACTTAATTGGGACTTGCCGTGGATCGCAAGTAAACAAGCATGTACGTACGCAAATTACTTTTACATATATATTAAAGCAATAGCTGTATATATGATATATAGTTCTCCAAACATTTCAGTTCTTTTGTTAACCTTTTTTGGTGATATACATCAACTCCTTACGTACTAACATGAATTAATACAACAATTAATACAATTTTAGCCTAATAACCAGTCCAATTTATATATTTCCAAGAATTTCAAGTCCTTTTTTCCGATTTGTAAGACAATTGACCACAATTATATCCCTCAATTCTTTTACTTTTGCTTTTGATGTGTAGAGGCCTAAAAGTAAAAGGACAATATTCCTGTGGACCCCAACAACGCTTTTGCATGTCAATTGTCATCACTATTTACCCCAAGCTGTCTGTGTAGATGGGCACTCAGAGCCCAAACGGGCGTACTAGGAATCAGTCTTTAATAAAATAGACATCATGTTATTAAAGCAAATCATTAATTATATTATTAACTAAGAGTACATTTTGTATTTGTTAGTTTTAGAAGCTAGAATCAGAGGTTGAGAAGCTACCCTCCTGCTGCTTTTTAAAACTACTGTAAGAGGTGAGTGATTCTCGTCTAAAAGCAATTCCAAATAACACTTAAGCTGCTTAATGGGGAAACTTCTTTTGCTTTTTTAAAAATGTAGCAATTTTAATTTGAAGACCAGGAATCATTTAGGCCTTTGGTTTCTCAGTTTGTTATCTTTTTTTCTCTCTCTCTACACTCTCTATATTATTGGGAGGAGAATCCAAGCCCCCTTTAAAAATTGATCTTTAAGATTTTGTTTACAGAAAATTCCAGCACAATAAGTGGATATTTTATAATAAAAAATATATATCTGAAAAATATCAATTATTAATTACATGCTAATATGGTTTCAGGGAAAACAAGCTACATATACAGGCAATTAACCATATGTTTAGCATTTTTAGTTTAGTACAAAAAATTAAATAAGTACACAAAAATTATATAAACCGTCAATTTAATAGTAAAGCTCGAGTAGCTCTAGTTTGAGTTCGAGCTCGAGCTCCATACTTTAATGTGTCGGACCAAATCACTCACGAGCTTTTATCAAATGAGTTGAGCCAATTTCGAACAAGATATAAAAAATTTAACAAGCTTAGGACAAGTCTGAATATTTATAAAATTCTATGAGCCGAGCCTGAATATCTAAAAGTCGATCACGCCTAGCTTGTTTACACCACTAATAAATTGTAATTTTAAAAATAACTTTGTTATAATTGTAAACAAGAAGTCAATGAGACTGAATCCTAGTGGCTTTTTGGTATTTAGTAAATTCAAATATATATATTTATATGTATATATTTACTTATTAGTTTGTACTTATAAATATAGCTTCTACGGATACAAATAAATTTTAAGATTTTGTACTTATGTTTAATAGAAAGATCGATATTTCTTACTCATTATTATAGAATCAGTTGTTCACAAACCTCCTGCAGGGAGAATAGTTTTCATTGCCCATCTCATGAAAACCTTTTTCCACTCTGTATGGTTTTTAATTTTCATCTCATAAAAAATCTTTTTCGTGCTGCTTAGCTCTATTTCTCTTTCGGATAGTTTAGTGATAAAGAAACCAAACAGTTCTATTTGGTTAAATACCTAGAACAAACTCCTATGCTCCTTTCATTATAGTATTTTTAAACAGCTTCATGGATAAGAAGGGTTTTCTTATCCAACTAATGCAGCATTACTTGTAGTCATATATCGACAACAGAATTATTTCTGTTATCAGTGTATGTTAATTTGTCAACCAATAAGATATTATCGTGTAATAATTGGCATATAACTTTGTACATGTCGCATTACTCCACTGTCAGTTCTTCGTAACCGTCGTTATAAAACTGTAAGCTTCACACTATTGGTCCACATTGCATCAATCAAGAAATGACTCTGAGTATTACTGCTACTGAGTTGTCCCTGTAGGAACCTATGAGGCCATGTTTAGAACTCCAAAAATTTGAATATCCAAACTATGAGTCCATCTATTATTAGGTACTATTGGTTTGACCAAACGTTAAAATTGTGAAGTACTTGATCAGAACCCTTAATAGCATTAGATCCGTTCAATTGTACAAATCTAATAGCTGTGTTTATTAAAGTAGTTCTAACATTTGGGCTACATAAATTATCAGGCCCAGCCCAAATACAACCATCCAAACTAGATCATTACAACTGAGAAAAATAAACAAAAGAAGAAAAAGAATTAAACCGTCATCAAAATTCCTCATTTTGGAGTGTAAGAGTGCCTGAATATCCATAACAGAGGAAAAAAATACTCACAAGGGAACTCATCGCCAAAGCCTACTAATGAAACCCTTTTTATCTTTCTTTCATCCTATTTTCAAGAGATGGGAAATCAATGAAATTGTAGGCAAGGTCCAGAACAATGGGGTTGCGAGGAATTGCTTGGAAGGCAGGAGGGAAGGCTTCAATGCGCGGAACACTCTTCCCGCGTGAATCGCCAACTGCACACTAGTAGACCTCGAGCTTCTCAAGTAGTAATTTCTCCAACTGAAACAAATTCCAAATCAGCATGTCAAGGAAACCAAGAATAATCCAGACCCAAAACAATAGCAGACTCTCATCTGATCATTTAGCATAATTCAGAGATGCAAATTGACACAAGACCCAACCGACGAACGAAAAGCAACCATCATGCAACTTTCTGTTACATTGTTTATTTGTCCTAACTGCTTACTGTAGACCTCTTCACCCCATTTACAAAACACCGTTAGATTCCACAACATAGAAACCATCTCACTCCAAACAGAATTCGTATCATTCTCCAATTTATGGTCACTCTCACTTTAAACACTAAATGCTTTTCTACTTTCAAGCTCTACCAAATCCTTGGATTCCTCGTCTTTGTTTTTCATTTTTCAGTACAACATCTAGTACCAATCGAGTAGCTATACACTGTCAACATCATTTTGTGCTTTAAATATATTAGAAAGGAATGAACAATACCTTCTTGTCACCTCCATTTAATGATATATTAGAGATTTTTTAGAAAGATTTTCAGGTGCCTTCAGTTCTTCCATGATCCCAGTTGCATGCTCTATACAACTATTGGATCTGCACTCCACGCAGAGATTCTTCAACTCTTTGATCATTGTCTGTTTAAAAAGATAGAATCAATTGAAATACACCAGCATTTAAATATAGTTGCAAGTGAAAATATATTATTTGGTAAGATAAAAGAAATCACTTGAACTAAAAGCGGTAGATTTACACAGGAAAAAGGCCAACAGACTTTTAAACAAGGTTTTGTACCCAAGAATCATCTGCCAAAATAACACTAATAAGTTATATTAAAATTTGATAATAAGAAGCCATAATATAGCATGAGAAATATATTTATTATCAATAGAAAAATATTGCCATGAAAGGAAAGAAAAGACTCAGTCATCTACACACCTGATCAGGATCACCCATGGCTTGGAATTTCTCTAAGGCATTCTCAGCTAGATAGCAAGCCCTGCAGTACAATGCATATGCTTCCACCCTCATACCAGCTAAGCTGTATGATCTACCCAAAAAGAAACACCTGCAAGCAATTGGAAGTCACATAAGTATAGAGTAAACAATCCTTTTGGCACTCAAAAAATAAGTTACTAAAAGGCAGAACAAAAAATTAGGGGATTCCCCATCACGGGCGGGTGGGGATTCCCGTTATTATTCTTTATTTTTAAAATTATAAAATTAATATATAGATATAATTATATTAAATCTTAATATAATTATAATATATATATATGGCGGTGATATTAGGCCCCGCCCAGGGCAAATATTTTTTACCCCAGCCCCGCCTCGCCAACCCGGTTAGATGGGGAATCCCTGCCAAACAGGGCAGGACCCAACCGGGCAAGGTGGGGCCGGGTTAAATTGCCGGCCCTAAAAAAAATCATGAAAGGTCTAACAACTTGAGAGGAAATTGTAACCAGATAAACATAACTTCCGAAATAATGCTCAGATCAGAAGAATGAACATAAATTGGTAATAGAACACAAGACCAAACGAGCAGCACAAAACAAGGAAAAAAGATAAATAAAACAAATTTTAAAAGGCAGTTCTACAACAGCAAGACAAATGGTTGATGTAAGACTAATAAAATCACATACATTTTCATACAGAAGAAGTCGAGATAAAGGAAAAGGTTGGGCTCAAGATTCAATGCATAGGTGATATCTATAAATAAATGCAAAAAGAAAAGCATTCAACCAAATAGAGGAGCTTTTGTGGAAAATGACCTTTCTACTCGGAAGGCCAAACTTTTAAGCTCACACTCTTCAGCAAATGTAACTTCTTCTGGCTTCCTATCCCTTCCAGAACTGACTAAATCAGAAAGATCAAAAGTATTCTGCCAAAATACAAAATAGTGTGAACTGTGTGATTAACAAAATACCATTGTCAGCTATATGAGAAATATAGAATGAACATGAACATCATCAGCCAATAAATTAATTAAATACAGAGGACAAGGAAGGTGGTAATTAGGAGTATCTCTTCTTTTACTTGGAGTCTTGCTTCTTGCTAAGTAGAGCTTAATTAAACTTACAACTACCAATAGTAGGTCAACGATGGTTCTACTCTTTTTTTCTTTTTCTTTTCTTTTTTTTTTTCTTTTTTTTTCCGTTTTTAAAAATAATTAAATTCACAACAACTAACTAAATCAAAGAAATAAAGGAATCAAAACCAAAACCAGCTATATGAGAGTTGATGCTTCCACTCTTTTTTTTGGGGGGTCTTTCTGAAAGTAATTAAACATACAGAAACAAAAACAGAGACAGAAACAGGAGATCTGCACCAAAATCAGAGTTGATGAACAAACGAAAACTTTTCTTTTCTTGTTGACACCAACACCAGGAGGAGCTTCAATGCTTTTCAAGAAGACTTTACTGATGACTATAAGAAACTTGTGAACTAAAATAACTAATAGTCATTTAGTTACGGTCATTCAGTTACGGCTGAGTTATGAAAAATATTAATAACTAATAGTCATTCAGCCACAGATGCTGACATTAGATACTCTGGATTATTGAGATTTTTCACCTCCAATGTTGTAATATTAGAAATGTAAAAGCATGCAGCTGGAAAAGGATGATTAACTCTTCCTTCATGTGCATAATTCAGGCGATGCATTTCCAACCCATCATCAGGGAATCTAACCTGCAGTAATACATTTAATTCCTATATATAAATTAATAAGGAGCTGATTTGATTATAAAGCTATATCACCTACCTTAAGCAGCTTGTGTTCTGATATTATCTTGATCATCATCATCATCATTTTCTTGCTTATCAGTATCATTGATCGCAAACAAATTTGGGCACCCAAATATAATCAAATGCTTTGTGTTTAGGCCACAATTAACAATGTTATAATTACTAGTACTACTAGAACAGAATCTTGTGAGTTTGGAAGATTTACAACTGATACAACTTGTAATTTAAGGAGCAACTTCTTGTTGTTTTCAAATCCTTTATTATAATTAATGAATAGTATCTCTTCCATGTCCTTACAGTCACTCACTTTTAACTCCTGAAGCTGAACAAGGCATTGGGCAATTGCAAAAGGGAAGAGATACTTTAGTCTATGACACCCTGTAACAACCAAGTCTTGGATAGATATGTTTGCATCTTCCTCATGTAGACTAGGGAATAAAAATATTTTCTGTGATTGATTTCCGTCCTCTTCATTTTCTAAAAAATCATATAAGTTTGAGTGAACTTCTTGCGGCAAACTCCATCTAAGTTAAAATGTAAGTTAGAAAATTCAAAATAGCAATAAATAATGCAGTATAATAAAATGGATGCAGTACATTAAAATAAGTGTTTTGGCATGCAATTCTACCACTAGCAGGGTTAGGCCCAATTTATCTACACTCATTATAATTAATGCATAGTATCTCTTCCATGTCCTTACAGTCACTCACTTTTAAGTCTGGACCGATAGTACCTATTGGCCTGGTGGACTACAAAATCCAAAATAACCACCAACAGATTATAGCAAACATGATGAACAACTGAACTATATATAATTTAAATATATACTCGAGTTAGATTGAAAATTTATTTATATATGCAATTCACAGATGCAACAATTAATTTTCATAAGTCAAGAACAATGTGGGGAATAATTAAAAAAAAAAAAAACCACGTAAAATCAATATGGAACTTTGTTTGCAAATATCCCAACAAGTCAAATATGAAAGAGTACTCATGCACACAATATAGTAGTACAAGTACACCATTCATCATAGAGGGTTCACAAAAGTCAGCTGGATTTAGTTTCCTGATGTATACAAAGATGATAAAGCATATACATACAATGTTATATAACTGCTTAATATTATAATTTTTATTCATAACACGGTTACCTAACCTCATAAACACGCTTCCTATAGATAGTCCTTCTGTGGAGCTTAATTGGTGAAGAGTATCAGCTTCATGAGAAGTTCCATGCTGCACCAACAGGTTTATACAAATTGCATGGTTAGCACCCTACCCTTAATTATTATGGAGAGCAAAATAATCAGTTCAAATTAAACTGAGGAGGAATTAACTCCACAAACATCAACAAATCAACGAACCAAGACATGTAATTAATTTCCACACAAAAACCAGACTGCCTCCATATATCAATAAATACAGCCTTTGTTTTTCCGAAAGATGCACACTATTTGTATAATTATGTACCAATATCAGTTCAAAACAAAGTTTAGCTCTTAATTTTATTTGGAAAGAAGAAAGAAAGGGAAAGACAGGTTCATTCACCAGTCATATGACTCCTAGAACCAACTTGAAGCTGAGTTCGACAATCATGGAGCTGGATTGAGGATCTCATTGAACCGCAAAAAACTAAACTCGAACATATTAAAAACTCTGTTGCAGAACAGAGCCACAGATATGGGCTATCATAGTCGACTTGGCCTCCAAAATCAAAATCCAACCATTTTTCTAAAATATTACAAAAATAACCTTTTCTTCTAAACTTAAAACCCCGAGAGATATTGACACCATTGATCATAATCTAAATCCTGATTGACCTCAAACTTTTGGTTGTGACAATAACATTCCCTAAACTAACCATTTTGTGACCTATTAAAATGGAAAATTGATTTAGTGCTTTGAACCATCTTGATCCTTCATATAATCTTAGAGTATAGGCTTGCCTCTTGTATTTAAACTAAAATTTAGGAACGTGGATGAGAGAACTAGTGTGTATAAAATTTGATGAGAGATGGATCGATGGTAAAGCTGTAGATATGAATATTAGTATAATTTGATACCTGGTAATTGGGAGCAACTGGCCTGTTGGTCTAATTTAAGAGCAGAGCGTTTCTCCCACATGTGTTGTATGGGGGCATTGATATTAATATACTTGTCATCACCACCATCCTCATTGACCTGCTCTATGTTCGTGTTATTGTCTTCGTCATCATCAAATACTCCATAATCTACTTTTACATGATCATTTGAATTGAGGTTTGTCGGCAGATTCCAAACTATGGATCTTGTATCAATTGAAGTGTATATTCTTGGTGTAGTTACAATTACATGAGCACAGAAATTCCTCATCTTAGGGCACTCAATTACAGCTAGTTGCATCAATTTTGGAAATTCCAAAGCACAATTTCCTGAGTGGAAGCATGTGAGGCTGGTTAAGTTGTCCAACACCAAAAACTCCAAATGATGAAAAACAATATTATTATTTTTCAAACTGCCTGATGATGATCCCTGCAGCTCGTCATCATCTTTTGCATGAATTATTTCACTCATTTTATTGCACTCATATATGCTCATCGCTTTGAGCAGTGGCAGGCTTTTAGCTGTTGAGGGAGTCAATAAATATTCCATCCCATTACACAATTTCACTTTCAGAACTGTCAAAGCTTGGAAACCCCAGGAAGGCATTAATAATTTCTGTAGTTTCTCACACCCATATAGCCGTAGACATTCCAAATTCTGAAATATTGTGGTGCGTGCACCATATTGGTGGCTACCCAATACATCCACCAACAACTTGGGCACGTCACCTCCCATTTTGAGCATCACCAAATTTGAAAGAAATTCTTCTTGATCACCATGTTGTACCATCTGATGGAAAGAAATACTCCCGATTAAAGACAATGATTTCAAGTTTGAGAATGTAACTTACAATTGATTAATGCCGGCCAAAAAATAAGGTAAATTAAATTTCGATTAGGAATACCTATAATGCGTACACATGGCCGGTAATAATTATGATCAAATGTAATTATTAAGGGTATAATATATACATTTTTAGGCCTGTTAAAGTGCATCATATTTTTTCAATTTAGAAATTCTAGTCATTGTATGGCAACACTAACTTTGGAAAGTATAATGGTCAACCTAAGTTTTTTATTGAGCCATCCATTTTACCACAAAAGGGTCTCAATTGATGATGATTGAAATTTTAAAATGGCAAGTCCTATATATATATTTTTTTCAATAAAGCTTTTCATCACAACTTATGTTTCAACACAAGTGATGTGACATAATTTCATTGATTGGTGGGTTACATGTAATCAATAAAGTTGACTAATCCCTATGTAATCAATGAATGCATGTCACATCACTTGTGTTGCAATACAAATTGTGTTAAATAGTGATACTTTTTTTTTTTCTACTTATAAAATAAGAACAAAAATTCAAAGGTATTTGAATTTTTAATTAATTTACTATTTCTAGAAGCATTAAATTTGTGTAACAGGGGCAGGAATAAAAGCTACATGCATGCAAAGAATACAAAATTATGAAAATTAAAAATTAAAAAATTGGAAGATCACCTTTTGGTCAGGGAAGAGAGGAACCTGTCTGGACACCAAGTTCTCTTGAGGTTCTTCATCCGTAGAGTTGGAGATGAATGTTGTGAGTTTACCACAGTCCCTTACAAACAATTTTTCAAATTAAGTAGATATTCCATGTCATTTTTATATCCTCTACAAAACCTTTCAAGTTCTGGAAGAGACTCAAGGGAAATATCTTTTAATGAAGGAAATAAACCAATCTTTCCTGATCTTCCTTGTCGGAATTCTTTTGTCATGACTACAACCTCTTTCATCCGCCTACACTCAGAAATGTATAGCTCCTTAAGATGCACCAAACTTGTAGCCACAGATGCTGACATTAGATACTCTGAATTATGGAGATCTTCCACCTCCAATGTTGTAATATTAGAGCATGCAGCTGGAAATTGATGATTAAGACGATACATTTCCAACTCATCATCAGGCAATCCAACCTGTAACACACAAATTAAACTCATTTAATTCCTATATATAATTTAATATAAAATTGATTTGATTATAGAGCTATCATGTACGTACTTTAAGCTTGTGTTCTGATATTGAGTTGATATCTTGATCATCATGATTTTCTTGCTTATCAGTTTCATCAATCACAAACAAATTTTGGCACCTTCTTATTTCCACTTTCTTTGTGTTTAGGCCACAATTAACAATGTTATAACCAGTACTCCTAGAGCAGAATCCTGTGAGGTTTGGAAGATTTACAAGTGATACAACTTGCAATTTAAGGAGCAACTTGTAATCCTGTGAGGTTTGAAATAGTATCTCTTCCATGTCCCTGCATTCCCTCACTTGTAACTCCTGAAGCTGAACAAGGCATTGGGCAATTGCCAAAGGAAAGAGATACTTAAGTTTATGGCACCGAAAAACATCCAACTTCCTTAAATTCTGCAGGTAGAATGTTTCAGCTGCAAGTTGGTGATCTGGCAGCCATAACCTTTCCATATTCACTTCCTTCAAATACAAGGTTTCTAAGCTAGGGAAACCAATCACCTGTAAAATTAATTAATCCAAAATTATAACATCAATTCTAAATAACCTTATTAATTATAATATATATATATATATATATTATAATTATATATATATATATTATAATTAGAGTTAGAAATCAGTACCTTTGCACTATTATACCTTTGGGTTGAAAAATGTGATGGCTGCAGAGGCAGAATTGATCTGATGATCATGAATGTCACTACGACTCCCTTGGCGGCCTTCACCACTCGCACTCTCATAGGGTAGATGTCGACGTTCAAGTGATCCAACTACCAAATGCTTTAATTTAGGAAACAGATCCACTTGTGGTAATTGATCATCAGAATTAACTACTAGTATCTCTTCCATGTTTCTACAATCCTTCACTTCTAAATGCTCGAGTTGTGAAAGGCTTCTGGCAATTGTAAAAGAGAAGAGATACTTCAAACTATGACACCCAGAAACTCTCAAACTTCTTAAATTCTGCAGGTTATAATTACATGACGTTTCCAACCATATTCTTTCAAAATTTAGATCCGACAATTCCAAGGATTCTAAGCTAGGAAATGCCACCTGTACAAAGAAATATGACCGGTCCAATTATAAAAGGAACATTTTAAAGAAATAGGTTATCTTCATCTATATTCTCATTGTCATCATTATATATATACAAAACCAGCTCTGAGGTTTTGGTAAAAAGTACTTAGATTTTTTTTTTTTTTTTTTTTTTTTCATGTAGAGCAAACATATAAATCTATTTTTAGTTTATATATATATATATATATATATATAGAGAGAGAGAGAGAGAGAGAGAGAGAGAGTTTTGTTATCATAAAATTATAATTTTATGGTTAATTGAAAAACTCATTTAAAAAATAATAAAACAAATAAAATTACATGACGATCCTTTTGACAGAAAACAAAAATAAAAATATATGATATAGTGAGCTATGTCGCTCACTATATTGTGCACGAAAAAATGGAAAAAATAACGTGAGTCTTTTTATTAAATGTGAGGGCCTACAAACACCCTTTGGCCAAACGGCCAAGTCCCTCGGCAGTTTAGCCGAAGGGTGCATTGGGTGGTTGTACGCCCCCACAAAAAATAATGCGCATTATTTTTTTCGTTTTGTCGTGCATGATATAGTGAACTGACATTGCTTACTATATCATTTCTGTATATATATATCATTAATGTAGCAAGTAGCAACAATTAATATAGAATTAAAAATAGTACCTTTTCGTTGAAAAGTAGTGATTTGGTAGCCGACAATAGCTCCTGATCCTCACACTCCAACCAGAATCCAATAAGATTTGGTAGACCTGAAAGTCTCATTTCCTTCAGTTTAGGAAATTCAATGCTATCATGATGATCCTGATCTGCTGAATAGGTAACTACTTCTTCCATTATAGAGCAATAATACACTTCAATTCTCTCAAGCTTCTTGGCAATAGACAACGGCAACAAACTCTTCAATTTACCACATTTGTACACGTGTACTCCTCGTAATTTTCCAAGTGACTCTGGGCCTATGAGTACCCCAAAGCATATCTTCTCTAAGTTATCCATATATGAAAGAGAAAGTCTCTCCAAGTTTGGCAAGACATTATGATTAGAATGATTGTGCTCCTTCGACTCAATGATATATTGAATTTCATCATTGTCATAGACATGGAGATACTTCAAATGTGGAAGACCCTCCTCCCTATCCAACTCATAAACAAGATTTTTCAAACCTTGAATTCCATCTCTTTCAATATACAAATTTTCTGACCTTTTCAGCAACATTTTAAAACCATTCTCTTTCAATAGACGGTTTATATTAAACTTGAGTTCCAATATTCTTGAACCTTCATGAGAAGTCTCTTCAGTTCCAAAAGTTATTTTAAATCTTTTCAGTTCTGTACTAAACAAGTCTTGTGGCAGCATGTTAGCTTCCTCTATATTAAAAAATAAAGCAGTCAACTTACTCAAATTCTTTATCTCACTGAGGCTGGCATTGTTTTCGTTACCATTGACTACTCCTTCCACTTTCCAATTCTTAAAGCTCCTTTCCATATTCAATTCTTCTAAATTTACCAATCTTGATATGACATTCGGGGGAATCACCTTGAGCTTCTTACATCTTCTCAAATTCAAAACTTGTAAACAACTCAACTTTCCAATCTGCTCCGCCAATCGCACCAAAGTCGATTCTTCAAGATCAAGTACTTTTAATTTCTTCATATCCCCAATCAAATCTATGTCTCCAAGTTTAGCAAAACACAAATGTAATTCCTGAAGATTTTGAAGGAAACAAAAAGACGGGGGCAATGGTTTTAAAAATAAATAAGATAAATTTAAGACTCGAAGTTCTTTTGTTTCCTCAAAAAAATGGTCTGAAAGCAAAGAATTTTTTTTCCACATCCAAAGCAAATGCAGCTTTGGACATTTCAATCTTGGTGGGAGAGACTGATCCTCATAATTGGCACCCAAAGAAATTGCAACTGCATCTTTGAGTTTGTCGTTGTGTAAACACTCTTTCAGCTCATCATTACTTCTGATGTTATACATGTTATTAGGATATGCAGATGCGATTGATATTCCAACATCACGAATGACATCATGCATCTTGACTGAATCGCCATAGGTACTACCATTAGACAACAAACCATGAGCTTTCAGTTTATCCAGCAAAGTCTGCAGCCTATCTCTTGCCGCTTCCAAAGTATAGACATTTTGGAACAAACCATATCCTGTAACCAAATTCAACAATTCTTGGATTGATATGTTTGTATCTTCCTCATGTAGACTACAGAACAAAAATATTTTCTGTGATTGCTCTCCATCTTCTTCATCATTTTCTTCATTTTTTAAAAAGTCATAACTTAGTTTTACACTGGAATATACTTTTTTATTTATGGCAGAACTCTGAAGTCGTTTCAATGCATTATTCCAGATGTATAAAGCTTTGTTTTTCAAAGCTCCTGCAACTGTAACTATCGCAAGCGGTAAGCATGCACATTCTTTCACAATCTGAGTTGCCAAACGGTTGAACTCGTGATTGTTATGATTAGATAATGAATCATCACCGATAATGTTCCAAAAGCAAGTCCATGCTTCACTTTCTGATAGAAGAGCAACTTCAAAATTATTCTTTACATCCATCTCATCTCTTAAGACATCTTGAGATCTAGAAGTGAGCAGTATCTTGCATCCTTTCTGATGATCCTCGAAAGCTATACCAATATCAAGCAGATCCAATTTCTTCCACACATCGTCTAGAATTATGAGAAACTTTTCTTCCTTCGTCAATCGACGTCTTAATTCAAGTGCTCTCTCCTTGAAGCCATCCTTATGGAAAACAAGATCTAGTCGTTCCGCAATTTCTTTTTGAATCTGCTCAAGATTTGGAAATTGGGACAGCGTGACCTGAACTGCATCACTGAATAATTTTGCATGCAAGGCCTCTTTAGCAACGGCTTTAACAAGTGTGGTTTTGCCTACACCAGCAATGCCATACACTCCTATGCTTCTAATCTTACCGTTGCCAAGTGCCTCAAGAATTCCATTCTTAATTGAACTTCTTGTGTCAAACTCCATATAATCACCCTTCATTTCAATAGTGTTTTGTCGCATCGGGATGTAAGAAACGTCATTATTGAAATTGCAAGCAACTTTGATTTCAAAAATAGACTGTGCCATTTTCTTTGCTTTCCTGCTTAGCCTATGACGCAATAACAGATTTGGAAAGTAGTAGTTAGCACTGGAGCACCTTGCTTTTGCTAATTGGCCTTCACCATCATTTAAAAATTTGCCCGCTGTTCCAGAGATGTTATTTGCATCAGCCAACCAATTAGTGACAATTTCTTTGATTTCTTCACCTCTTCTTGCTGCCTGGTCAATGGTATGCTGCAGTGATGCTTTGGTAGCCTCCAAATCACGAATTTGTGATCTTAGATTGTTGGTATTGGTTCCATAGAAAATGAGATAACCCAATTGACGACCAGCTGGTGCAACAGTGTACTCGCAAATTTTACTAGTAATATTTGCAACAGTTCCAGTAAGATAGGCTTCCATAGCAATTGCACAATTTGGTAGTAATCCCCGACTCTAACAATTAATGCCTCACAGATCGATCAGCTGGCACTTGTCTAATACTCAAATTTCCTGTATACATATGAAATGTAAAATAGTAGTTGATGCTTATCTTAAAAATGAAGCTCTAGTAAATTACCAAAAAAAAACAAAAAACAAAAAGGGTGCGGAACAGTGAAATGTTAAAGTTAGATAAATGAAAATGAGATATTTAACAAAAGAGCAGAGTTGTTGAAAAAGAAAACATAAAAATGTATATCATTAGCAAATAAATTAAATTCAGAGCAAACGAAAGCGAGGAGAGGCTGGTAGTTAGGAGTAAATCAGATACGTACCCAGTCGCAAGCTGAATGGTTATATGCAAATCCTTACTTCTTCAAGTCATACAAACATGAACATCATCAGCCAATAAATTAATTAAATACAGAGCAAAAGGAAGGTCATAATTAGAAGTAAAGCACACACATACCCCACTTGGGAGTCTTGATTCTTGCTGAGTAGAGCTTAATTAAACTCACAACTACCAATTATATATATGAAATGTGGAAAACCAACAGTACGTAGGTCAACGATGCTCCTACTCCTTTTTTCTGTTTCTTTTTCTTTTCTTTTTTTCCTTTTTTTAAAAATAATTAAATTCACAACAACTAACTAAATCAAAGAAATAAAGGAATCAAAACCAAAACCAGCTAGATGAGTGTTGATGCTTCCACTCTTTTTTCTTTTATTTTTTTGTCTTTTTGAAAGTAATTAAACTTACAGCAACAAAAACGGAGACAGAAACAGGGGATCTGCACCAAAATCAGAGTTGATGAACAAATGAAAACATTTTTTTTTTCTTGCTGCACCAACACCAGTAGGAGCTTCAATGCTTTTCAAGAAGACTTTACCGATATAAGAAACTTGTGAACTCAAATAATTGAAATAGGAAAACTACATAATACCCCTCTCTTGGAAGACTTTGCTGATGACTATAAGCATGTACAAACAAACGTGTGAACTAAAATTTTGGAAATAATAAAATTACATTAATACCCCCTATCATTCGACACTTTTTCAAAAAGAACTTTGTATTTTGGGAAATTACTATAATACCATTGTATTTTCAATTTTGCTGTGCTAACCACTCTTTTGTATTTTCACATATTAAAAATACAAAAAAATTAAATGTTAAGTAATTTAAGTGCAAAATTCATGTTGTATTTATTTTTCTAAAGAATTAAATTAAATATTTATTTTTCATTTAAACATAAAGGGTAAAATAGTTATCAACGAAAACTTTAACTGGTTGATTAACCCAAAAAAATAAGAGTTCACTAATGGAAGGGGTATTAGTGGAACAAAATTGAAAATTAAAAGGGTGTTAATGTAATTATTCAAAATACAAAAGCCTTACTAAAAAATCATCAAAATCAAAAAGGTGTCAGTGCAATTTTTTCTAATAATAATAATAAAACCAATAAAAAAGATCATTCATCTAAAACGGATGGCACAAAAAATCCGGATTTAAAAATACAACATGTTCACAAAAGAATTAGGAACCTCATAAAATAAAATAAAATTTAAAAGCATAAACATCATCAAATGGAGTTTTTTTAATTATATAATTATTATGATCTTTTCTTGTTCTGAGGAAAATAATTATTATTGTTGTAGTCGATTTTTTGTCATAATTATAATATCAGGAGTCCAGGTTTGAAAATTCACCGTGAAGATGTAAGAACTTGAATGAGAACTTCTCCTTTTTCTCTGCAATCTCTTTGGCTCCTCTCTTGCAAAATAAAAGATACGGATTAGAAGGGTTCATTGTTGGGAACTCCGAAAACACCCTCCAACGTCCAAGTTAATTTTCTGATATCCGTTGATTTCTCGTGAAGGTGCTCTAAAAGTTGCTGAATGGTTGTTTTCAGAGAAGGAGTGGAAGGAGGAATAATGGAGGAGGATTTTCAGGTTTCTTTCTGTCTGCCTTTCTTGTCTCCGTACTCCCCTTTATTCCCCTTCTCCCCTTACCTGTATCAGTTTAATATGCTACATCACAAGTAGTTTTAACTTCATATCCAAATGGCACAGGCTTCTATATATTTTTACCAGCCCAGTGCTGTACAAGAAGTTAAATAAAGAGAAGTGAAGCCTAACTGTCAAGTTCAAAAAGTTTCAAAAAGGTTCTCACTTTCTTAGGCTTACATTTCAACCATAGTACTAAAATGGATTTAGAAACAAAAGCTATAACAAAATAAATCATAATGACTATAAGAAGAAACTATTAGTTAAACATTCCCCAATCCCCTTATGCAATTGGGGATTTAGAAACAAAAGTTATAACAAAATAAATCATAATGACTATAAGAAGAAACTACTAGTTAAACATTCCCCAATCCCCTTATGCAATTGGACTCTTCAACCATGAACTCATGTTTAATTAGGATTGATGTTAATATATGATTTTGAGAATCGTATATAATGTTTTAGAAATGAGTGGAGCGGTTATAAGAAAAGTGGCTGATTTAAACACACAAGCAGATCAATGAGATTGGATTCCTCTACACTATGCTGCATACCAAGGATATCTTTCCATAGTGAAGGTATTGCTTGAATTTGATAGATATGTAGCCTACTTCAAAGATAAAAATGATTGCATACCTCTTCAAATTGCAGCCAACCATGGCTACTGTGAGATAGTACTGGAAATTATATTGTGATATCCAGATTGTTGTGAATTGGTCAACAGTGAAGGCATTAGTGAAGACATACTTCATGTTATCGTAGAAAATTCTTCGCTTGATGACTTCCTGATCAATAAAAAGCATGAAGATCATGGAGCCACACCAGCTGCGACTGCAATTAATTCTCACCCTAGAGTGAATAATATGACATCCAAAGATCAAAACCAGCACGCGATTGCCATGAGAAAGGAAGTGAGGTTATCCTCCTCAAGTGAAACCTAAGTAGAAAATGAATCAAATGGAAATGCCAAAGGATCTTCCAAGGAAATTAATAATTAGTGCAAGACCAATTAATATTTTTCAAAAATAAACTCAAGGCTTTTTAATCTTTGTTTTTCCAATCCCCCAATACTAAAAAAAAGAACGAATTAAAAAATTGGCAGAAGTCACCAATGTTTTATAAAAGCCATAACCTTCATTTATGTTAACTAGCTAATTTTTGTTTTCCTCAGTTATTCATGCTTTTATCCACATGCTTTTGAAAAATAAATGCACACGCATTCAATGCATGTGTATAAACATGTATGTATAGAATTCTAACAATCATTGAACTTCTATTTTGATGTTTTTTTCTCCTTTACTTAAAAGTGTTCAAGAATTGAAACCAGAGTCCTTACATTGAGTAAGAATATCTTACTGTGCTGCAGACACATGGTGAACAATGACTACAAAATGCTTGTACAAGCTCAGATAATAATGAAAACCACACCGGAATCACTAACTCTGAGGTTGATAAAGCTAATAAAGATGCCATTCCCATAGTGTCTGCACTCATAGCAACTGTAATTGTGGCAGCAGGTTTTACCTTGCCTGGAGGTTATGTGATCGAAGAAGGCAAAGAACATGGAGCTGCAATTCTAAGGAAAAATGCAGCATTCAAGGCGTTCATCATATCAGACACCATAGCCATGGTGTGCTCTAGTTGCACTGTCTTCATACACCTCTTCTTGGCACTGCAATTAGAAGAAAGGAGGCACTTGACTTCGTGAAGGCTTTTCGCCTAACCATTTTTGCAATGGCAGCACTGGTGATTGCATTTGTCACTGGAACCTATGCCGTGTTAGGACATCCCAGTGTACTTGCCATTGCCATTTGTGTCATTGGCTTGTCTTTCTTCACTTGTTTTTATGAGATGTTAATTGCATATTTCTGTGTGACTGGGCCCATGGCAGACTCAACATATTAATTCATAATGTGGATTTGTCACATATTTTGTGGGTGATAACCCTCTCATATCTCAAATTAGTGTCTTGTCCTTTTCTTGTTATCTTTTGGTCTAGCAATGAAAACCCTGGATCTGGAGCCTTGAGGTTCACTCTAGCGAAAATTTTATTTTGGATTTTGAGTAACCAAACTTCATTCATTACAGAGTATTAAAACCAGTATCTATTAATAGACCATTGTCCAGCTTTGCAAAGGGTCAAACAAAATGCAAATAGTTTCCTATCTCAAATTCTAAGCTTCCCAAGTTTTAAAAGTTCACTACACTTTTGCAAGCTCTTCTTCTCTTACCTTTAACTCATTGGCTTCAATCCAATGTCATAATTACTCTTGGATTAACCAGAACCCAAGATTACCATAAACTAATCTCTAACAACTGAACAATTGATAATGATCGTAGGCTAAGATTAATTCACACAGGCATTTTATCAAACACTTGGTCCACATATCCAAAGTCAAAGAACAAGAATCACATTTTCAAAAGTTTAAATCCATAGATTACAAACTTAAAATCCACCACAAAATTCAGATTCTAAAATATCAGAAAAGGATGCTTAAAAGATGCTTCAACGAGATTCATAAAGATGCAAAAATTTTAATAAAAAATTAAAAATTAAGAGTAAAAATATAGCATGGAGCAAAGAAGGTACAAGAATGTAACTAACTGCACTCTTTGCAGAACAGGGTGAGCAAAAAGTAGAGAAGCCAAATTCAGTTGAGAAAGTCGAAGGATCTCACCAGATTGCAAGAGCCTCAGAAATCTGACAACATTAATGTGATAATCAATCTGCCACAGGAAACAGATGATGATCAGTTGGCGATCAACCACATGGAATCTCATCTTTACAGGGCTGCAGCAAAAGGCAACATCAATCCTTTCAGGAAAAGCAAACACCATCTTCACCATTTACTCACTCCAACCAAGAACACCATCCTACATATGTACATCAGCTACCTCTAAAGAAAAAAAACCAGCCAACTTTGTGGAAGAAATCCTTGACATGTGTCCAAAATTGTTGCTGCAAATTAACAAATACAAAGGGAGAGAATCCGCTACATATCGCAGCAAGACATGGACATGTCTCCATAGTGGAGGCACTGATAAAGCACACGCTAATGATGTCGAAGTAGAGGGGTAGATGTTGAGGATGAGGTATGAAAATGACGATACAGCGTTACATGAGGCGGTGAGGTACAGGAATGTGAGAGTGGCAAAGGTCTTGGCTGAGGAAAACGATGAGATGGTGAGATTTTGTAATTTGGCCGGCGAAACTCCGCTTCACTTGGCTGTGAAGCCAAGTAATATTTTGGAGTCTGGAAGTACTTAAAAATGTAATTTATATCATTCACAAAAAAATGAAACGATGGTACTGCATGATCGTCAAGACAAGTCCACAAAGAATGTTTATTGTTATTTAAAAGAAATTAACCCTTGTTGACTTTTTTCTTTCGTTTATTTTCTACTTAATTGACTAAAGGACAGATGTATTTGTGTACAAAAACAAATAATAACAATACAATCGAAAGTTCAAAACTGATAACATACCTGTAGAAATTTGAACTAATTTACCATTATTTAATTCCGTAACTGTTTTCTTCTTTTCCTAATCATATTTGTTATTCTACAATGAACTTTGAAATTTAATATTAGCTGGAATGAATTTTGAAAGAGACTTTGATACTTGGACTTGAATTTCTAATATTTCAGATGTTGACCACCGGAAAACAAAACAAAGAACAATAAAAAAATGCTCACATCAAAATTGTTAATTAGAATATTCATCAATCATGAAGTTATATACTTTTCCAGATTTAGCATGCATGCCGAATATTTAATATATTTTAGTATTGACAAGAATAATTCAAAGGAAAATGGATATCTTTAAATGTACCTGACAAAGCGGGTCAGAGCCATAGTAAATTGCCACCCCTAATTAAGAGTAGGTGAATTAGAATTTGATCATTGCCAAATTAAAAGTAACTTTTTACCATTGAATTGTCCTTATTGTACCCTACAAGGCTATTTTCGAAAGTCTTTAAATATCAAAACTAGTCAATCTATGACTTATATAGTTGTATTTGATATTAAAATTATAAAGTATTTGATCAGAGATCTTGATTCATGTAACTTAAAATTATAAACTACTTACTCGGAGCCCTTAATTCAATATATAACTTGGATAGGCTCAATTGTACGAATCTAATGGCTGTGTTTAGAGTAGTTTTAACATTCGGGCAACCTAAATTATCAGGCCTAGCCCAAATACATACATCCAAACTACATCATTACAACTGAGAAAAATAATCAACAGAAGAAATCATCAAAATTCCTCAATTTGGAGTATAAAAGTGCCCGAAATGTCCATTAAAAAAACTCACAAGGAAACTCTTCGCCAAAGTCTGCTAATGGAACCCTTTTTGTCTTTTCTTCATCCTATTTTCAAGAGATGGGAAATCAATTAAATTATAGGCAAGGTTCGGAACAATGGGGTTGCAAGGAATTGCTTGGAAGGCAGGAGGGAAGGCTTTAATGCGCAGAACACTTTTCACACGTGAATCGCCAACTGCAGACTCATAGACCTTGAGCTTCTCAAGTAGCAATTTCTCCAACTGAAACAAATTCCAAATCAACATGTCAAAGAAAACCATCCAGAGCTAAAACAATAGCAGACTGGCATTATCTGATCATTTAGCATAATTCAGAGATACTCATCAATCGGATCCCCTTCCTATGTTTCACCATTAACACAGCACCATTAGATTCCATAACATTGAAACTATCTCGCTCCAAACAGAACTCTTATCACTCTCACTTTAAACACTAAATGCTTTTCTACTTTCAGGCTGGACCAAATCCCCAGTCTTTGTTTTCCACTCATCAGTACAACATCCAGTACCAATCGGGTGGTTTTACACTCTCAACATCATTTTGTGCTTTAGCATCTTTCACATATTAGAAAAGAATGAAGAATACCTTCTTGTCACCTCCAGTTTTTTAGAAAGATTTTCAGGTGCCTCAGTTCTTCCATGATCCCAGTTGCATGGTCTATACAACTGATGGATCTGCACTCCTTGCACAGATTCTTCAACCCTCTGATCATTGTCTGTTTAACAAAAGATAGAATCCAATTGAAATACATCAGCATAGCATAAAGCTTGTATGTTAAAAAGTATTATTTGGTAAGATAAAAGAAATCGCTTGAAATAAAAGCAGTAGGTTTAGTACCCAAGAAACATCTGCCAAAAGTATCACTAATAAGTCATATTAAAATTTGATAATTAGAGGCCACAATTTAGCACCAGAAAAATATTTATTATCAAAAGAGAGAGACAAAAAAAAAACCATTGGCATGAAAGGAAAGAAAACACTTTCAGTCATCTACACACCTGATCAGCATCGCCCACGCCTTGGAATTTCTGTAAGGCATTCTCAGCAAGATAGCGAGTCCTGAAAAACAATGCATATGCTTCCACTCCCATACCAGCTAAGCTGGCTGTTTGATCTACCAAAAAAAAACACCTGCAAGAAATTAGAAGTCTCATAAATAGAGTTAAAAAATCCTTTTGGCATTCAAAAAATAAATTACTAAAAGGCATGACTTGAAAGGAACTTGTTACCAGCACTACTACATATTTGGCCTTTGATGACGCCTGCAAAGCATCATCGTAATACATAGATGATGCTTTTCCATGCGTCATGAAATCACCCGTCATTGTAGATGAAGCAATTTAATGATGATTTTTTAATGTTGTCATAGCTTATATACAATGATGTTTTTTCTAAGTAGTAACATTAAATGCTACATAATTTTGGAACCAAAACTGTTGTTAAAAACCACTTATAATTTGACATTTCATGATACTTTTATTGTGTTGTTATAGATATATCACGTGCTATACTATGACAACACTTTTTTTAAACGTCATCTTTTGATATATTTATATTTTGAAAATAAATTTATAATATCTATTAATTCAATATGTTATGTAGAACCTCTTCATTCAAAATCCTGACAAGTTTCTTCCCTACCAATATCCATACAAGTTACACTGCGAAACAAAACACATTTTAAGTTTCCGCAAATCAATTCTACATGCTACATCAAATATTTTATAAAAAATTTGAATGAACCAGAGCGGTAGCCATCAAAATGAATAACATCTGATCTCATGAAAGTAATTAAACCCCTATCTTGTTTAAATAGTCAGCTGCCTCAGGCAGAGGATCTCTAACTCTGACATGCAGAAAATAGTTGCCAACCGATGAAAGCCATCACCAGAGAGGTGAAGAGTTCGAAGCCTACCACCTTAGGAAAGTGCCAACCCAGGCCTCGCCTCAGATAACTGCAGAAACAATGATTTAGCTAGCAGAAAAGACAACTACAAAAACTAGAGTCTGATATTAGAGCCCTATAAAAATGAAAGCTAGAATCATACATCTAGGTGCCTATTACATCCTTAAATTCAAACTACGTGGTTGTAAACATTCCATTTTCAAAAAGATATCATATTGGCTATAAAGATGAAAAATGACCGGATATGCTCATTGCAAGTTGCAGAAAAGTAGGCAAATAAAGGTTCAAGAAGTGTCTTGAAGCAGAGACATTGTAAGTTTACATGTATCAATAGAAAGGCTAAGTAAACCAAATATAACAAACTTGTTGAATACAAATTAAACAATTGCAAGATAAAAAGTTAAGGCCAGACCTTGTAATTGATGGCATGGTTGCAACAATCCCTGCCCATGCATATATTATAGGAATCAAAGTCTTGGGTTTGTTTTTCCCAAGACACATTAGAGAACCCAAAGCAGCAAGGGATATGCTCAACACCTTAATTAGAATAAGCACAAAAACTGATAATGAGAGAAGGGTGATTCTACTCCAAACACAGTAATAAAGCACAAATTATATCAGCCAAGTGACACAAGAAGTTGACGTATAAATGCAACCATCCACAGTACAACATATAAAAGTCATTTCTTACACTTTTGGACTCAATATGATACTAATTACGTTCCTTACACTTTCGGACTCAAAATAATACTAATTACGTTCCTTACACTTTCAGACTCAATATGATACTAATTACGTCCCAAAAAAAGACAATAAAGTATTAGTTGTCTCAATATACTATTCCAGAAATTACTATGTTGTCCTATGTAAAGTACAATCCAAACAAGAAGGAACAGCTGTATACCAGATTAGCATTAGCTTCGAGGTCTTGTAAAATGTAATCCCAAGTGAATTCTAGTCCCCTAGCACCCACCCAAAGAGGTGCCAATCTATGCAGAACAGAATCAGCAAAGGCCCATCCTGCCAACAGGGTCAAAGCCTAGGTCAGAAATACAGCAAATCTCAAAGACTGCTAATAAAAAATAAAAACAAAAAGCTACTGCTTTCTATCATCAAGTTCCACTCACCAAGTCCCACTACTTGAAATTTATGATTTTGAGAAAGTAAAGGCCCACAACGTCTATAAAACCAATTAGGGCTTTTAACAATTCCTCACCCCTCCACATCCCCCACCCCCTTACAGCTCAACTGGCACACCACTATCTGAAAAACAAAAAGGATTGATAACATACTTTTTTAAATAGATACTTATAACAAGTTATATTGTTTCCTTATTAAACTAGTTGGTCACAATTCATGCACCACATGTTACATCGCTCTATAATAAGATGAAGTACCATTGCTCCATTTTACAACTATTTAATTTATAGAAGACATAAAAGGCCATCAACCCTCACAAAGTTAAGTGAGGAGTAAAAACCACCAACCCTCCACAGCATTTACCTGTTCAATGATTGTTTGAGCTCCTTAATCTTCTGCTGAGTCATCTCCCCCCTTGAGAAATCAAAAACCTCTTCACTTAGTAGCTGAAGAAAACAGATTCAAGAAATTACTGGCGGCAATAGAAAACCAAATGAAACAAACTTAATTTCAAAATTTTAAATAGAAGGTCGCACCTTCAATATAGCCATACAATTCTCACAAATTGTTTCACTAGTTTCAGCAGCTGAAACAAGATCAGGAATAAAGCCTTGCCATCTAGCCTTGTCATCTTGCAGGCCAATCATGCTTCAAAATCCATATGGCAGAGTATAAAAATTCATGGCCAAGAAAGCAAGCAATTTTACATTTAAATTTAACAGAGATTTTAGATGCACACAAACTTTTTGAAGACAGCTCCAAAGTAATACAGGTGAAATCAACAAAACTCTAAATATACAATTTAGCTGGCATGTTGAACATAAAAATTACACCATCAACACCCAGAAAAGGACATTCTGCATTCTCATAAATCATGCTAGAAGAATATGAATTGGACTGTAAACAACATAACTAATGAGGTAACAACAAGGTCATACCTGAACCAATATGATATTAAGTTTGTTGACATACAGCCTTTCCATCCGAAAAGAGGCCTCATTACTTGAAAGCTACGTAACAGCACCCAAAGTTAAGAAGAATGCATATAATAAAAGCATGACCACTAAGGAGAGATGGTCAAACTTTTCCTCCTAAAACATTTAGAATCGTACCTGTACAATTACATCAGAAATGTAATTTTTCATTCCATCTCGCTGTTCAATAGGCAATGCATTCCATCTATACTTGATAACACCTTCTAGAACCTGTACATAGAATGAAAAAGCACCAATGCAACTAATCATGACCATCAATCAACACCCTGATTGACATATTAAAAATTGGAAATAGAGAAGAAGTCTATATTAAGCAAGGAACCCAAAAAAGTTAGAACTTTAATTGAAATTGACTAACTAATAGACTAATCAGTGTTTCTCTCTTTTTCTTTGTTCTTTTTTTTACTTTTTTTTTTGGTTGCATGAGTTTGTTGATGTAAGTTGCTGCGGAGAAGGTAAATCCTTTCCTTCCTTTGCTATTAGTCGATCTACAGGTTTATATATACATATGTATATATAGGCGGCTTTCAAGTAGATGCAGGCAACAATTAAACTAACCTGCAAGGCAAAGAACTTAGTATTTAGACTCTTTGTGTTCTGTAGAATGTGCACTACTTGGAGTCACATATCTGGATTATTTTACAAGTTCTGTAGAATTTGATCCGCAGCTGTCCTCTGTGTATTCAATATAAAGACCAAGGTCACTCTAAGTAAATCAAAGAGCATGGCAACTTGGAGTGGCAAACAAAAATATGCATACACAATCAATTTGCGCATAAAACAGCATAAATCCACGTAAAAAGGCCAAAATAAAGATTTTAGCGACCACATAATCTTATAAAATCTTGATTCAAAAAGTAATTTGGTGCAACTTCTTAAGAAGTCCTAGCATTTTACTAGTACGGTGCAAACGACAATGTAATTGCAGTAGTAAATTACAACCATCCTAAGAAGTTCCAATATGGGAGCAGCAGACAGAAACGAAATTTAAAAATACAAAATTACAACTCAATCCAATATTTCTGTTAAGTTTCTGAAAAAGAAAAAGCACAAAAGACATGTAGGACTTGCTTAAAATCCGATTTTCACGGCAGCTGTAAGAAAATAGAGAGAACGGAAAAAGGAAGAAAAACGAATGGAAAAATTCTTCACTACTCATTCATTCAATTAAAAATAATATATATACACTTGCCAACAAGAATAAAGAAGAACGCCTGAAAATACAACTCAGCAGAAAACAAACAAAATTGGTTACAATAAAAAGAAAGTTCTAGAGAAGCCATGTCATCCTTTCTCTCGTGTAAGAATCTGTGAAGGTTGAGGAAGCAAACGACTTGACGTTAGTAAAGTGTGAGACATACGACTTGAAGCAGCTTGTATAGGCTGTGATACCCCCCCACAAGCTGGAGAATGAAGATTGACAATTCCCAGCTTGAGCATATGAGCTTGTAACAAATGGGAAGGTAGTGCCTTTGTAAACAAATCAGCTCGTTGAAGATGTGTAGAAACATGAGCAGTAGTAATGGAGCCTTCTATGATCTTGTCTCGAATCAAATGACAATCAATCTCTATATGTTTGGTACGTTCATGAAACACAGGATTACCAGCAATGTGAATGGCGGCTTGATTGTCACAGTAAAGCAAAGCTGGTTGAGGATGAGCAATGTGTAAATCAGTAAGGAGAAAACGAAGCCAAGTAACCTCACAAGTGGTAGCAGCCATTGCTCTATACTCGGCTTCAGCTGAGGACCTGGAAACAATGGATTGTTTCTTGGATTTCCATGAAATGAGTGAATTGCCTAAAAGAACACAATAACCAGTGACTGATCTTCTGGTGTCCGGGCATGCAGCCCAATCAGAGTCACAATATGCAATCAACTGTAATTTAGAAGCTGCAGAAAATAGAACACCTTGAGCAGGAGCAGCTTTAAGATATTTCAAGATCTTATAAGCAGCAGCTAGATGAGAATGACAAGGCTTATCCATGAATTGACAAAGAATTTGAACAGGATAACAAATATCGGGTCTAGTGAGTGTCAAATAGAGCAATCTTCCAATGAGTCGTCGATAAATGGAAGGATCCTGCAACAAATTACCATCATCCTTACTAAACTTCATATTTTGTTCCATAGGAACTTTGGCAGGTTTAGAACCTAAAAGTCCTGCATCAGCAAGAATGTCCAAAGCATACTTTCTTTGGTTGATGTGAATGCCTGTTGGAGATCTTGAAACCTCAATACCAAGAAAATATCTTAAAACACCTAGATCTTTAATTTTGAATTGAGAATGAAGACAATCTTTGATAGTAGTAATGGAGTCCATAGAGTCACTAGCTACCAAAATATCATCTACATAGACTAACAAAGCTGTGAAACAGTTATTCGTAGTCATGGTAAAAAGACTATAGTCAGTTCGGGATTGAGTAAAACCAAAGGCTAATAAACAGGATGTGAGCTTAGCATACCACTGCCTAGAAGCTTGTTTTAATCCATATAAGCTTTTGAGTAATTTGCAAACTTGTTGAGGCTTGCCTTTAGTATAACCTGGAGGTTTATGCATATAAATGTCTTCATCCAAATCTCCATGTAAAAAGGCATTATTGACATCGAATTGATGTAAATGCCAACCTTTGATAGCTGCAATAGATAAAAGGCATTTTACTGTAACCATCTTAGCCACAGGAGAGAAAGTTTCATGATAATCAATCCCCTCCTGTTGAGTGTACCCTTTTGCAACCAACCGTGCCTTGAACCTCTCTATGCTTCCATCTGAATGTCTCTTAATTTTGTAAACATATCTACAAGCAATGGCCTCTTTATCTGGAGGAAGATCAGTGAGAATCCAAGTCTTATTTTCTTCCAAGGCAGACAATTCAACATCCATAGCTTTACACCAACGTGGATCTTTAACAGCTTGAGAATAAGAACTTGGTTCAACATCAATGGAAAGATTAGAAGAAAAAGCTTGGAAAGATGGTGAAAAGGAATCATAAGAAAGATAATCATGCAAAGGAAAAGAACATTTGGTAGAAGGAAGAGATACCTGAACCTTGGACTGGGATGCGGATGTGAGAGCAGCTTGTTGGCAATGAAAATCTTTAAGATAAGCAGGAGCAGTTCTGGTTCGGGTTGATCTTCGAAGAAGAGGTGGTGGAGTAGATGTGGAACTAGGTTCTGTATGATCACTAAAAGGGCTGGTAGAAGCAGATTTTGGAGTGCAGGAAATTGAAGCTGGGGAATGGACTAAAGGGCTAGTAGGAGTGAAATCTGTTGGTTGAGTATGAGAAAGATCAAAAGTTAAAGGTGTAGGAGAAGATGATGGGAAATGGGATTGAGATGAAGAAGAGTTAGAATGATCAATAGAAGAAAAATATTGGAATGGAAAAATTGTTTCATGGAAAACAACATCTCTGGATAAGAAAATAGTATGACTATCAATATCCAGTAATTTGTATCCTTTAACACCAAAAGGGTAACCAAGAAAAACACACCTCTTACCCCTAGGATCAAACTTTTTCCTGCCATGTGACAAAGTGGAGGCAAAACAAAGACAACCAAAAACCTTAAGATGAGAATAAGTTGGTTTGGCAGAAAACAAAATTTCATAAGGTGTTTGGTTAGCCAGTAAAGGAGTTGGTGTTCTATTTATTAGATAAGCTGCTGTCAAAACACAGTCATTCCAAAAAGATAAGGGTAAATGAGATTGAAACAGTAAAGCACGAGCTACATTGAGAAGATGTTGATGCTTTCTTTCAACAACACCATTTTGTTGGGGTGTTTCAACATAGGATCTTTGATGAATTATACCCTTATGATTGAAAAAGTCAATCATCTTAAACTCAACACCATTGTCACTTCGAAGAACTTTAACTTTGGTGTCAAACTGGGTTTCAACCATGTTGCAAAAAGATTCAATACATTTTCTGGTTTCTGATTTTGCTTGAAGGAGATAAAGCCAAGTGGTTCTAGAAAAATCATCAACTATAGTTAAAAAATATTTAGAACCATCATAAGCTAAGGTAGAGCAAGGACCCCAAATATCACAATGAATCAAATCAAAAATAGCAGATGAATGAGATGTACTAACAGAAAAAGGTAATTTGTGTTGTTTTGCAAGGGAACAAATGCAGCAAGGAACCTTTTTATTCAAACTGATATTGTTTCTTACAAGAGGATCATTAATCAAAGACAACCTAGAATTTGAAATATGACCTAGACGACAATGCCAAAGATCATTCACAGTATCAGTATGCCCAACAGACAAAGAAACAGAAGGAAAAGAAAGGGACAAGTCGGAAATAGCATCAGACAAGGCAGTAGAAGAAACTGGTGGAGGCAAAAATTGGTACAGGCCACTCTTCACTTCAGCAATCCCAATCGTGGTCCAAGTGGAAAGGTCCTGTACAAAACAAGTATGAGAGAAGAACACCAAACAACAGGTGAGATTTTCAGTGAGCCTCTTAGCTGAAATAAGATTAAAAGTAAAAGAGGGCACACATAGAACATTAGTGAGAGTAATAGTGTCTGTAAGATTTACTGTACCCAAATGTGTGACTGGCATACAAGTACCATTGGGTAACTTAACACTATAAGATACTACTGCAGAAATTGTAGTAAATAAAGAAGAATTACAGATCATATGATCTGTAGCCCCAGAGTCAAGAATCCAAGGAATATTGGCAGTATTTGTAAAGTTAGAAGAGAAAGAGGTACAACAAATAGAATTAATAACAGACATTTTTGAAGCTTTGAAAGCACTAGAATTAGCCTGAATGGTGGGGGATGTGGAATTGGTGGAAAACAGAGAAGCTGAAGAATCCTTATGTTGTAGAAGCCTCATGAGTTGCTGATATTGCTCTTTGGTGAAACTGACTTTGTCCTCACTGATTTCCTCAGAAGAAGGTTCAGCACATAAGCCCGTTTGGTTAGCAAAAACATTGGTGCCCTTTTCTTTGTATAACTTGTGACCAGGAGGATAACCATGAAGCTTAAAACACTTTTCAACTGTATGGCCTGTCATATTACAATGACTACATATCGGAGCCTTAGCATTGCCAGCTTTAAAACAATTCTCAAGAGAGTGTCCCTGAATGTGGCAATGAGTACAATAGAGCCTAGTCCTTTTGGAAGTGGTAGAAACTTTGGTTGTAGGCTTGAAAGATGAACCAAAGGTTCTGGTAGCTAAGGCCATGGAATCGGGTGAGGGAGCAGAGGATATTAGTTGGTGATGTTGCTCTTGTTGTTGAATTAAGGAGAAAACCTTATTTATGGTGGGAATAGGATCAAGTAACATGATCTGATCCCTAGCATTAGCATACTGATCATTTAGTCCCATAAGAAATTGTATAACACAATCACGTTGATATCGATCATTGAGAATTTTCAATTGTCCACAAGAACAGGGAGGCATAGGATCATACACAGCCAATTCATCCCAGAGAGTTTTTAATTGACCAAAGTATGTACTTACAAAGTCACGATCTTGACGTAGATTGGCTATATTGCGCTTGAGTTGGAAGATGCGTGGTCCATTTTGCTGAGTAAAACGATCCTTCAACTCAGTCCAGACTAACTTGGCGTCATCAACAAAAGCAACAGTGAATTTGATATCAGCACTGATGGAATTCTGGATCCATGAAACTACCATGTCATTGCAGCGTTCCCAGGCATCAAAGAGGGGATCGGCTTCGTTCTTAGGTTTCGAAATAGTTCCAGTGATAAATCTGAGCTTGTTCTTTGCGCGAAGCGCTCGTTGCATGGATCGAGACCAGGTGACATAATTATTTGCAGTGAGAAAATCTGGAACAAGAATGAGAGCTGTGCTATCACCATGATCAACTCGGTAAGGATTGTTCGGATCAGTGAAATTGAGATACTGTGAAATGGGGTTTGGATTGGTAGTGTGAAGAGTACTAGTAGTTTCAGAGGTTTCAACCATGGTGGATAAGAACGAAAAGCCAAAAAAAACTAATGGAGGTATTGCTCTGATACCATGTAAGAAAATAGAGAGAACGGAAAAAGGAAGAAAAACGAATGGAAAAATTCTTCAGCAGCCAAACACAGTATTTGAGATAGGTTAAGTGGGGAAAGAAAATTACCGAACCCTGTTCTTACTAGAAAAACCCAAACCTTAGGAGAGAGTTAGATTCTAGTAGAAAAACAAGAGGTGTGGGGATAATGGTTTCAGAGAGAGAAAGACGAAGAAAAGGGCGTGTTAAAAGAGAGAGGCCGAGAGGAAAATATAAAAGACAGCTCCAAAACGAAGCATAGAAACCATGTTCTAGTTTCACCATGTTCTAGACAGAGGATGTTTTCCGCCAAAATTTTAGCTACGTTAATTTTCACCTTGGTTTTTTAAAATTTTCCCCAAATTTTTTTAAAATTTGACAATGCTTCAACAAAAATCATTGTTAATGTAAAAAAATATTTTTTATTTCTAATATTATTGTTCATACTCTATTTTATAAAATTTTTAGCGCGCGCGTTTTTTACCTGTCACTTAAAAAAAAAAAAAAAAGCATCGTCCTATATGAACGCATATTTTTTACAAACGTCGTTAAAATCTAAATACATAGTAGTGCATATATTTTTTGTAACTTCCAAAATAGTGCTCAGATCAGAAGGATGAACGGAAACTGCTAAGAGAACACATGACAAATTGATAAGCACATCAAAGGCTTAATACCATAAAACAACAAAAAAAGGATAAATAAAAGAAATTTAAAATGGCCGTTCTACAACAGCAAGACAAAAGATCATGATGGTTGATGTAATACTAATAAAATTACATACGTTTTCATATACATGAAGTCTAGATAGAGGAAACGGTTGGTTTCAATATTCAATGCATAGGTGATATCTATAAATAAATGCAAATTAAAAAAAAAAAAAAAACTCAACCAAATAGAGGAGATTTCATGGGCAGAATAGTAGCCACTGCAGAGGAAAATGAACTCTCTGCTCGGAAGGTTAAAACAGGAGTCAAGGAAAGTGTTAAAAATATTCTTACATAAAGCGCAGCAGGTTATAAGTTAAATAATAACCAGCAATAAGAGATTGTGTAACCGAACGGCTTGGTTGCGTTCTCATTTTTGCCATCATGTTGCCTAGGAAGTTTACTCTTTGCAATGCTAACCAACAACTGATTGCGTTGGATGGTTCCTTGTCCCAATACAACACTGAAAGCTTTGTCAATAATATTTAAGTCATCTTTCACCATTTCCAGAGCCACCTGCACTCACCTAGAAATATACACCATCAAGCAAAGCAGTTCCAAAAATAGAGAAACAAACAATTCCATATTGACAAATTTCATACCAAGTCACTAAGAATGCAGCTCCTAGAGTGTGGTATATGGAGTTAAAACCAACACCAAAACCATCACCAAAGGCAACAACACAAACCCAATCACAAAAGCCACCAACCCGAATAGCATCAAAGCAAGAGAAATCCCCAGAAACAGAGAAGCGAAAGCGGTGGGAGAGACATGCAATATGGTGACGTTCTATCTGGACGATGATAAAGATGAAGACGAGGAGGATGAGGGTTCCACTGCCAAGATAGAGAAAGGGGAGGTAAATGGAATAGGGAGAGGAGGCGATCTGAGGATGTGGATGATCGTGGAGCTGAGCTCGTAAAATATCCTGGATTGCAGATCTTCAGCTCCCATTCTCATTAAAGCTTGGGAGGAGCTCAAAACATTTTTTTCTAGGTCTTTTTATGTGCTTCTGAAACAGAGGATTTTCCGTAGAAGAAGTAGAGCAGAGCCGTAGGTATGCTCTAAGGATATAGGCTTGCCTCTTGTATTTTAATTAAAATCCAGAATCATGGATATAAAAGAATTATTATTAGAAGAAATACAAGGGAAAGAAATAAAAAATTTGAGAGATGGATGGATGGTAAAGCTGTAGATGTGAATAATATTTATGAAATTTTCATTGTTTAATTTTTAATTTAATACCTGATAATTTGGAGCAACTGGCTGGTTGGTCTAATCAAAGAGCAGTGTGTGTCTCCCACAAGTGTCATATGGGGGTATTGATACTTGTCAACACTACCCTCTATAAGCTGCTCTATGTTCGTGTTATTGTCTTCATCATCTACTCTACAAACTACTTGTACATGATCATTTGAATCAAGCTCTGGTTCTGGAATCCGTCTTGTTTTTTTTTTTTGATGTAGTAACCGGAATCCGTCTTGTTAAACGTGTAGTAGTAATGAAAGTGTGTAGTTTCGGGGCGGTTACAATTACATGAGCACAAAAATTCCTCATCTCAGGGCAATTACCTACAGTTAGGTGCCTCAATTTTGGAAATACCAGAGCATAATTTCCTAAGTGGAAGCATGTGAGGCTGGTCAAACAGTCCAGCCCCAAAAGCTCCAAATGATGAACAACGATATTATTATTTTTGAAACTGCCTGATGATGATCCCTGCAGCTCATCATCATCTTTTGCATGAATTATTTCTCTCATTTTATTGCACTCAGAGATGAGCATCACTTTGAGCAACTTGGGCACGTCACCTCTCAATTTTGTTCTTGGTCAGTGTCTACTTTTGAATTGAATCCTCAATTTTACCTTATAGTGGTCAACTTATGTTTTATAATGAGCCATCTATTTTACTTGCGCATATCAATTTGTGTTTACCGCAAAAAGGTCTCCATTGATGATAATTGAAATTTTTAAATAGCAGGTTCCATATTTTTTTTTTCTACTTAACCAAAACTGAAAGCTATTTAAATTTTAATTAATTTGCTCCTTCTTGGAGCATTAAATTTGTCTATCAGGAGTAGGTATAAAAGATACATGCATGCAAAAAAATAAAAAATTTATGTCATCGTCAGTATGTGTTTCTATGTATACATTTTTCTGATGACTGATGAATATAATATTTCCTGGAAGAAAGCTAAGGCTAGCTACTAAAACTACTCACTAAGATCATGTACTTGCAGAGAAGGACTCCAGAATAATGAGCTAAACACATGTAAAATGACAAAAGATCTAATCTGCAATCTACTTGCACATGATCATTTGAATCAAACTTTACTTGCATGGGATTCATCCAACTTATTTTTTTTATGATAGTGTGTAGTTTTGGGGCGGTTACAAGCTCATCATGAGCACAGAAATCCCTCATATGAGGGCAATTAATGATCTACAGCTAGTTGCCTTAATTTTGGAAATTCCAAATCACAATTTCCTGAGTGGAAGCATGTGAGGCTGGGTAATCTCCTCAGCAGCAAAAGCTCCAAATGATTAAAAACAATATTATTATTGTTCAAACTACTGCCTGATGATCCCTGCAGCTTATCATCATCATCATCTTTTGCATGAATTATGAGAATTTTTTTTTCCTTCTTCAGTTGATGTCTTAATTCAATTGCTCTCTCCTTGAAGTCATCCTTATGTATAACAAGATCTAGTCTTTCCGCAATTTCTTTTTGAATCTTTTCAAGATTTAGAGTTTGGGACACCGTGACCTCAACTGCATCACTAAATAATTGTGCGTGTAAGGCCTCTTTAGCAATTGCTTTAACAAGTGTGGTTTTGCCTATATCAACAATGCCATACACTTCTATACTTCTAATCTCACTGTTGCCAAGTGCTTCAATAATTCGATTCTTAATTGAATTTCCTGTGTCAAACTCCATATGAGTTAAAATGTAAGTTAGAAAGCCCAAAACAGAATTAATTAAATAATGTATAATAAAATGAATGTAGTGCATTAAAATAAGTGTTTGAGCTTGCAATTGTACCACGGGTTTTTCAATGTCATGCCATCTTTAGACCCATTTGAATATTTTTGATCAGCTTTTAAATAAAATGTCAAATATACCCTTAATGAATTTTGTAGCTAATTCATCTTTGATGAAGTGATTCGTCACTGACGAAGTGGTTCGTCGCTGAAAAAGTGTTTCGTCGCTAATGACAAAGCACTTCGTTGCTAATGACAAAGCACTTCGTTGCTAATGACATGCTTCGTCGCTAATGACAAAGTGCTTCGTCGATAATAATGAAGTGCTTCATCACTAATTCATTGCTGGCGAAGTGAACTTTAACGATGAATTTCGTAGATGACAAAGTAACTTCTAACGACAATGTAAATTTTAGCGACAAATTTATAATGATTTATTTCACTTCGTTGCTAATGAAATGAACTTTAGCGACGAAATAAATTTTAGCGATAAGTTTTTCACTGACTTTTTTTTAAAAAAAACTTTGTTATAAATTTTAATTTTTATGAACTCTTTCATATCAATTAAAACTTATTATGATTTTTTTATCTCAATTTATTTTTTTTCTTTTTATATAACTATTTAAAAATTTCAAATATATAGTGAAAAAATATTTTGACGAATTATAAAAAAATAACTAAAAAAATAATTCATCATCGAAGAATACTATTATAATTTTGGAATAAAATAATTATTTTTAAAAGATAAATTAAAAAATTTAAATGACAATACACCTGGATGTGGCCCCAAAAAACCCTTGTACCACTAGCCCGGTTAGACCCAACTTATCAAAACTCGTCGACTCAGAACCTTTAAGTGGGTCAGCCTAATACAGATAAATTAGCTAAACCACAACCCCAAAGTAGCTCATTAACATGGTTTGGGACCATTCTCAAGTTCAGACCTACAGTACCTATTGGGCTACTAAATCCAAAATAGCCACTAACAGATTATAGCAAACATGATGAACAACTGAACTATATATAATATAAATACATACATGAGTTAAATTGAAAATCCATTTATATATGCAATTCACAGATGAGACTGTATTAGTTGTCACAAGTCAAAAACAATGTGGGGAATAATAAAACAAGCACCACATAGAACCAATATAGAACTTTATTCACAAATATCCCAACAAGTCAAATATGAAAGAGTACTCAAGCACACAATATAGTAGTACAAGTACAACATTCATCATACAATGTTTATACAAGTTCCATGATGTAAACAAACATCATGCTGTATTTAGTTTCATGATGTATACAAACATGATAAAACATATAAATACAATGTTTATACAAATTCCATGATGTATCAACTTCATGAGAAGTTCCATGCTGCACCAACAGGTTTATACAAATTGCATGGTTAACACCCTACCCTTAATTATTATGGAAAGCAAAATAATCACTTCAAATTAAACTGAGGAGGAATTAACTCCACAAACATCAACAAATCAACGAACCAAGACATGGAATTAATTCCCACACAAAAAATCAGAACCATCATATATCAATAAACACAGCTTTTGCTTTTCTGAAAGATACACACTATTTGCACAATTTTGTACCAATATCAGTGCAAACAAAGCTTAGCTCTTAATTTTATTTGGAAAGAAGAAAGAAAGGGAAAGAGAAGTTCATTCACCAGTTACATGACTCCTAGAACCAACTCGGAGCTGAGTTCGACGATCATGCAGCTGGATTGCAAATCTCATTGAACTGTGAAAAAACTAAACTCCAACATATTAAAAACTCTGTTGCAGAACAGAGCCATACATATGGGCAATTATATTCCACTTGACCTCCAAAATCAAAATCCAACAATTTTTCTAAAATATTCCAAAAATAACCTTTTCTCATGCACATAATATAGCAGTACAAGTACAACAATCATCATGACGTACAACATACAAACGTGATAAAACATATGAACATATACAATGTCATACAAACATAAGATGGCTAGCTGACCATAAACGCTTCCTATAAATAGTCCTTCAGCCGATCTTAATTGGTGAGAGTATCAGCTTCACGAGAAGTTTCATGCTGCATCAATGGTTTATACAAAAGGCATGGTTAACACTCTATCCTTAATTTTTATGCAAAGCGAAATTATCACTTCAAAAATGAAGAGGAATTAACTCCACAAACATCAACAAAATCAACGAACCAATTCAGACAAATATGGAATTTTCACATGTAAGTCAGACGACCACCATATATTAATAAACACATTTTTTTTTCTCTAACTACGAGATGCATAGAACCAAAGAATGGAGTGACCCAATTCGGACAAATTGAAAACAATCTTGACAACGTAGAAAACCAACACCAAATCCATCACCAAAAGCAACAACACAAACCCAATCACAAAAGTCACTAACCCGAATAGCATCAAAGCAAGAAAAATGCCAAGAAACAGAGAAGCGAAAGCCGTAGGAGAGATCTACGATACGGTGACATTCTGTCTGGACGATTATGAAGACGAAGACGAGGAGGATGAGGGTTCCACTGCCAAGGTAGCGAAAGGGAATAGGGAGAGGAGGCGATCTGAGGATGTGGATGATCATGGAGCTGGGCTTGCACAAATTCCTGGATTATGGATCATCCGCACCCGTTCTTAGCGAATGGAAAAAAAAAACTAAACTCGAAGATAAGAATAGCATAAGCTCAAAACGTTTTCTTCTAAGTCTGTGTCTGTGCTTCTGAGAGAGTTACGAGGGAGGAGACAGAGGAGCCGCCGTGGAAGAAGCAGAACAGGATGGGTCCTTCTATTTGCATTACTCAGAGGCACTGAATTTACATCCTTTTTATTTTTTAATTTCAAAATTATGCTTTTCTTTTCTTCTTTCTAAATTTAAACCCTAAGGAATACTGAGACTAATATATATATATATATATATATATATTTAGAGAAACAAATTATGGCATGTTGACTTTCCTCTAAGGTTTTTGGCATTTTATATATATATATTTTAGATTAGGGGTATTAAATGGAAAATTAATTTAGTTCTATAAACCACCTAGATCCTTACATAATCTAAGATGTGAATAATAGTATAATTAATTTGATGGTAAAGCTGTAGATGTGAATAATAGTATAATTAATTTGATACCTGGTAATTTGGAGCAACTGGCCGGTTGGTCTCATTTAGGAGCAGAGCGTTTCTCCCACAAGTGTTGTATGGGAGCATTGATATTAATATACTTGTCATCACCACCATCCTCCTTGACCTGCTCTATCTTCATGACACTGTCATCATTTACTTCATAATCTACTCGTACATGATCATTTGAATCGAGCTTTGTCCGAAAACGCCATCTTATGTAATTTGAAGCAATGAAAGTGTGTAGTTTTGGGGCAGTTACAATTACATGAGCACAGAAATTCCTCATCCCAGGGCACTCACATACAACTAGTTGGCTCAATTTTGGAAATTCCAATGCACAATTTCCTGAGTGGAAGCATGTGAGGCTGGCTAAGCGGTCCAGCACCAAAAACTCCAAATGATGAAAAACAATATTATTATTATTATTCAAACTGCCTGATGATGTTGACGATGATCCATGCAGCTCATCATCTTCTTTTGCGTGAATTATCTCTCTCATTTTTTTGCACTCAGATATGCACATCGCTTTGAGCAGTGGCAGGCTTTTAGCTGTTGAGGGAGTCAATAAATATTCCATCCCATTACACGAACCCACACTCAGAACTGTCAAAGCTTGGAAACCCCAGGAAGGCATTAATAATTTCTGTAGATTCTCACACCCAAATTTATCGACTTTAATAATTTCTTCGAAATTCCGAAATGTATCAGGCTTTCCAAATTCTGAAATATTGTGGTGCGTGCACCATATTGGCGGCTACCCAATACATCCATCAAGAACTTGGGCAAGTCACCTACCATTTTGAGCATCACCAAATTTGAAAGAAATTCTTCTTGATCACCATGTTGTACCATTTGATGGAAGGAAATACTCCCGATTAAAGGTAATGATTTCAAGTTTGAGAATGTAACTTACAATTGATTAATGGCAGGCCAAACAATAAGGTAAATTAAATTTCGATTAGAGTACCTACAATGCGTACACATGGCCGGTAATAATTATGATCAAATGTAATTATTAAGGGTATAATATACATTTTTAGGCATGTTATCACATATATTAAAGTGCATCATATTTTTTCAATTTAGATATTCTAGTCATTGTATGACAACTCTAACTTTGGAAATATAATGGTCAACCTAAGTTTTTTATTGAGCCATCTATTTTACCACAAAAGGGTCTCAATTGATGATGATTGAAATTTTAAAATGGCAAGTCCTATATATATTTTTTTTCAATAAAGCTTTTCATCACAATTTATATTTCTAACACAAGTGATGTGATATAATTTCATTGATTGGTTGATTATATATAATCAATAAAGTTGATTAATCCCTATGTAATCAATGAATGCATGTCACATCACTTGTATTACAATACAATTTGTGTTAAATAGTGGTATATATATTCTTTACTTATCAAGTAAGAACCAAAGTTGAAAGCTATTTGAATTTTTAATTAATTTTCTATTTCTAGAAGCATTAAATTTGTGTAACAGGAGCGAGCAGGAATAAAAGCTACATGCATTCAAAAAATAAAAAAAATTATGAAAATTAAAAAATTGGAAGATCACCTTTTGGTCATGGAAGAGAGGTTGTCTGGACACCAAGTTCTCTTGAGGTTCTTTTAATGAAGGGAGTAAGCCAATCTTTCCTGACCTTCCTTGTCGGAATTCTTTTGTCATGACTACAACCTCTTTCATCCACCAACAATCAGAAATGTGTAGCTCTTTAAGATGCACCAAACTTGTAGTCACAGATGCTGACATTAGATACTCCGAATTAGAGAGATATGCCACATACAATAGTGTAATATTAGAGCATGCAGCTGGAAATTGATGATTAAGACGACATATTTCCAACTCATCATCAGGAAATCCAACCTGTAACACACCAAACTAAACTCATTTAATTCCTATATATAACTTAATATAAATTGATTTGATTATAGAGCTATCATGTACATACTTTAAGCTTGTGTTCTGATATTGAGTTGATATCTTGATCATAATGATTTTCTTGCTTATCAATTTCATCGATTGCAAACAAATTTGGGCACTTTCTTATCGTCACTTGCTCTGTGTTTAGGCCACAATTAACAATGTTATAACCAGTACTCCTAGAGCAGAATCTTGTGAGGTTTGGTAGATCTTCAAGTGATACAACTTGTAATTTAAGGAGCAACTTGTAGTTTTCAAGTCCTGTATTAGAAGCTGGTAATTCCTTATAATTAATGAATAGTATCTCTTCCATGTCCCAACAGTTCTTCACTTTTAACTCCTGAAGCTGAACAAGGCATTGGGCAATTGTCAAAGGGAAGAGATACTTTAGTCTATGACACTCAACAACATCCAACTTCCTTAAATTCTTGAGAAAGGAATTATTGAATGTTTCAGCTGCAAGTTGGTGATCTAGCAGCCATAATAAGCTTTCCATATTCACATCCTTCAAATATAAGGTTTCTAAGCTAGGGAAACCAATCACCTGCAAAATTAATTAATCCAAAATTATAACATCAATTCTAAATAACCTTATTAATTAAAATATATATATATATATATATATATATATATATATATTATAATTAGAGTTAGAAATCAGTACTTTTGCATTATTATACCTTTGGGTTGAAAAATGTAGTGGCTGCAGAGGCAGAGTTGCTCTCATGATCATGAATGTCACTACGACTCCCTTGGCGGCCTTCGCCACTCTCACTCTCATAGGGTAGATGTCGAAGTTCAAGTGATACAAGTGCCAAATGCTTTAATTTAGGAAACAGATCCACTTGCGGTGATTGATCATCAGAATTAACTACTAGTATCTCTTCCATGTTTCTACAATCCTTCACTTCTAAATGCTCGAGTTGTGAAAGGCTTCTGGCAATTGGAAAAGAGGAGAGATACTTCAAACTATGACACTCACGAACACACAAACTTCTTAAATTCTGCAGCTTATAATTACATGACGTTTCCGACCATATTCTTTCAAAATTTAGATCCTCCAATACCAAGACTTCTAAGCTGGGAAATGCCACCTGCACAAAGAAATATGACCGGTCCAATTATAAAAGGAACATTTTAAAGAAATAGATCATCTTCATCTATATTGTCATTGTCATCATTATATATATATATACAAAGCCGCGGCTCCGAGGCTTTGGTAAAAAGTATTTATTAATTTTTTTATAAGAAGCAACAATTATATTATTATAATCTATATATTTTTAAATTATTTTCAAATAGAGCAAACATATAAATCTATATTTGGTCTTTTTTTATAGATAGAGTTTTTTCATCATAAAATTATAATTTTATGGTTAAGTGAAAAACTCATTTAAAAATAATAAAACCAATAAAATCACATAACGATCTTTTTAACAGGAAACAAAAATAAAAATATAATATATATGAGAACATATTATTTTAATCAAATAAATAAAAATTATTATCATCACAGATATATAAAAATTGTGAAGCAACATGGCAATATGCATAACAATAAAACCAAACAAATTAAACACGAAAGATAAATATGCATAGGAAAAGAAAATAACAATAAAAGGGAAAAAACTATAAAAAAAAAAAGAAAAAAAGAAAAGAAAGAAACAGACGTAACAATAAAACTTATAAACAAATAAAAATAAAAAGGATTAAAATTGGAAAGATAAATTCGAAAACAGAAAAAAGAAATAATAATGTGGGCCACACTTTTATAAATATTTTATTTAATAAAACTTGATTTTAAATTTTATTTCATTATAAATTAATTATTTTTAATAAATATATATAATAAAAAATAATTTATAATTAGGCCGGCCCTATATATACATATATCATTAATGTAGGAAGTAGCAACAAGTAATAAAGAATTAAAAATAGAACCTTTTCGTTGAAAAGTAGTGATTTGGTAGCCGACAATAGCTCCTGATCCTCACACTCCGACCAGAATCCAATAAGATTTGGTACATCTCGAAGTTCCATTTCCTTCAGTTTAGGAAATTCAACGCTACCATGATGATCCTGATCTACTGAATAGGTAAATACTTCTACCATTGTAGACAACGGCAATAGACTCTTCAATTTATGACAGTCGTACACGCCTACTTCTCGTAATTTTCCAAGGGACTCTGGGCCCGTGAGTTCCCCAAAGCATATATTCTCTAAGTTCTCCGTATATTCGAGAGAAAGTGTCTCCAAGCTTGGCAAGACATTATGATTGTGCTCCATCGACTCAATGGTATATTGAATTTCGTCATTTTCCTTGACTTTGAGATACTTCAAATATGGAAGACCGTCTGTTTATGCCGAATTTTGCTCTGCCACAAACGGTTAAATTTCCTGTCTACTACCACCGTGAATCTACAAGAATTAAGGAAAAATGTGAAAGCTTTTTGGGGGCACCGGTGTGGTACTGGCCAAAGAACCTCCGATGCTCAAGTCAGTTAATCGGCTTTGGATTTTGGGTGAATTCTAGTATAGAGTATTGCGTACCTTGCTTTTGGGTGAATTCTAGTATAGAGTATTGCGTACCTTGCTTTGAGTCATCAAGAGATATATATATGCATGACCATACCTTGTCCGTTAAGATGAGGGCTTGAAACCCTAGCCGTCCTGATTTAAGGCAAGTCATAAATGGGCGCTCTTCCCAGTTTGGTAAATGAAATATGGGAAAGTATCCAGCATTTACTACGGAGCAAACTTTCCTTTTGGAACCCTCCTCAGCTCTTACCACATTCGAGCCAAGGGAAACTGTTCCGAGCCATCCCTACAGGATCGTTGCCCAGCTCTGATGTCCGAGCCAAGCCTTCTCCGAACCACGTTATGATAGCTCCTCCCTATAGTCCCGTGCTCTTCCTTGCCGAGCCTCCAAATAGACCCTGGCTCAGTTAGCTCAGTACTTCCAAGCTAGCCCGTTGGATCTGTGGGCTCTTCTTTTTCCATCTACGGTGGCTCCACTCATTCCTCCACCTTCACCTCACCACCTTCCGGGAATTCCTCCTATGCACCAACCCCATCAGAAGTGACTCGCGAGTATTACCAACACTGTGGCTCGGTTACTGAAACATTCTCGAATGCTCTTCGCTACATGGGGAAAATCAAACATCCTTCTGACATTCAACCGTCGTTTCACTTACCATGACGTTATCGCAGATGTGGAGCAATGTGCCAGGACTGAAAAGGCGCATCACATCACAACCGTTCATTCAAATCTCGGATTTCGATCGCAACCGTTCGTGCTTGAAACTGTCCAACTGCAAAACCTTTTCTATCTCCAACCCTTTGGCTTCCGTCCCTCACTTTCTTTGTTTCGAAAACTCCCGTTGTAACCCTTACTTTGTCTTCTTCCCCAAACGCTTTCCATTAACCAAAAACTTCCTGATCGTGATTCTCCAGTCCTAATACCGTTCCCAAGCGTGACTCAACACTGCGGACGTTTCCCCAGTTCCAGTTTCTGGTTTTGTCCGAGTTCTTCATTTCCGGTCATACTTCGCCTCCGATTTGGTCTCAGGTCAGACTCCAATCCTTCCGCCTTTAAAAGTTTCTCAATTTCTTACCTCGTTCCAATGATGGAATCCCCTAGATCCGATTTAGGGGTCGAGGAGCAACTAGTTAGAAAAAATTCAAACCGAGGGGCCAGTTCCTCCGCTGGGACCCCTCGCCCTAGGCAAACAGATGACCCCAACGTAGAAACCCCTACCCGAACTCCTAGCATTAGGATAGACGGTCCAGGCGGCAATAGGTCCGGACTGATAATCATGCAACCCGTGATAATCAAGACTGATATACCCTCGGTCTTCAAACAAAGTGACATGTCGTACCTCAAGGAGAAGTTTGACATACCGAGCCAAATCAAGTTGTCCGCTCCAGAACCCTTAGAAAGAGCTGACTCCCCTCGCGACGGGTGGATCTGCCTATACGAGATCGCCTTCAAGATAGGGCTCAGACTCTCTTTCCACCGTATCATTAACATAGTGCTGAACTTCTATAGTATCGCGCCAGGGCAACTTATGCCGAACAGCTGGCGATACTTACTGGGACTCATCGTCCAATCAGAGAAGTGTGGCCTACAAATTGACATGGCCACGTTCTTGTATTTTTTCTATATGAAACCGAGCGAAGAGGGAAGGTACACCCTCTATGCTCGGAGGTGAATCAGGCTGTTCGAAGATGCCCCTACCAGTGACAAAGGCTGGAAAGACCGCTACTTCTTCGTCAAGAGGGAGGGTCTATGCGACCCCGTTGGTACGTCTGAATCGGGAATCCGCTCAGCCTAGACTGAAACGGGTATAAAATTTAGCTTACCAAAATTTTTCCTGTGACTATACAGGGCCGAACTGACTTTACGCTTGTGCAGCCTCGAATCTCAGCGAAAGGCTTAGGATCACTGCCGAACAGAAGAACGTGATCCGGGCGCTTTTCAGGACTAAGACCAAGAGCCTTCTATCTATACTTTCCGAAGATTCCTTCCGTTTGGCACGGTACTGGCCAGCCTTAGAAGAAACTACCTTAGAACAGCAGGCTGAGCAGAACTTCGAAGAGGAGGACCCTTCTACTCAACAGTCCGGAGAAATTCCCGAAGGTATCCCTCTTCCTATACTCGAAGTCCCATACTTACATGTTCTCGAAGGTTGCATTAGGCTTTTGTACGGCGTGGCAACTGACCCTCTGTGGGCTTCTTATCCTGCAGCCGATATGGGCAAACTGAAGATGAAGATATCCAAGGCCGAGCTAGAGGCCATAAAGAAGAAAAATAAGGACAAACAGGCTGTAGCGAAGGGTGGCGCGTCTTCCGCAATGGATAAAGGCGAGGAACGTCCAACCTTAACCGTCGTTGTCGAGCCTAGCTCCTTACCAATTGCCATTCCTTCTGGCGATTCTCCTCCCTCTAAGAGGCCGAGACGCTCCAACCCCCCAGCCCCAGCTCAAGATAAGGGCAAAAAAAAACAGACTCCATTGATGTTGGGGTTGGAGGATAGCTCAACCATCCGCTCAGACTCATCGTTGGTCGGCCCGATCGTGGATTCTCTCATGACTCGCCACGACCGCAGCGTTTTAAGGGAAATGACCCTCGATGAAATAGGCTTGGAGGGCGAGCAGAATGCCCTGAAGGTAACATATACTATCCCTTTGTTTCTTTGATCCTTCCCTTCACAAAATTCTAACTTGAAGTCTGAATTGCAGCTTGCTCAGAATGCCCGGTATTTATATGACGCTGTCATCAAAGTGGACAAGGCATTCAAGAAGAAAGCCGAGGCCTACATCAATGCCGTGGCAGCAAACAAAAATGCTCGAAGAAAACAACCTTGCGCTCAAACAAACTGCAATGGAAGCTACGAAACGAGCCGAACAGCTGGAGAGGAAGTGGTCTGAGGCCGACCAAAAGATGATCGAGAAGGATAGGGAGCTGGAAGCCCTCAGACTCGACTACGCCCAAGTCGCTGGGGAGAGGGACGCGCTGCAGGCCAGGGTGGCTTGATGGCCCCGAGCCAAAAAGCATATATACAAGAAGGCAGCCATCGACGCCATCCTTAAGAACACCAACGACATGATCAGGGCATTCAAGGCCGGGCAGATCGAAGACTGGGTCACTCCCCGACCCTAGCGACGAAGAGGAGGATGGTCAAGAGGACATGGAGATCACCTCGGGTGAGGATGAGCCGGATGACGGAGACGCCCTTCCTGTGACGGAGACGCCCAGACTTGATGCCGAGCCGAATCAAGCGACCTCCAACGATTCCTTCGAGGAGGCTATGAGGTTGCCTTCAAATGAAGAATCCGGTCTGGGCCAAACCTCCCACGCTGTGGACACCGACGTCGGGGCTCAAAATTAGAGTGTTTTTCTTCTTTCTTTTTTTTTCTCTTTTTTGTTCGACGGTTCATCCGTCATTTGTACAAAATTTGAAACTGTTAATGAACGTCTTGCCTTTATTTTCCTCTGAGTACGAATTACCGAGCGAGCTTTCAATTTAGTTTTAATTGACCAAGTCGTGTGCTATTGACTTAATTGACTTAACTAATCGATTCGCTCGTCTTCCAAGTCGGTCCAACGCTGCTTGGGATCTCCTCCGCTCGGACTCCGAACGGCCTTGAGCCGAGGTGGACAATTAGCCTTTCGGATGGCTGTCCTTGCCATTTCGCTCGACTGATAGTATCGTGATTCCGAATTTAGAGTCAAATTGACCTGGTAGCACGACCCGAATTGACATTGACTCAACTCCATAGTTAAAGTGCGCTACGGGTAAGAAACTTCGTACGGCAATTAATAGAAAGGTAGAATCTTTTAGCCTGTACTCATCCGTAACAGCACGAAACATGGAATGCTCGATTCACACAAACATAAATGAATAAAATTGATTTTATTGACTTGAATCAAGAGATGACAGAGTTAATGTAAATTACATCGTTCATCCTATCAAACTTTAATGGTAATAATGGCGCAAGTGAGTCGAGCTCCAACTCCTAGGCACGTCTACCCCATTCAAAGACTGTAGGTGATAAGCCCCCGGTCTGGGTACATCCACGACTTGATAAGGGCCTTCCCATGTGGGGCCGAGCTTCCCTGTGTTCATCTCCTGTGTATTAGGGAAAACTTTGTGTAATACGTAGTTGCCCACCTTGAACTTCCGAGGCCGAACCTTGGCATTATAATACTTGGCGATTCGCTGCCGGTATACCGCCATTCGCATCAAAGCTTGTTCCCTCAATTCTTCCAAGCTGTCCAGTGATCTTCGCATTAGCTCGTCATTTCTGTTTGGCTCGGTAGAAGCGATGCGAATTGTTGGATCGGCAACTTCCGTTGGAATCACGGCCTCCGTTCCATAAACCAAAGAGAACGAGGTTTCTCCCGTTGCACTGTGCGGGGTAGTTCGGTTTGCCCAGAGAACTCCCGGCAGCTCATCGGGCCATTTACCTTTGGCATCCTCAAAACCGTTTTTTAAGATTGGTCACGATAGTCTTGTTTGTTGACTCTGCCTGTTCGTTGGCTTGTGGATGTCTTGGCGAGGAGAATCTTATGGTAATCTTCCACTCTTTACAGAATTCCTGAGTTGCCGAACTAATGAATTGTGAACCGTTGTCCGCGATCAAGATCTGAGGCAAGCCATATCGACATATGATATTCTTCCAAATAAAGCGTACGACATCCCTGTCCTTGATCTGGGAATATGCCTCGGCTTCCACCCATTTGCTGAAATATTCCATGGCCACGAGGATGAATCCCTTTTGCGCATCAGCAAGAGGTAAGGGCCCTACAATGTCCAGCCCCCATTGCATGAAAGGCCACGGGCTTGACAAACTGGTCAACTCCTCAGGCGGTACATGGGTGATTGGGGCAAAGCGTTGGCACTTGTCACAGTGCCGCGAGTAATCCGCGGCGTCCTTCCGCATAGTTGGCCAATAGAACCCTTGTGGCATCGCTTTGTGCGCTAAGGACCGTCCTCCCGAATGATTTTCACAATGTCCCTCATGTATTTCAGCAAGTACTTGCTGTGAATCTTTGCTATTCAGACACCTTAGAAGTGGCCCGCTGTATGATCGCCTGTACAGCTTTCCCTCAATCATAGAATACCGAGCAGACATAAGTCTAAGCTTTCGAGCCTCCGCCTTGTCTTGGGGTAGTTTGCCAGTAAGTAGATATTCCATAATGGGGTTCATCCACCCTGGCTTGCCACTTTCATCTATACTCATCAACTCCTCACTTTCTTTCACGACATAAATATCGATGCTTGGCTCGACCAGGAATTCCAGGGGAATCTTCCGACATCTCTCAACCGCGACGAGTGAGCCTAATGCGGCTAATGCGTCTGCTTGCATGTTTTCACTTCTTGGCAACTGATTGAGTTCAAAACGTTCAAAATTGGCAATTAGCTTTCTGACTAGTTCTAGATATGCTATCATTTTTTCACCTTTCGCTATGTAGTCGCCATTCACTTGGCTCACAATCAACTGAGAGTCGCTATATGCCAATAATTGTGAAGCCCCCGCTGCCCGAGCCAAGTTAATTCCAGCAATCAGAGCCTCGTACTCTGATTCATTATTCGACGCGGGAAAACCGAAATGAATAGCCTGCTCTATTACTAAGCCATCGGGGTCGACGAGCATGATTCCTGCCCCCGCTCCACGGAAATTGGAAGACCCATCCACGTGAAGTTTCCAGGGCAATTCTGCTCTTGCTTCCAAATTGTTTCTGCTGCCTACCGCCTTTGCTGAGATGAGTTCATGTCCGGTGTTGGAAATGTTCGGTTTCTCCAAACTTTCAACCAACGGCACTTCATGCGATGACTCAGCTTGTCCCGTGAACTTAGCTACAAAATCCGCAAGTGCTTGGCACTTGATTGCTGTTCGTGGTTGGTACTCTATCCCATACTCGTCCAATTCAACGGCCCATCGAACCATCCGCCCCGCGATATCGGGACTATAAAGAGCCGTTCTGAGTGGATATGAGGTTACCACAGTAATCTTGTGGCATTGGAAGTATGGCCTTAACTTCTTAGAGGACACGAGCAAGGCCAGCGCCAGCTTTTCAATGAATGTATAGCGGGTCTCCGCATCTGCCAATGCTCGACTGACATAATAAACAGGCTTTTGCTCCCTTCCTTCCATCCGAACCAACACCGATCTGACTGTGTGATCCGAAACCGACAAATATAGGTATAATGTCTCTCCTGGCTTTGGTTTGGAGAGTATAGGAGGAGAGCTCAGATACACCTTCAGTCGTTGGAACGCCTGTTCACACTCTTATGTCCACGTAAAGTCTTTATTTCCTTTTAGAGCTCGGAAGAACGAAATGCAGTGGTCAGATGACCTCGAAATAAATCGACTCAAGGCCGCTATTCTCCCATTCAATCTTTGCACTTCCTTGGTATTTTTTGGTGAAGGCATGTCAAGCAACGCCTTGATCTATCCTAGATTGGCCTCAATGCCTCTCTGGGTCACAAGATAGCCGAGAAATTGTCTTGAACCAACCCCAAAAGTGCATTTAGTGGGGTTCAACTTCATTCGATGCGCGTCTAATACATCAAAGGCTTGGGCGAGATGCTGGATATGATCGTTTACTCGGATAGATTTGACCAGCATGTCATCAATGTAAACCTCCATTGTGGAGCCAATTGGGCTGCGAACATCTTGTTCACCAGCCTTTGATAAGTAGCCCCTGCATTTTTCAATCCGAACGGCATAACCTTATAGCAGAATATTCCCCGTTCTGTTATGAAGGCTGTCTTTTCCTGGTCATCCGGATGCATCAAGATCTGATTGTAGCCTGAATAGGCGTCCATGAAGCTCAACATCTCGTGGCCAGCTGTAGCATCCACCATCTCATCAATCTTAGGCAAAGGGAAGCTATCCTTCGGGCAGGCCTTGTTGAGATCCGTAAAATCTATGCAAACCCTGGGCTTTCCATTTTTCTTCCGGACCACTACCACGTTGGCAAGCCAATCCGGGTATTGAACTTCTTTGACGAACCCATTTTTTACTAACTTGGCAATTTCCTCGTTTATAATTTGGTTCCGTTCGGGGGCGAACTTCCTCCGCTTTTGTCGAACTGGTTTGTACGAAGGATCTACGTTCAATTTGTGAGATATTATACCTGGGTCTATTTCGACCATGTCATCCGTAGACCATGCAAAGGTGCTACGGTGGTCTCTCAAGAATTGGATTAGTTGGGTTCGGATCTCCGAGTCCAACTGTGTCCCAATCTTGGTAATTCGCTCGGGGTGGTCCGGATCTAGTGGTACCTCCTCTAGATCCTCCAGAGCATCCATCTTTTCTACCTGGGCCACCCCCTGTCTCCGTAATTGCTATTTGACTTTTCCATCCAGTGCCTTGACATAGCAGAGTCGAGCTGCTGACTGATCTCCGAGCAATTCCTCCACTTTCTCCCCTGACGGGAATTTAATCTTCTGGTGGTAAGTAGATGGTACAGCTTTCATGGAATGCAACCAAGGCCGACCCAAAATCATGTTGTACGCAGATGGTGCGTCCACCACAATCATCTCTGCTAGCCGATTCACTCCTTTGGCGGTAACTGGCAGAGTCAATTTTCCCCTAGCCACGCTTTCATTGCCATCATACCCTACCAATGTTGCCGCGGTAGGTTGGATATCGGACAACTGAATTCCCATTTGATCTATGGTGCTGAGGAAGATGATGTTTGCCGAGCTCCCATTGTCAACTAAAATTCTCTTCACAGTACAATTTCCAACGTCCAAGGTTACTACCAACGCGTCTTCGTGGGGAAATATCGTGCCACTAGTGTCCTCCGCTGTGAACACGATATCTGGGATCTTCGCTTGCACAGTCGATACTTGAGCAATAGGGATCCGCGCATACGCTCTTCTATCCTCCCTACGTTCTCCTCCACACGCGGTCCCGCCGTGAATTGAGTGAATGACTCTTCTATTCTCCACGTTGTTCGCCCGGCGGGGCGAGTTGTTCTTCCGTGGGGATTCCTCCCGGTCTTTGGCCGGGCCCCATTTCTCCGGGTTCTCAACGAACTGTTTTAAATAGCCGCGCCTTAGCAATTCTTCAATTTCTCGTTTGAATGCTCGGCATTCCTCCGTTGCGTGTCCTCGCTCGCAGTGGAAAACACACCATTTCGAATTATCCTTATTCTTTGGGTCCAAATTCAGAGACTGTGGCCACCGGACTTCATGAATCTGTTCCATGTGCACGACTAACTGAGCTGGGGATATGGTCAATCCGAACTTTCTCAAACGGTCCCGCATCTAACCATTCTGCTCGTTCTCCCTGTGGGGCTCGCTTTGTCTCCTACTCTGTGTGTATTCTTGGTTAAACTTTTTCCTACCCGAGCGGCCATCCCTTTGCCCTCTAGGATATTCTGTGAACCTATTATCCCGAGCCCTGCCAGTTGAATCAGCCCGGAATGCTTCTCCTCCAGCTGGCGCAATTCGTCCCTCCTTAACTGCTCGCTGTACGTCCAAAGCTGTCTCCTCCTTTAAAACTACAAAAGTCCGTCTTTTGTGAAGTTTGCAATAGACTTTTTCCGGACCATGTAGTCGTAAATTTTGGTACCGGGTAACAGTCCTCGTTTAAAGGCGTTGCATGCCACCACATCTGGACAGTCCATAATTTCCACCTTCATGTCGTTAAATCGTTGGATATAGTCCCTCAAAGATTCTCCTTTCTGCTGCTGAACCCTGAATAAATCATCCGGGTCCTTCCTGTACTGCCGGCTGGATGCAAATTGGGTCAGAAAAAGCTGAGCCAGTGTATGAAAAGAATCCACGCTGTAGGATGGCAAGCGGCTGAACCAAAGCAAAGCAGGACCTTTCAGACTTGATGCGAACACCTTGCACATCACGGCGTCGCGCTTTGGTTGGGGTATGCAAGTTGGGATCATGGCCTGCTTAAAATGAATTATATGATCCTGTGGATCAGCTATGCCATCATACAGAGTGAACTTTGAGGGAGAGAATCCCGCCGGGGTATCAACCCTTGTGATTTTGTCCACAAACGGTGTCTCGTCCACCTCTCCGAACCAATCTCCGGTTCGGCCCTCCTGCCTTGCCAAGTCCTCTCGGCTAGCTTGATCTTCTTGAAGGGCGTAATAATGCTTCGTTTTCTGAGGGTGATATGGCTTCGCAGTCCGTTCCTTTGCGGGGGTATACTCATCCGTGGAGTCCAAATCATCGCTCGGTTCCTTCCCTCGCTGGCTCCGCGTTGTCCTCCGAGAATGGTCTCCATCCTCGGCGCGGGTCTTTTTTCCAGAGCGACTGTACCTCTCAGCGTCGCTGCCTTCTTCCCTGGTTCGGGCCTTGCCTCGACTAGGCAAGTCAGTTTTTGCGGCTATCCTGTTCAAATCAACCCGCACCTGCCCTGAGTTGTTTTGAACGGCATTGAAAGCCTCCAACAGTTGCCTATTGATCCTCTCCTGTGCTTCATTCCGTTGTTGCAGTGCCCGAGTGGATTGCACCAACTCCTCCATCTGGGCGAGGAGTTGATCCACACATTTATCAGTCATACTGGTTCCTCCTCCGGTGAATGAGGGCCCTGCTACGTCCTTTTGGATAGAGGTGATTTCCTCCTCTTGTCTTTCAGGCGCGGCAATTTTTGAAGTAAGATTAGCGCGTTCGCTGGGCATGGTGCTGCTGGCGAGGTTACTGAAAATAGGCCCTTTGATGGCTTTAGTACAAAAACTCGATCTAGGGCCCTTCTTCTAGCGCCAAACTGTTTATGCCAAATTTTGCTCCGCCACAAATGGTTAAATTTCCTGCCTAGCAACACCATGAATCTGCAAGAATTAAGGAAAAACGTGAAAGCTTTTTGGGGGCATCGGTGTGGTACCGGCCAAAGAACCTCCGACGCTCAAGTCAGTTAATCGGCTTTGGATTTTGGATGAATTCTAGTGTAGAGTATTGCGTACCTTGCTTTGAGTCATCAAGAGATATATATATGCATGACCCTACCTTGTCCGTTAAGATGAGGGCTTGAAACCCTAGCCGTCCTGATTTAAGGCAAGTCATAAATGGGCGCTCTTCCCAGTTTGGTAAATGAAATATGGGAAAGTATCCAGCATTTACTATGGAGTGAACTTTCCTTTTGGAACCCTCCTCAGCTCTTACCACATTCGAGGCAAGGGAAACTGTTCCGAGCCATCCCTACCTGGTCGTTGCCCGGCTCTGATGTCTGAGCCAAGCCTTCTCCGAACCACGTTATGATAGCTTCTCCCTGCAGTCCCGTGCTCTTCCTTGCCGAGCCTCCAAATAGACCCTGGCTCAGTTAGCTCGGTACTTCCAAGCTAGCCCGTTGGATCTGTGGGCTCTTCTTTTTCCATCTACGGTGGCTCCGCTCATTCCTCCACCTTCAGCCTCACCGGCCCTGCTCAGTGGGAATTCCTCCTATACACCGTCCTTCCTATCCAACTCATAAATAAGATTTTTCAATCCAATACACTTATTTATTTACAAGCTTTCTAACCTTTTCAGCAACATTTTAAAACCATTCTCTATCAATAGACGGCTTATATTAAACTTGATGAGTTCCAATATTCTTGAACCTTCATCAGTAGTCTCTTCAGTTCCCAAAGTTATTTTAAATCTTTTCAGTTCTATACTGAACAAGTCTTGTGGCAGCATGTTAGCTTCTGGTATTTCCAAAAAAAAAGCGGTCAACTTACCCAAATTCTTTATCTCACTGAGGCTGGCATTGTTTTCGTTACCGTTGACAACTCCTTCCACCTTCCAATTCTTAAAGCTGCGTTCCATATTCAACTCTTCTAAATTTAACAATCTCGATATGACATTCGGGGGAATCACCTTGAGCTTCCAACATTTTCTCAAATTTAATACCTGTAAAAAACTCAAGTTTCCAATCTGCTCTCCCAATCGCACCAAAGTCGATTCTTCAAGATCAAGAACTTTCAATTTCTTCAGCTCTCCAATCGAATCTATGTCTCCAAGTGTAGCAAAACACAAATGTAATTCCTGAAGATTTTGAAGGAAACAGAAAGACGGGGGCAATGGTTTTAAAAATAAATAAGATAAATTTAAGACTCGAAGTTCTTTTGTTTCCTCAAAAAAATGGTCCGAAAGCAAAGAATTTTTTCTCCACATCCAAAGCAAACGCAGCTTTGAACATTTCAATCTTGGTGGAAGAAACTGATCCTCATAATTGGCACCAATGAAATTGCAACCGCGTCTTTGAGTTTGTCGTTGTCCAAATACTCTTTCAGCTCATCATTACTTCTGATGTTATACATGTTATTGGGATCTGCAGATGCAATTAATATTCCAACATCACGAATGACGTCATGCATCTTGACTGAATCACCATCCGTACCATTCATCAACAAACCATGAGCTTTCAGTTTATCCAGCAAAGTCTGCAACCTATTTCTTGTTGCTTGCAAAGTATAGACATTTTGGAACAAACCCCATCCCGTAACCAAATTCAACAATTCTTGGATAAATATGTTTGCATCTTCCTCACGTAGACTGCAGAACAAAAATATTTTCTGTAATTGCTCCCCACCTTTTTTACCATTTTCTTCATTTTTTAAAAAGTCATAACTTAGTTTTACACTGGAATATACTTTTTCATTTATGTCGGAACTCTCAAGCTGTCTCAATGCATCTTTCCAAAAGTGTAAACCTTTGTTTTTCAAAGCTCCTGCAACTGTAACTATCGCAAGCGGTAAGCATGCACATTCTTTCACAATCTGAGTTGCCAAACGATTGAACTCGTCACTGTTATGATTAGATAATGAATCGTCACCGACAATGTTCCGAAAGCAAGTCCATGCTTCACTTTCTGATAGAAGAGCAACTTCGAAATTATTCTTTACATCCATCTCATCTCTTAAGACATCCTGAGATCTAGAAATGAGCAGTATCTTGCATCCTTTCTGACGATCCTCGAAAGCTATACCAATATCAGGCAGATCCAATTTCTTCCATACGTCGTCTAGAATTATGAGGAACTTTGCTTCCTTCTTCAGTCGATTTCTTAAAGCAAGTGCTCTTTCCTTGAAGTCATCCTTATGGAAAACAAGATCTAGTCGTTCTGCAATTTTTTTTTGAATCTTTTCAAGATCTGGGGATTAACTCATGTTGTATTTATTTTTCTATAGAATTAAATTAAATATTTATTTTTTTTATTTAAACATAAAGGTGTTCGTGTAATGTTTCTAATAATAATAATAAAACCAATAAAAAAGATCATTCATCTAAAACCAATGATAATAAAACCAATAATAACTATGCCTTTGTATTTTGGGAAAATAATTATTATTGTTGTAGTCGATTTTTTGTCATAACTATAATATCAGGAGCCCAAGTCTAAAAATTCACCATGAAAATGTAAGAGCTCGAATGAGAACTTCTTCTTTTTCTCTACAATCTCTTTGGCTTCTCTCTTGCAAAATAAAAGACACGGATTAGAAGGGTTCATTGTTGGGAACTCTGATGAACACCCTCCGATGTCCAAATTAATTTTACGTGAATGTGCTCTAAAAGTTGCTAAATGGTTGTTTTATGAGGAGTGGAAGGGGGAAAATGGGAGAGGATTTTTAGATTTCTGTACTCCCTTTTATTCCCCTTCTCCTCTTACTTGTTTCAATTTTGATTTTTATATTTTTCAAATATGAATAAGATTATTTTATGGAAGTCAAAGGAAGTTATTTACCATTTTATATTTTCTAACAATGCATTGTTTCCAATTGGTGCATTTACATCTATTTATATTTGTTGTTTTAAAAAACATTTTATTACAAAGCATATTACATACAAAAACAGAGTCAAGAGAGTTCTATCATTGTTGGTTCGCTGGTTCTTTGGATTTGAAGTGCTACAGTTCATAGAGGAGATCGCTATCTATTGTCAGCACAAGCAGACCAAATTGCAGATCAAATGGGAGATTTAAACACATGCAGATCAACAAGGTTGGATTCCTCTACACTATGCTGCAGACCTCGGATATCTTTTGATAGTGAAGGTATTGCTTGAATTTGATAGATATGCGGCCTACTTCAAAGATAAAGAAGGTTGCATACCTCTTCAAATTGCAGCCCACCATGCCTACCGTGAGATATTACTGGAAATTATATTGTGGTGTCCAGATTGTTGTGAATTGGTCAGCAGTGAAGGCATTAGTGAAGACATACTTCATTGTATCGTAGAAAATTCTTCGCTTGATGACTTTTTGATGAATGAAAAGGATGAAGATCATGGAGTCACACCAGCTGCCACTACAATTAATTCTCACCCTAGAGTAGATAATATGATATCCAAAGATAAAAACTAGCATGCGATTGACATGAGAAAGGAGGTGAGGTTATCCTCCTCGAGTGAAACATAAGTAGAAAATGAATCAAATGGAAAGTCAAAGAATCTTCCAAGGAAATTAATAATTAGTGCAAGACCAATTACTATTTTTCAAAAATAAACTTAAGGTTTTTGAAGCTTCGTTTTTCCAATTCCCGCAATACTAAAAAAATAAAGAAATGAATTAATAAATTGGCAAAAGTCACCAATGCTTTATAAAAGCCATAACCTTTCATTTATGTTATTCATGCTTTTATCCACATGCTTTTTAAAATAAGCGCACGCGCATTCAATGCACGTGTATAAACATGTATGTACAGGATTCTAACAATCATTAATCTTCTATTTAGATGTTTTTTCTCCTTTTCTTATGAGTAAGTGTTTAAGAATTGAAACCAGAGTCCTTACCTTGAGTAAGAATATCTGAACAATGTACACAAAATGCCTGTACAATCTCAGATAATAATGAAAACCACACCGGAATCACTCACTCTCAGATTGATAAAGCTAATAAAGATGCAATTCTCGTAGTGTCTGCACTCATAGCAACTGCAACCTTTGCAGTAGGTTTTACCTTTGCCTGGAGGTTATGTGAGCAAATAAGGCCAAGAACAGGGAGCTGCAATTCCAAGGAAAAATGCAGCACTCAAGGCGTTCATCATATTAGACATCATACCCATGGTGTGCTCTAGTTGTGCTATCTTCATAAACCTCTTCTTGGCACTGCAATTAGAAGAAAGGAGGAGCTTTTCAGACTTCCTGAAGGCTTTTCGCCTAACCATTTTTTCAATGGCAGCAATGGTGATTGCATTTGTTACTAGAACCTATGCAGCGTTAGGACATTCCAGTGCACTTTCCATTGTCATTTGTGTCATTGGCTTGTCTTTCTTCACTTGTTTTTATGAGATGGTAATTGCATATTTCTGTGTGACTGGGTCCATCTGGGAAAACTTGACATATTTAATCATAATGTGGATTTCTCACATATTTTGTGGGTGATAACCCCCTCATATCTCAAATTATCATATTGTCCTTTTCTTGTTATCTTTTGGTCTAGCAATGAAAACCCTGGATCTGGAGCCTTGATGTTCAATCTAAAAGTTCAAAGCTCTTTTGCAAGCTCTTCTTCTCTTACCTCCAATTTTCCAATTACTCTTGGATTAACCAGAACCCAAGATTACCATAAACTAATCTCTAACAACTGAACCATTGATAAAGATCGTAGGTTAAGATGAACTCACACAAGCATTTAATCAAACACTTCATCCACATATCCAAACTTAAAGAACAAGAAACAGATTTTTGAAAGATTAAATCCAAAGTTTACAAACTTAAAATCCACCACAAAATTCAGATTGTAAAATATCATAAAAGTATGCTTAAAAGATGCTTCAACGAGATTCATAAGATGCAAAAATTTTAATTAAAGATAAATAACAGTTAAAATATAGAAGATAAATAGGAGCACAGATACAAAATCTCAAATAGAAGTTTCTAATCTATGTTTTTCTCTCATCTTATATATGTGTGTAACAATGCGAAAACCCATAAAGTCAACCAGTCAACTTTGGTGGCAGATGGCAAGAGATAAAACGGAAAGCTCCAAGAACATTTCTACCAATCCGGCACTCATGCAAAAGCACACGCTAATGATGTTGAAGAAGAGAGGCAGAGGAAAGTGCTTTATCGTCGTTTGAAATAGGGAGGAAATCTATTTCCCCAATTAGAACCCGATCAAGGAGAAGGCAATTGCAGGAAGGGGAAAGTTCGAGGGTCTCTTCACATTATGGAAGTCAGTCTGCGAGTAATAAAAGGACGCCAAAAATTGATCAAGTCTGGTCAAGCAGAAGAGAATGGAAGAAGGAAGCCAGGAATCAAAGAGAGAACAATATCAGAATGGAAGTGGAATCGACGAATAGAGATGAGCAGGGTTTTCAGAAGGGCGAGGAGGCAGGCCTGAACATGCCCCTCCCTTCTCTCTAAAAATCCTTTTTTGGAACTGTAGGGGGATTGGTTGGCCTTCGACGATCAATGCCCTAAAAGCTCTTATTCGAAGGCACAAACCGTAGTACATTTTTCTGATGGAAACAAAAGGAAATAAAGAAAAAATAGAAAAATTATGCAAGTCCTTAAAATTTAGTGAAAGTATTGTTGTTGAACCTACAGGCAAAGTCCGAGGTCTAGCTTTGATGTGGAGTGATGAAATTGCAATGAAATGAGAATGGAATAACGAAAACGTTATCTGTGCTTTGGTAGACAATGGAGTAAGCAAAGAGACCTGGAAATTCTATGCATGTTATGGTCCCCCTCATTATAAGGACAAGGAGGCATTCTAGAATGCTTTGACCGCTACAATAGTAAGGGAAAAGATGCCTTGGTGCATCTTAGGAGACTTGAACGAAGTGCTCTACGATTCAGAAAAACGAGGAGGACGACCACTGAATGGAAGAGGCTTTCTCAATAGTTTCATACAGGAATGCCAATCGATTTGGGGTTTAGCGGCAATAGTTTTACATGGTGTAATAACCAGAATGGGACTTCAAGAATTTGGGAAAGGTTGGATAGAGCTTGTTCTGACCAAGAATGGCTGAAACTATATCCAAATGCCAAGGTGACACACCTCATCTCAGAGTCCTCAGATCATAAGCCCATCTTGTTGGCAACGGAGGAAGGAAAAGCAAATTAAAATAGACCGTTTAGATACTTTAGGGCGTGGTCAAGGGACAAGACGTGTTTAGGGGTGGTTCAAAAGGCTTGGAATAAGGGAGTTGAGAGGGGCATGGAAGCCCATAAAACGATTGAGAGGGGCATGGAAGCTCATAAAACGATTAAGAAACTCGCAAATACGGCTCATGAATTGCAAAAATGGAACAAAGCACACTTTGGTTTAGCTCATGAGAAGATAAAAGAACTGGAGAGTGAATTGGAGATTGCTCAGAACTCTATGGTAGGAAATCTCAGACATGAAAGCCAACTGAAAAAAGATCTCAAGGAGCATAGAAGGCGCATGAAGAGTATTCAAAGGCAGAAGTCTCGCGAACTTTGGTTAAAGGAAGGAGATAAAAACACGAGCTTCTTCCATGCTAGTACGATAGTCCGTAGAAGAAGAAATAAAATTGAAGCTATAAAGGACAAAGATAACTGGATCACCAACAAGGAGGAGATTGTTAATTATTTTATAAGGGAATTCGACTCTTTATTTTCTTCATCTGATGGAACCATCCCTGATGAAATTCTTGACTTACTCCCAATAAATGTTGGAATTGAGGAGAATCAAAAGCTAATGAAGATTCCATCTTATGAGGAGATCAGGGAGACTTTTTGGAGTCTTCATCCCCTAAAGTCTCCAGGCCCGGACGGTTTCCCTGGAGACTTTTACAGGACACATTGACATACGGTTAAAGAGCAAATGACTAATATGGTCATGGAATGCTTTCAGACTCGGAAGATAAGTAAGGGCTTCAACCAAACTTTAATCTGTCTGATTCCAAAAAAGAGACAAGCCATGGATTTTAACCACTACCGACCCATCAGTCTATGCAATTTTGCCTACAAGGTGGTTTCAAAAATCCTTTCACAAAGGCTTAGAGAAATTCTGGATGAGATTGTCTCACCTAATCAAAGAGTGTTTCTGAGGGGAAGATGGATAGCTGAGAACGCTATCTTAGCTCATGAACTGTCTCACAGAATCAAAAGACACAAGAGGAAAAATGGGCTTATGATGATTAAAATTGATTTGAAAAAGGCATACGATAAATTGGAATGAAATTTTATCATCAAAGCTCTGGAGGCTATTGGATGTGATGACATATTTCGTGAGTTAATATTCAGCTGCATGAGCTCGGTTGAATATAACCTTTTGATCAATGGTAGCAAAGTCGGGAGAGTCTTACCTAGGAGAGGCCTTAGGCAAAGGGACCCCTTGTCTCCTTTTCTCTATATCCTTGGAGCTAAAGTGTTCTCAAGGTTATTAGCAAAGGAGGAGGCGAATGGAAAGCTGCAGGGAATTAAGATAAGTAGGAATGCTAAGGCAGTTACAAATCTCCTATTTGCAGATGATATTCTTCTCACATGTATGGCTAATACACAAAATGCTGAAGCCATATAGAAATGTCTTAGGAAATTTTGCTCATGGTCGGGACAGGAAGTTAGCAGGGCTAAAACGAGCATTTTATTTTCTCCTCAGTGTGATAAAAATCAGAAAAGAAGAATCAAGCATATGCTAGGTTTTAAGAAAATGGAAGATGGGGCTATTTATTTGGGAAATGCTCTTGCTAAAAGGAGAAGCAAAATCCGAGAGTTCAACAAGATTAAAGAAAAGGTTCAACAGAGAATGGAAGGATGGCAGAGCAAGTTACTATCAAAAGCGGGGAAAGCTACTTTAATCAAATCAGTAGGCCAAGCAATCCCAACCTACACAATGTCTACCTTTAGACTTCCTGCGAAGATTTGTAATGATATGGATAAGTATCCTGCGTTGGTTTTGGTGGAATGCTAAACCAGGTAAACATAAATTTCTAGCTCTTCGAAGTTGGAAGGTTCTGTGCAAACCAAAGGAGATGGGAGGCCTTGGTTTTCGGTTATTTTGGGATTACAACACTGCTTTATTAGCAAAACTTGGCTGGAAAATAGCAAGAGGAGAGAGAAGTCTTTGGATTGAAGTTTTAAGGGCAAAATATCTTACGAAAGGAAACTTCTTAAGTATTGAAAGAAAATAGGGGACTCTTGGGTTTGGAGAGGTATAATTAGTGCAAGAGAAGCAATCAGGAAAGAGACTTGCTTTCGAATAGGAAATGGTCAAGATATAAATTTGTGGAGTGATCCCTGGGTTCCGGATTTAGCTGATAAAACCCCAATACAAAATGAGGGTACAAGACCTGATAACATCTACACAGTTGCAGACCTGTTGGACAATGAAACCCACTATTGGAATGTAAGATTGGTTAGGAACATAATGGAACCAGCAAGTGCATAAGCAATTTTAAAGCTTGAATGGCCAAACATTATTGGGCAAGACAAGTTGCTCTGGATAGGCAATTTGAATGGAACATTTAGCGTAAGAGATGCTTATCTAGTAGACAAGGGTTTCAATAATTCAGAGGAAACAGAGGGGAATGGAAGGCTTTATGGAAGTTGAAGTTACACGATAGGCTGAAACTCTTTTTGTGGAGGATCATGTCTGGATGCCTACCCACTAGAGCCAGATTGACAAGCTTTTTGAGGTTAGTTGATGATTCTTGTGCTTTGTGTGGAAATTACGTGGAATCATCCAACCATATTTTCTATCATTGTCATGTAATTAAAGCAATTACCTTTGGTAGTAAGTGGGGATTAAGGTGGGAAAGCTTGTGTTCTAGTAACTTAGCTTATCTCATTGATGTGTGTTTAAATCCAAAAAACTTAAATTTTATGGAATCAAGCTGGGAAACAACTTTGGTTATGGTAATAGCCATGTATACAACATGGCATCTCAGGAATGAGATAGTGTTCAGAGGAGAGGGAGACATTAAGCAAGCAATAATCCTCTTCGAAAGGCTCGTAGAGGAGTATCTAGAAGAGGGTGAGGAAGAGATGAGTAGTACAAGTGATGAGAAGGAGCCTCCTTTCCTTGCTCAGCAATATGGATGGCACATTGTAAACACAGATATAGCTAATGGACATTCCGACACAGTCCTAGCTATGATCATAAAAAATGATGAAGGGAAAATAGAGTTTTTGGCGTCATGGTTGGTGGAAAAATTGGAACCTAATCTGGCTGAGATGAGAGCTTTGGAGTGGGCGTCTAAGCTTGCTCAGGAGAGGAACTTGGGATCCTCACTATGGTTATGCGACTCACTAAATACTGTGAAGACCATCAACAGTAAAGAAGAACCTAGCAATTGGAACACCTTTTATGAAGCGGTTACTGTTCACCATCTCTTTGGTACAAGGCAGTGGTCTCTCCATTGGATCAACAGAAATCACAATCATTTAGTTGATGCCTTAGCAAAATTCTCTTTAAAAAATAATATTTCTTTTGTTAATGTTGATTTTCAGAGGGATGATATTCCCCTCCTTGTAGCCCGTTTCTTGCAGACAGTTGGTCTGACAAGAGATTTTATCTTGCAATCTTTTGGGCCCTTTTTTTGTGCTTAATGTAACCTTATTTATAAAAAAAAAAAGATGTTGAGGATGAGGAATGCAAGTGAAGATAAAGCGTTACATGAGGCGGTACATGAGGGAATGTAAGATTTTGTAATTTGGCCGGCGAAGCTCCGCTTCACTTGGCTGTGAAGGGTGGCTATAGAAACTTGGTTGTTCAGTTTCTGGTGAAGTACTGGACGTTGGAAACACCAGCTCATGGTGGCCATATTAATGGTTCCAGAACTCTATGTAATGACCAAGGTAAGTCATCAAACAAATTTATTTTTGTCCATTGTACTGATCTCTTTTTTTGGGTATCAGGTTAGATTAATGAAAGGGTTTCATTTTGTTACAAATCACTCCTTTGATTTATTGTAGCTAACAAATATATTCAAAAGCATAATCAAAGGACAGATGTGTGGTGTACACAAAGGAACAATAACAAAAAAAAATCCAAAAAAATGAATCTAGAATAAACTGATCAAAAGTTCAAAACTGATAACATACATGTAGAAATTTGAACTAATTTACCATTATTTAACTTAAAAATAAAAAGTATGACAGTAAAAGTAATTTAATTCCATAACTGCTTTTATCTTTTTCTAATCATATTTGTTATCATACGATGAAGTTTGAAATTTGTTCATTGCTAAATTAAAAGTAACTTTTTACCATTGAATTGTCCTTAGGGTAATTTGATTAAATACCCACCGCGTCATTAATTTTTTTTTTAAATACTCATATCTCATGATTTTTTGCAGAAATACCCACTTTCTTTCCAAAATGCCCTGGCATTTATGATACCCATACACCCTTCAAATGGCGAGTTCAAATGACGAGTTTGGCCATCAGATGGAGAGTGTAGCGATCAGATGGCGAGTCTAGCCATTAAATGACGAGTTTAACTATTAGAGTTTGAGGGTATTTTAGAAAAAGAGTGGGTATTTCTGCAAAAATTATAGAACATGAGTATTTTAAAAAAAAATTAGTGACGCGGTGAGTATTTAATCAAATTACCCTTGTCCTTATAATACCCTACAAGACTATTTTCAAAAGTCTTTAAATATTCAAATTAGTCAATCTATGACTCATATAGGTCGATTTGATATTAAAATTATAAAATATTTAAACAGAGCTCTTGATTCATATAACTTAAAATTATAAACTACGTACTCGGAGCCCTTAATTCATACATATAACTTGGATAGGCTCAATTGTATGAATTTAATGGCTGTGTTTAGAGTAGTTTTAACATTCGGGCAACATAAATTATCAGGCCTAGCCGAAATACATACATCCAAACTATATCATTACAATCGAGAAAAATAATCAACAGAAGAAATCATCAAAATTCCTGAAATTTGGAGTATAAAAGTGCCCGAAATGTCCATTAAAAAAAAAAAACTCACAAGGAAACTCATCGCCAAAGTCTGCTAATGGAACCCTTTTTGTCTTTCTTCATCCTATTTTCAAGAGATGGGAAATCAATTAAATTATAGGCAAGGTTCGGAACAGTGGGGTTGCAAGGAATTGCTTGGAAGGCAGGAGGGAAGGCTTCAATGCGCAGAACACTTTTCACACGTGAATCGCCAGCTGCAGACTCATAGACCAACTCAAACAAATTCCAAATCAACATGTCAAAGAAAACCATCCTGACCTAAAACAATAGCAGACTGGCATCATCTGATCATTTAGCATAATTCAGAGATACTCATTGACACAACCAAATAGAGGAGATTTCATGGGCAGTATAGTAGCCACAGCAGAGGAAAATGACCTTTTTGCTCGGAGTAGAGGAAATAGTGTTAAAAAATTCTTACATAAAGCGCAGCAGGTTATAAGCAAATGCATAAGTTAAATAATAACCAGTATAATCGAACAAGCCTTCAGGCTTGGTAGCTTTCTCATTTTTGCCGTCATGTTGCATATGCAATGCTAACCAACAACTGATTGCGTTCAATGGTTCTTTGTCCCAATACAGCACTGAGAGCTTTGTCAATACCATTTAAATATTTCCAGAGCTACCTGCACTGACCTAGAAATATACACCATCAAGAAAAGCAGTTCGAAAAAATAGAGAAACAAACAATTCTATATTGACAATTTCATACCAAGTCACTATGAATGCAGCTCCTAAAGCATGGTATATGGAGTTAAAGGTGTTCTTGCAATCATATGTACAAGAATAATGTTTATTCATAACACTGCCATGGTAGCGATAGGGGAGGTAAAGGGAATAGGGAGAGGAGGTGATCCGAGGATGTGGATGATCATGGAGCTGAGCTCATACAAAATATTGGATTGCAGATATTCAGCTCCCATTCTCATTAAAGCCTGGGAGGAGCTCAAAACGTTTTCTTCTGAGACAGGATTCGCTGTAGAAGAAGCAGAGCAGAGCCATAGGTATGCTCTAAGGGTATACACTTGCGTCGTGTATTTTAATTAAAATCCAGAATCATGGATATAAAAAAACTATTATTAGAGGAAAAAGAAGGGAAAGAAATAAAAAATTTGAGAGATAGATCAATGGTAAAGCTGTAGATGTGAATGATATTTATTTTCATAGTTTAATTTTTAATTTAATACCTGATAATTTGGAGCAACAGGCCGGTTGGTCTAATTAAAGAGCAGAGTGTGTCTCCCACAAGTGTCCTATGGGGGTATTGATAGTAATGTACTTGTCACCACCACCATCCTTGAGCTGCTCTATGTCCATGCCATCCTCATCATCTACTCTACAATCTTCTTGTACATGATCAATTGAAGCAAGCTCTGGCAGGCTTTTAGCTGTTGAGGGAGTCAATAAATATTCCATCCCATTACACAATTCCACCCTCAGAACTGTTAAAGCTTGGAAACCCCAGGAAGGCATTAATAATTTCTTTAGTTTCTCACCCCCATATAATCGTAGACATTCCAAATTCTGAAATATTATGGTGCATGCACCATATTGGTGGCTACCCAATACATCCAACAACAACAAGGGCATGTCACCTCCCATTTCGAGCATCACCAAATTTGAAAGAAATTCTTCTTGATCACCATGTTATACCATATGATAGCAGAAACTCCTCCCGATTAAAGACAATGATTTCAAGTTTGAGAATGTAACATACAATTGATTAGTGCCAGGCCAAACAATAAGGTAAATTAAATTTCGATTAGGAGTACCTACAATGCATATACATGGCCGGTAATTATGATCAAATGGTAATTATTAAAGGGTTATAATACATTTTAGGCCTTTTATCACATATTTCAAAGTCAGACCTATTTTTTCAATTTAGAAATTCTTGTCATTGTAAGGCATTACTAGTTTTGGGAAGTATATATGGGCTTAATATAATATTATTCTTGATCAGTTTCTACTTTTGAATTGAATCCTCTATTTTATTTTCTAGTGGTCAACCTAAGTTTTATAATGAGCCATCTATTTTACTTGCACATGCATATCAATTTATCAATTTTGTTTACCACAAAAGGGTCTCAATAATTGATGATATATTGATATTTTTTAATAGAAGGTCCCATATATATATTTTTTTCTACTTAATCAACTAATAACCAAAATTGAAAGCTATTAAAATTTTTAATCAATTTTCTATGTACTTCTATAAGCATTAAATTAGTGTAACAGGAGCATGAATAAAAGCTGCATGCATGCATGCATGCAAAAAATAGAAAATTTATAAAAGTAAAATTGGTAGATAGCCTTTTGATGATGGAAGAAAGGTTGTGTGGACACCAAGTTCTGTTGAGGTTCTTCATCATTTGAGTTGGAGATGAATGTTGTGAGTTCACCACAGTGATCTATAACCAATTCTTTCAAATTAAGTAGATATTCCATGTCATTATGACATCCTCTACAAAAATTTCAATGTTTCGAAGAACGAAATAAGCCAATCTCTCCTGACCTTCCTCGTCGAAATTCTTTTGTCATGACTACACTCAGAAATATATAGCTTCTTAAGATGCACCAAACTTGTAGCCACAGATGCTGACATTAGATACTCCACTAGTTTCCAATTTAATTCAAGCAAAATCCTGAAGTTTTCCCAAACCTTTGTTAGAAAATATAACTGCACAAGAAGAAATATTATTGTTGTTTTTCTAATGAATTTGGAACAACTTCAAGCTACATGCCTTGCATTTACTAGTATTTTGGATCATGCAGTTATGTTTTATATAAAGAATTAAAGAAATTTGGAGATTTTTGAAAAAAATGCCGTGATTAAATCAAATTGGAAACTAGAAAGTCTCAATTGAAAGAAAAAATTAAACCCTAATATTAGTAAAGATTTTCATGTGAGTTATCGGATCTTATATGTGTTTGATATGTATAATTGTTTTAGGAATGACGAAAACTATTATAAGTAAAAAGAGAGATTTATGCAAAGAAGCAGATGGAGTACTAGGTTGGGTTCCTTTACACTATGCTACACATAGACGAAACGTGTCTATAATTAAGGTGTTGTTGGAATGTGATCCACAAACAACATACATCAAAGCTAAAAATGGTTAAAGTTATGATTTGCATCACCTTAACAAGGAAGGCGTCGTGCCATTGCCTGCATTGAAGAGAGAAAATGAGCGTGCTTTGAGAATCTGGTCCAAGGTATGTGCTGTTGGGATGTGGATTAAAAGTCATGTGTTTGGTTTGGCATCGTCTGTCAAAATATGTTTGGTGTCATGTCAGGTGCCTGACATTTCCTGATGATTATGATATTGGGCCTTAGAGGATGTCAGAAGCGATTTCAGGCCCTATGATAGGCGCCTGACATGATGCGGAGCTGTAATGTCAAATTAAACAGTTGTTTTGACTATTCTGCCCTTAGAGTTTAAGAGACTATGGGTATATATATCCTATTGATACACTATCTTTTTAGAGCGTTTTTTTAGAGCTATGTATAAAGGAAAAACCTTTTGTTTTCTTCATACATTCTTAAGAGAATTTTGGGTGTAATTGGGATTTGGGTTTTGTGAGTTTTTCAACTCTTTTGTAATCTCCTTTGATATTAGTGGAATTTCATTGTCGTTTTCGCCCGTGGATGTAGGTCAAATTCTCTTGGCCAAACCACGTAATTTTTGGCATACTATTATTTTTCTCTTTTGTTTTGTTTTGTCCAAAATTCATAATTAAATACTGTGTGCCTTTTATGGTGGAACCCCAAGATCCTAACGTAAAGATATTTCAAAAGTGTAAAATATAAGGGGCTATTTTATAATCTAATCGTTTTAATTATGTGTATGCATGTGTTTATGCTAATCTTTCAACACAGACTTTTAGGAATCTTTTTCCTATACATAAGAGCAGCTCAAAAGCAGCTATGGTGTTGAAAAAAGGAAAAAAGAGTATTGCGGAAGAAAAAAGATAAACCCACAGAATTACGATAAACTATGAGAGAAGGAAAAAAACATAATAGAAAAGAAAAATTATGAGAGAATAAAAAAAATATTTTATTGAAAAAACTTGAATAAGAAAAAATAAACTACTAACAAAATAACACGCTAGTACAGCGTTGAAAAAGAGAAAAAAATATCACGCTAGTAGAGCGTTGAAAAAAGAAGAAAAAATATCACGCTTGTGTAGCGTTGAAAAAAAAAGAAAAAATATCACGTTTGTGTAGCGTTGAAAAAAGAAGAAAAAATATGCAGCTCTCTACATAGGTCTTGTGACTATATAGTATTTATAGAGGAAATGCAATCTAAACCTAATAGAAAACCTAATAGGAAACAAAGTCCTATTTAATTAAACTACCTAAAAAAACTAAAAAATTAAAAAGATAAATTCTAAAAAATTAGAAACCACAAAAAAATAAACTCTTCACAAGAAGAATATCACACAGGTTCCAACATATGGTAGTGGCTGCACTGATCGCAACGGTGACATTCGTAGCAGGTTTCATGTTGCTAGGAGGATATGTGAGCAACAAAGGAATGGATTAGGGAATTGCAGTTCTAAAGAAAAATACAGCATTTAAGGCATTTGTCATAATGGACACTATAGCCTAAGAGAAAAAAACAAAACTTGCAACCAAACAAATATGCAGGTAAGAAGTTAGAAAGATGACCGAGAGGAATTGTATATCTTGATTCTCATTCCATCTCTAAATATATAGCTGTACAATTGTCCTTATCAGTAAAACTATTCTAACCTATCCTATATCAGTGGCAAAAATTAATTCTAGCAAGTTGTACAATACTCATAACAAAAGAAGAAAAAGTCAACTGTCAATTTAATTCCTGAAGGTTCTATGTTCTTCTATTTCCTTTCCTTCTATAGTCTCTGTTCCATGTTGACACTGATGAATAGGTGCATTTTTCTCCTTTGTCGGAAGCCTCGTTGGCTTAGTTTGAAGTTTCCTTTTATGCTTTATATTTCAACAGCCCCCCTTAAGATGGAGAGTAGATATTTTCTATGCCCATCTTGTATAAATGGGAGAAAAAATTTGGCAAAGCCCAATGGCTTGGTTAGCATATCAGCAACTTGAGAGGCACTATTTACATGCTCAGTTACAATGCTCCCATCTTGAACCTTATCCCAGATTAAATGGCAGTCAAGTTTTATATGCTTAGTCCTCTCATTGAAGACCAGGTTTGCTGCAATGTGTAAAGCAACTTTATTATCACAGAATAACTTTGCTGCTTGAGGATGCTCTATTTGTAAATCATGAAGTAAGTATCGTAGCCAACTTAATTCACAGCACACACTGGTCATGGCCCTGTACTTGACTTGAGCTGAGGACCTTGAAATCGTGTTCTGCTTTTTGGATTTCCAAGAAACTAAGGAGGACCAATAAAAACACAGTATCCTGTCACCGATCTTCTTGTATCTGGGCATGCCCCCCAGTCCAAATCACTGTAAGCTCTGAGTTCTATAGTAGATATTGAGGGATAAAACAATCCTTGCCCAGGTGCCCCTTTAATGTATCTCAGTACTTCAAGTGTGGAAGCCAAGGAGTTTGAATAAATGGACTCAATAATTGTCGGGTCTGATTATAGTCAAATAAAGCAGCCTTCCAATAAGCCTTCTATAAATTGAAAGATCGAGGATAGGCTCTCATTCTTCCTTTGAAAGGTTGAAGTTTTGATCAAGAGGTATTTTTGTAGGTTTGGATCTAATTGTGCTAGAATCTGCCAATATATCCAGTGCATATTTTCTGTGGTAAATATAAATCCCTCTTTCTGATCTTGCTACCTCTATACTAAGAAAATACTTTAATACTCCCAAGTCTTTGATTTTGAATCTGTCATTAAGAGAATTCTTGAGTAAAGAGATGATGTTCATATCATTGCCAGCCACTATGATGTCGTCCACATAAACCAAAATTGCAGTGAAGGAATGTTTTGTAACCCTTGTGAATAAACTATAGTCTGCTTTGGATTGTTGGAACTTTTGTTGAACAATAAAATCAGACAGTTTGGAGTTCCATTGCCGTGAAGCTTGTATTAAACCATACAGACTTTTCTTAAGCTTACAAACCTTTGGCTGACCTTCTTCAGAATATCCTTGTGGCATTTCCATGTATACCTCTTCTTCTAAATCACCATGTAAAAAAGCATTATTCACATCAAACTATTGTAAAAACCAACCCTTAGCTGCTGCCACAGCTAGTAAGGTACAAATAGTCACCATTTTTGCAACAGGAGAGAAAGTTTCATGATAATCTAGTCCCTCTTGCTATGTATATCCCTTAGCTACTAATCTTACTTTATACTTCTTAATGCTTCCATTAGCATTAAATTTGATTTTGTAAACCCACTTACACCCTATAGCTAACTTTCCTGGAGGTAAGTCAGTAACAACCCAAGTATCAATCAATTCTAGAGCTTCTAATTCAACTTTCATGGCTTTTCACCACTCAACATTTTTGTTGGCTTGTTGGTATGAATTAGGTTAGATATGTGTTGAAATAAAGGTGACAAAAACTTTATGGTTACTTGACACTTTATGATTTGACAAAGTAGCACACAAAGGGAAAGGATTACCTGACGGTATAGGAACCTTTGCCTTGTTTGACTTCTGCGAGTGAGGAAGTGAGGAGGCCTGCTGACAGATGAAATCTTGTAGATGGGAGGGTGCTTTTCTATTTCTGGTGGCTCTTCTAGGAAGATGAGAGATGGTTGTGGTATCTTGGGAAAGCTCTGGAGGTGACTCGACCTCTTCTTCAGGTTCAAAATTTTATAGAGAATGGTTGGATTCTGCTTTAGTTCAAACGAGTTGGAGACTTTGGTCATTTGGGTAGTCTAACTTGTAGCCTTTAATCCCCAAAGGGTATCATAGAAATATGGATTTCTTAGCCCTTGGGTCAAACTTGTGTCTATTATGAGTAAGGGTGGAAGCATAAGCTAGACATCCAAACACTTTAAGGTGTGAATAATCTGGTTTGATCTTGAAAAGAAGTTCAAAAGGTATCTTGTCTTGAAGAAGAGTTGAAGGAGTTCTGTTTATAAGATACACGGCTGTAAGAACATAGTCACTCCAATAACTCATTGGGATCCCACTTTGAAATTTTAGAGCTCTAGCCACATTTAAGATGTGCTGATGCTTTCTTTCTACAGTTACATTTTGCTGTGGGTTTTCCACATATAATTTTTGGTGAATAATACCCTTCTCAAGATAAATTTCTTCATATTAAATTCACCTCCATTATCACTCCTTATAATTTGGATTTTGGAACCAAATTGAGTCTCAACCATGGTGTAAAATTTTTTCAAAGCATTACTAGCATCAGATTTGAGTTTTAGTAAATAAACACAAGTACAACAACTAAAATCGTCAACAATGGTGAGAAATATCTTGATCCATCATGAGCAATTTCATTACAAGGATCCCATAAGTCATAATGAATCAAATCAAAACAGTTTTGAGTTTTGTGTTGGCTAACAAGAAAGGAAAACTTATGGAGTTTAGCTAAAAGGCAGATAGAACAAGGCTCCTTTGAACTGGTAGCCTTGTTAGCAAAATCAAGTACCATTAAATTTATTCTAGAGTCTGAAGGATGACCTAACCTATAATGCCATAGATTAAAATCATCATGATTACTAACAGAAGATGAAATGTTTGTTTTATTGCCAATGGAAGATAAGACTTCATGCAGGGCTGTGGGAGAGACATTCTTTTGGATAAGATGATATAGACCTTGCCTCATCTCACCCATTCCAGTCGTCTTCCAAGTTGAAAGGTCCTATATAAAACATGATTGAGGGAAGAAAATGAGATAACATTTAGAAGTTTGTGCTAATCTTCTAGCAGATATCAAGTTAAAAGAGAAAGATGGAACACACAAAACATTTTACAAGGTCAAAGTTTCTGTTATTTTGACAGTTCCAATATGAGTGACAGTGTCAACGTCTCCATTTGGGAGTGCCACTAAGTGAGAAATTTCTACCTTGACACTTGTGAATAATGTAGTTGAACAGATCATATGATCTGTCGCTCCAGTGTCCACAATCTAAGGCACATTAGAAATAGTATTGGGTTTGGCATTACGAACAGAAAGACATAAAGAGATACCAGAGATTTTGGGCATTTCACTTTGATTTGACAAAGATGGAGCAATGGTTTGGACTTGATTAACCGAAGGAGTGTAAGCATGAGTGTGTTGAGGTTTGAACAAAGCCATTAGCTGAGCATATTGCCCTTGAGTCAATGACACCTGGTTATTGTCACTTACCTGCTCCTGTCCAGGTGACAGAAGAGTAGTGGCTTGATTGGCAAAGCTTCCATTCCCTTTGTTCTTGCCATGAAGTTTACGGCCTGGAGGGTATCCATGTATTTTGAAACATTTTTCTGCTGTATGCCCAGACATTTTAAAATGTGTGCATGTTAGCTTATTGGGATTTTCCTTGAACATCTTTCAATGGAATATCCTGACATCTTGCAGAACGTGCAGTAATATTTCTCTTTTGAGACTCCATTTTGCCTTCCCATATCTCTTCCATGTGCTGCAAGTGCCATGGTTTCACTAGTGGGAGCCTCAACAGAAATTTGCGTTCTTTTCTCTTCTTGTTGAATGATTGAATATACCTCATTGAGATTTGGAAAGGGCTTAATCATTAGAATTTGAGCCTTAATGTCTTTATACGAATCATGAAGACCCATCAGAAACTTCATAACCCAATTTCTTTCTTGATTATTCACAATAGTTTTCAACCCTCCACAAGTGCAATTAGGAATGGACTCATAATTCATTAATTCATCTACCAGAGTTTTTAACTTTGAAAAATACATACTCACAGTGTCTTGGTTTTGCACTAAGCTTGTAATTGCATGCATCACTTCATAATCCATGGTGCATTTTACTGTCCAAAACGTTGCTCAAGGTTCACCTATAATTCATGAGCCGTCTCAGCATAAAGAGTGCTTTGCTGACATCGTGTTCTGTAACCAGGTGATGACTATGTCATTGCAGCAGAGCCATGGTTCTATTAATGGACTATCTGTATCTGGTTCACAAATAGTTCCATCAACAAAACCAAGTTTATTTTTTTATTCGAAGAGCCCTTCTCATAGATCTTGCCCAAGAGTAATAGTTGCTGGAATCCAGCATTTCCGTGACCAAGATAGCTCCAGAACTGTCATTATTTCCAATAAAATACGGACTGTTTGGTTGTGATGGATCAATGACATTTGTATTGATGGATTGGTTTTGATCTGAGTTTGTATTTGGGAATTAGTTTTGATTGGGATTCATATTTGAAGAATCATTCTGAGAAATCCTTGCTCTAATACCATAAAAGAAAAAAACAAAATTTGCAACCAGATAAATATGCAGGAAAGAAGTCAGAAAGATGACTGAGAGGAATTGTATATCTTGATTCTCATTCCATCTCTGAATATATAGCTGTACAATTGTCCTTATCAGTAAAACTATTCTAACCAATCCTATATCAGTGGCAAAAATTAATTCTAGCAAGCTGTACAATACTCATAACAAAAGAAGAAAAAGTCAACTATCAATTTCATTCCTGAAGGTTCTACGTTCTTCTATTTCCTTTCCTTCTATAGTCTTTGTTTCATGTTGACACTACTGAATAGGTGCATTTTTCTCCTTTGCCGGAAGTCTCGTTGGCTTAGTTGGAAGTTTCCTTTTATGCTTTATATTTCAACAGATGGTGCTTTCCACTGGTGCTGTATTCACCTGTTACATGACTCCTAGAACCATCTCGGAGCTGAGTTCGACAATCATGGAGCTGGATTGCAGATCTCCTTGAACTGCAAAATACTAAACTCCAACATATTAAAAACTCTGTTGCAGAACAGAGCTATAGATATGGGCAATTATAAATGACAGGGCACCATTTTTCTAAAATATTCCAAAAGTAACCTTTTCTTCTAAACTTAAAACCCCGAGAGATATGGACACCATTAGTCCTAATTGATTTAGTGTTCTGAACCATCATATAATCTTAAGAGTATAGGCTTGCCTCTTGTAATTAAAATAAAATCTAGGATTGTGGATTAGAGATCTATCATGTGTTGTGAGTTTACCACTCTTTTATTATAACCAATTCTTTCAAATTAAGTAGATATTTCATTATATACTCTACAAAACCTTTCAAGGTTTGGAAGAACCATCAGGGAAATACATTTTAATGAATGGAATAAGCGAACCTTTCCTGACCTTCCTTGTCTGAATTCTTTTGTCATGACTACAACCTCTTTTCTTCAGATGCACCAAACTTGTAGCCAAAGATGCTGACATTAGATACTCTGAATTATGGAGATCATTTATGTCCAATTTTGTAATCTTAGAAATTCAAAAGCATGCAGCTGGAAATTGATGATTAAGATGACACATTTCCAACATCATCATCAGGAAATCCAACCTGTAACACACCAAATTAAACTCATTTAATTCCTATATATAACTTAATATAAAATTGATTTGATTATAGAGCTATCATGTATGTACTTTAAGCTTGTGTTCTGATATTGAGTAGATATCTTGATCATCATCATTTTCTTGCCTATCAGTTTCATTGATCGCAAACAAATTTGGGCACTTACTTATCGTCATTTTCTCTGTTTTAAGGCCACAATTAACAATGTTATAACCAGTAGTCCTGGAGCAGAATCCTGTGAGGAATGGAAGATTTACAAGTGATACAACTTGTAGTTTTCAAGTCCTGTATTAGAAGCTGGTATTTCCTTAAATTAATAAATAGTATCTCTTCCATGTCCCTACATTCCCTCACTTCTAACTCCTGAAGCTGAGCAAGGCATTGGGCAATTGCCAAAGGAATAGGTACTTTAGTCTATGGCACCGAAAAACATCCAACTTCCTTAAATTCTTATTACCAAAGAAAAACTTCCTTAAATTCTGCAGGTAGGAATTATAGAATGTTTCAGCTGCAAGTTGGTGATCGAGCATCCATAACCTTTCCATATTCAATTCCTTCAATTAATAAGGTTTCTAAGCTAAGGAAACCAATCACCTGTAAAATTAATTAATCCAAAATTATAACATCAATTCTAAATAACCTTATTAATTATAATACACACACACACACACACACATATAATTAGAATTAGAAATCAGTGCTTTTGCATTATTATACCTTTGGGTTGAAAAATGTGGTGGCTACAAAGGCAGAATTGATCTGACGATCATGAATGTCACTACGACTCCCTTGGTGGCCTTCACCACTCTCACTCTCTTAGGGTAGAGGTCCAAGTCCCAAATACTTTAATTTTGGAAACATACTTCTATGATCCACTTGTGCTAATTGATCATCAGAATTAACTAGTATCTCTTCCATGTTTCTACAATCCTCCATTTTTAATAACTTTGAGTTGTGAAAGGCTTCTGGCGATTGCAAAAGTGAAGACATACTTCATATTATGACACCAAGAAACACTCAAAACTTATTAAATTCTGAAGCTTATAATTACATGACGTTTCCAACCAAATTCTTTCAAATTTAGATTCCACAATTCCAAGGATTCCAACCTAGGAAATGTCACTTGTATAAAGAAATATGACCGGTCCAATTATAAAAGGAACATTTCAAAGAAATAGGTCATCTTAATCTATATTCTCATCGTTATCATTATATATAAATATATATATATATATATATATAAAAGCATTAATGTAGCAAGTAGCACAAATTAATATGTAATAACCAAGCTATTTTTCCAAAACTGTCGATTTCCGGACGCGTTTTCGGTTTTATCGCGGTTTCGCATTTTTCACCGAAACGAGCAGCTTCTAAATTTCCCGGGCATTTTGTAAGGGCTGAGAGTATCCCGTGAGGAGTTGAGGAAATTTTTCTTCCCAATTTATTCTTGGTCAAAGTTTGACCACTTTGACTTTAACTTTCACTATTCATTTCTTTATTAATATTTATTTAAATATCTTTACTTTTCATTAGAGAGAGAGAGAGAAAAAGCTAGAGAGAGAAAGTGTGGAAAATTTGCTAGATTCAAAGAATTTTTAAGAGGGATTTTGAAGGAAGTGGCCGGCTGTTTTGGGAAGCAATTTGACAAGGTTAATTTGGTTTTTCAAGCTTGATTTGAAAGCTTGCTAGCTTGGATTTAAGGTAGGCAACTTAACTTTATTTTAAATTTCTTACAAATTCATGGGGTTTTAGCTTGTTTACTTGAGGAATTCATGTTGAATTCAATGCTTTAATGATGGATTGAGCTTAATTCCATGTGTTTTGAGCTAGACGATTAAACCCCCAAATTGTTGAGTTTAGGGTTTTGAGAATTTGTTGATTTAATATTTAATTTAGTGGAATAGAGCATGAATTGATAGAATTGATAGTTGGAATTGATGTTATGCATGATTAATTTGATGAAATTGTGAAGAAATCATTGAGAATGTGATGGATGGAGAGGGATGGTTTGTCTAGGAAGCTATGTATAAATTTTTATAGGTGGGGGCATTTTAGTTATTTTACCTATAAAGGGTATTTTAGGAATTTTCAAGAAAATTCAAGGGTATTTAGGTCATTTTACATGCAAGGGATTTAAATGGGATTTTCAAAATTATTTAAGGGCATTTTGGTATTTTACATGTAAGGGATATGGATGGAATTTTGAAAAAGGTTAAGGGTCATTTGACATATATGGACATAAATGGAATTTTAAAAATTTTTGGGGGGTATTTTTGTCATTTTCCACATGAGGGGTAGAGTTGAAAATATTTGAAATTGGAGGGGTATTGAAGTCTTTTCTAATTTCCAAATTATTTAATACAAATATATATTAAATTACTATTGTTAATTAATATATCTATATATATATAAGCATTTTCAAAACTATTATTTATATTTGCATAAATATAATTAATTACATATGTGTTTGTGTAATAATAAATATGGGTATATTTTGCAAAATATATATATTGTATGTACGTATTTATTGAATATACTTAAGTGTATTTTGCAGAGGTTTACATATAAAAATAATATATTACGTATTAAATTGAGTATTAAGTTAATATATATATATATATATATTTGAGTATTTTATACATGGGGGTATGTATGTATATATATAATTGTGTGTATGTATAAATTATATTCGTTTGCATGTATATGTGTATAAAATATGTGTATACATATACTGGTGTGTATATATTGTTTGTGTATATATATGTGTATGTGAGTATGTATTTATATATGTGTATTTTTATATATGTATTTATGTGTATGTGTTTATAATTATGTTTATAAATATGTACGGGGGTTGATGTGTATATGTGTACTGGAGTGGTTGTATATATATACATATCTGGTTTGTATGATTACTACTGATTGTTAATTAATCGAGGGTAAGATGGTAATTATTCATATACCTATTGAGGGGTATTTTGGTAATTTTTTATGTACTCGAGGGGTATTTTGATAATTTCTGAGATGACCAATAGTATTTCAGTAATTATATCAGTGTGTTTAGGCGGTTTGGAATCGTCATTTTGAGTAAGGGCATTTTGGTAATTATAACTATTGGAGTAAGACAATTGGTAATTACGCGTTAATTTGTGTTGGTTGGTTGTACTTGTGCATTGTGACATGAGCATTCATTTGCATAGAGTAATTCTGGTGATTTATTATTTTATATGCAATGAATGATTTTTCTTTAGGAGTTTGTGTTTTCAAAATGATTTGCATGACGAGATGTATGGTTTCAAATCTTGATTTGTAGTCGCTCTGTGAATCACTAACCACACATAGTAGTGGGTCGCCTGGAACGGTGGTTCATTTGCATACTACAGAGATGTGGTGTTTTGTGCACGAAAAGCGAAAAGAGAGTGGGTTGTTCGGTATTAAATAAATAGGGAAAAATAATGATTTTAGGTGTATTGTATTACACTTCATGGTATGACATTAACATATGCATATGGTTGTCTACTGATTGTTTTTCACTCACCGTTGTTGTCTATCCTGCATGGCAGGTAAGTCCAAGGCTAAGCAGTAGGCTGAGTGTTTTGCAGTAGGAGGGCATGATGTGGTACCATATTCTTTTGCATTTTGGTTTGTTGTTTTTGGACAATGATATTATGTATTTTTAAATACTATTTTCCTTTCCAGTGTAGGTATGTACTTTGAATTTATTTTAAAGTAATACTATCTATGGTGTGGTTTGCAAAACGATCTAAAAGAGTAAAGAAATGTTTTGGTTTTGTTATGGTTTTATCCAAAAATGTTTTTAGGAAATCAAATTTAAAAAAAAAAAAAATTATACGGTTAGCATATCTTATTTGGAAATCTATATTGGGGTAAGGGGGTGTTGTATAATATTGAATTAAAACTAGTACCTTTTTGTTGAAAAGTAGTGTTGGAGCTTAAATATGAGTAGCCGACAATAGCTTCAGATCCTCACTACTCCTTCGGCCTTCACTTACTTGAATAATACTTCTTCTATCACTCTCTTACCAGATCCAATAAGCTTTGGATTTAGAAGTTTCATTTCCTTCAGTTTAGGAAATTCAATGCTATCATGATGATCCTGATCTTCTAAATAGGTAACTACCTCTTCTATCGTATTGCAATTACACACTTCAATTTTCTTAAGCTTCTTGGCAATAGACAACGGCAACAAACTCTTCAATTTATCGTAATGTCATGCATCTTGTCTGAATCACCATCAGTACCATTAGATAACAAACCATGAGCTTTCAGTTTATCCAGCAAAGTCTGCAGCCTATCCCAAACTCATGATTGTTATGAACAGATAATGAACCATCACCGATAATATTCCAAAAGCAAGTCCATGCTTCACTTTTTGATAGAAGAGCAAATTCAAAATTATTCTTTACATCCATTTCATCTCTTAAGACATCTTGAGATCTAGAAGCGAGCACTATCTTGCATCCTTTCAAATGATCCTCAAAAGCAACACCAATATCAAGCAGACCCAATTGCTTCCACACGTTGTCTATAATTATGAGGAACTTTTCTTCATTCTTACGTCGATGTCTTAATTCAAGTGCTCTCTCCCTGTAGCAATCCTTATAAAAAACAATATCTAGTCGTTCTGCAATTTCTTTTTGAATCTTTTCAAGATTTGGAGATTGGGACACCGTTACCTCAATTGCATCACGAAATAATTTTGCATGCAAGGCCTCACTACAAGAAATTTCACCTATTGTGACAACATTCCTTGTGTCAAAATACGATTTGTCACAAATAGTATATATTTAGTGTCAAAATTTGATGTAGGACACTGATATTTAATGAGATCGATACAATAGTGTCAAATAGATATTTATCACATCAATTTGTCACAAAAAAAATTAACTTTTTGGCGGGAAATTTTTCCGTGTAATTTTGCACCCAATTTGTGATAAAATTTCTAAAATTATCACTAAAGCAATTAAACTTCCTAGTCAAACATGTCGTAAATTGTTCGTGACAATGAGTATTTGACAATTATATACTGCATTATTATTTAAGAAAAAATAAATGAAAATAGGGAAAAAAGAATTTTATATTCCTTAACGACTAAATGACGTCGTTTTGCTTTGGAAATTTTAACCCAAATTTCACGACCCCCAAATTTCACGAAGTGTTTCCTACTCTTCCTCACTGCAGTCTTCTGTCCTCTTGAGCTCTATCTCTCTCTACTGTATTCAATCTACCATCACCCTGTCAATCACCGGTAAATTCTTACTCCAACCCTCCTATTCTTCATTTTTATTGCTTTCCCTTTCTAGATAACATGCATGCTTTAGGGGTTTAAGGATGTATTTTTCTTTTTTAGGGTTTGCAGCAACATGTACGGGTCAGCCATAACTGAGAGTTCGTGGCTTCTCAAGGTACTATATGAATGCTATGCAATTTCTTTTAGGAAATTTATAGGCAGATGAGTTTATTTACTGTTCTTTTCAATTGCATTCATAAGCTAGGGATTATGACAGCGAGTACAACGAGCATATGGTAACCAATATAAGATGTGACTTCATAAGTTTTTACTCTAAACTTCATTTTGTTTTCTTATATATTCCGAGCTTGATGGATAACTTTAATTTCCTTTAAGTATAACACATATATTAGGTTAGATTTATTGGATATACTTCACTTGTGAGAATGTTGTTTCAATTGTTTGAAGTTCTGCAGAACCTGAAGACAGTTCTGAGGAACACACTTGATTTGCATGAGGCGGAATGCTTTCAAATTCCTTCTTAGGTTTAGGAAACATTAATGAATATATATAAATGATTTTTCTGATGTTTCAGCTTCCCTAACATTGTCTAACACCTTAGAACAATAGACCCCGTTGCTAGTATCTCCAGAATAATTCTTACATTTCCTAATAATCTTAATTCTTGTGAGAAAAGGACAAAATAATCACAAAATCAGGAGCAACCAGCACCCAGTTTGTTTGAATTATCATATTCCTCTACCTTTATTTCCATGTGTATATAAGCGTGGTGGGGGATATGTAGGAGCAAATCTTAGTACAACAAACTCTGCCAAATTGAATCACTTTTTTGGGTACAGAGAAACTAAACCATTGGAGATTGAATTGAACGTTTTTTTTGGATTACAAACCCTGACACAGAGGGGGAGAGAGAGATAGAATATAAGTGGAGGCACAGAACAGAGATTTACGCAACTATCAACGACTTAAGTCTCACACACACACATATATATATCTATATATGCGTGTATGGGTATTACAAGATAGGGACCTATTGGTTTAAGGTGAAAAAGCATGCGTATACATATACGTGTAGTGATTTTATGGCGTTTAATTTATATTTTTTCTAAAGCTTTTAATCATTAATTCAACATTATATATGTTGCAAAAATGTCATTACCATTAGGTGTTAAATTATGACTTCAATCGATTTGAGAGAAGATTTTAGAGCATCTACGACTAGACCTTCTCTCATATGCAAATGTGTCTTTGTTGATCTTATATTAAGATGTGTGCCATTTTATTTTAAAGATTTCTACGTATAGATATATATCACCATCCAAACCTTCTTTATTATATTAATATTTTTTTCCAAATAATAATTATATGTCATTGCAAATAATATTCATTTTTTTTAAATGATATATTATATGTGATATATGAATGACAATTATATTAAACAGAAATTAGAGTGAATTAATTAATTTAAAGAGGTGGATGATGTTTTTATTTTATTTTTTGGCAAATTAAGAAATTAATAACTTTGGGGTTATAATTTAGCCATCATTATCAAAGGGAATAGAGTTCACTTTAATTTTAATTTGTATAGTGCAGATATAAATATATATATATATACACACACACACAAACACATATGCATTCTTACTTAACGGCATATTTTTATATATCTATATATATATATAACATTTTTTGTTTGATTGTTTTCCCTCCAGGTGTTGTTCACTTTCAACATCAACCAAACAACTGAGCATCTTCTCCTGCAGATTCTTCACACTGCTCTTGCTTAAGGTTTAAGGCTTCTCTGTTTTCGATAATAGGTACATATTATATTTATTTGTTTGGGACTTGATGTCTTTCATTGTTCATTGTGAATGAAAGCTTTATATATATATATATATATATATATATATATTTTTAGTCTCTTCTAGCTGTGTGCTTGTTTTCAATTGGTTAACCTATTTGCAATATTAACTCTAATGAGGTTAATTTACTGCTTGGAAACATTCATCTTGTGATATCTATTTATTGGAAGTAGCTTTATTACATGTTTAATACTAAATTCGTATTGGTTCCGGTGGGATTTTAACTTTTTCACTGGCTTTGTAAATATGCATTCACAATTTGCCGTCATCATATATGTTCCATAAAGTAATTAGTATATTTTTGGTTTCCTAATTAGGGTTTATTGATGTTTAAGCTACAAAATACAAAATGACAATGTAAATTCACTTAATAATGTCAAAATTTGTTGAATTTTGCATGAAATATGAAATCAAAAAAGTATGTAGGAGGCATTTTCCATTGAAACCGTTTCTTTTTTTTAATTACATCTAAAAAAATGGTCGATACATTTACGCTATAGATTGAAATTGTCTACACATAATATATATATGTTTTACAAAAGTTACATTTAGAAGAATTTCATGCATACATAATGTTCTTTGACATTCTTGATGCTTCGTACAGTATGTTTAATGTTTAGGGACACACCTTTTAATCTGTTTTGTTACAGTACATTTGTCTTGAAATGCATTTTTTTATCTAAGGTTATAGGAAAAAAATTTAACTTTAATACTTTGATATTTTTTAGGTAGCATATTCATTTATTTTTCACTTTTAATTATTATACATTATTCTTTTATGCTATGTGAAAATTCACCTTAGAGATGGACAAAAGTTGGATGCATCTTCCTAATCGCTTACACCCTAGATATGCTAATGGTGTCAATGAATTCTTAAAGTTTGCCATTGGTCACATGGGCAGTACAAATACAATTCGTTGCCCATGTTACAAGTGCAATAATGTTTCTTGGCTTACACCGGACCAAGTTCGGGATCACTTGATCATTCATGGCATTGTAAGGTCATACGAACCATGGATATATCATGGAGAGATGTCGAATACCCCTGATGATAATGCTCCATTCATTGAAGACATTCATGACAATATCGAGGAGGATATAGATGCTGCTGGAGATGGAACTTAGGATATGTTGGAAGATTTGAATAATCATGAAATTTTTCAACATTGGGCAAATGCATCTACATCTTATTCTTCTGCAAGTGATGTCCCCCTTGAATCAAATACATTTGCAAGATTGTTTAGAGATGCAACGCAACCTCTGTACCCTGGATGTAAGATATCTCAGCTGTCATTCATTGTCAAGTTGCTGCATTTGAAAATAAAGAATAAATGGACTAATAAATCCTTCACAATGTTACTTGAGTTGCTTCAACATATACTCCCTGCTGATGCATCTGTCCCTCCAAATTATTACAAAGCTAAGCAAGTAATTCGTAATTTAGGACTCAAGTATAAGAAGATAGATGCATGCAAGAATGATTGTGTCTTGTTCCGAAATGATTTGGTAGATGTAAATACTTGTCCAGTCTGCAAATCACCTAGGTACAAAGCTTGTGAAGAAAATAAAAAAAAAAGTTGCAGAGAAGGTTTTGCGTTATTTCCCTTTAACACCTAGGTTGCAAAGGCTGTTTATTTCATCTAAAACTGCATCGGATATGAGGTGGCATACAGATATACGTGTCAAAGATGGAATTTTAAGGCATCCAGCTGACTCAGAACATTGGAAGGAATTCGACCAATAATATCCTTTGTTTGGTAGTGATCCACACAATGTGAGGCTAAGATTAGCCAGTGATGGCTTTAATCCCTTTAATAACATGAGTAGCTCTTATAGCATATGACCAGTATTTGTAGTCCCTTACAACTTACCACCATGGAGATGTATGAAAGATCCTTTCCTTTTGTTGACTTTGTTGATCCCAGGTCCTAAAGCCCCAGGTAATAACATTGATATATATCTTCAGCCATTGATAGATGACTTAAAGGAATTATGGGATAATGGCATTCAAACATTTGATGCATCAATGGACAATCTCTTCCAAATGCGAGCCGCACTTTTTTGGACCATTAATGATTTTCCAGCATATGACAATCTTTCGGGATGGTGTACAAAAGGTAAATTAGCTTGTCCTGTATGTAATGAAGATGCATCTTTCCATTCGTTGAAATATGGGAGGAAGATTTATTATATAGGACATCGTCGGTTCTTACCTATAGACCACAATTGGCGCAATAATAAACGATTTGGTGCTAGGGAGCATAAATTACCCCCGAAGCTAATGTCCGGAAAAGATATTATTGACCAACTCAATGGTTTCACGCAACCTATCTTTGGGAAGACACTTGATGGGTCCAAGAAGAGGAAGCGTTCTTCATGCTTGTTAAATTGGACCAAAAAAAGTATTTTTTTTGAGTTGCCATATTGGATAGATTTAATAATTCGTCATAATCTTGATGTTATGCACATTGAGAAAAATATTTGTGATAGTGTTGTTGGAACTATTATGAACATTGAAGGCAAAACAAAAGACACATTCAAATCTCATCTTGACTTGGAGGATATGGGCATTATGCATGACCTACACCCAATACAGAAGGATGGTGCAATTTATTTACCCCCTGCATGTTATATGCTTAATAATGAACAGAAAAAGAGATTGTGTGACTTTTTAACTTCAGTGAAGCTACCTGATGGATATGCATCTAATATTTCTAAATGTGTGAATTTAAAGGACTATAAAATTGTTGGACTAAAGAATCATGATTGTCATATCCTCATTGAAAGATTGTTACCAATAGGTTTGCGTGGAACTTTACGGAAAGATGTATGTAAAGCATTGATTGATCTATGCCTTTTTTTTAGAGAGTTGAGTTCTAAAACTTTAAAGGTGAATGCCTTAGAGCAACTAGAAAAAAACATTGTTGTAATTCTTTCTAAGCTAGAGACAATATTTCCTCCTGCCTTTTTTGATGTAATGGTGCATTTATTAGTTCATCTTCCACGTGAGGCCAAGATTGCCGGTCCTTGCTAATATTGTTGGATGTATCCATTTGAAAGGTAATAGCTCCAACACATATATTTATATGTTAATTAAAATCCTTGTTCACTTTGTTTCAAGTCGCCAATAATGTTACGTTCAACTTGTAGGTGCATGCACAATCTAAAGGGTTATGTTCGTAATAAGGCTCGTCTAGAAGGATCAATTGCTGAGGGATACATTGATAAAGAATGTTTGACATTTTTCTCCATGTATTTCAATGAGATGGAGACTATCTTTAACAGACCGGAAAGGAATTGTGATACTGATGGCAGTGAAACTTTTAGTGATTTATCAGTTTTCACTCCAAAAACTCATGGATTATGAGGATCAGCAGTAGAAGAACTGAATATCAATGAATGGGCAAGATTAAGGTGGTATGTATTGAATAATTGTGCGGAAGTTCTCCCATATATACAGTAAGTCATATTCTGCCAATTATATGTTGCATTTATCGAGTAAATACAGTTATACTACATGGAATTCCATATTATATATCTCATGTTTTATTCATATACTTAACTTATGCCATTTGTAAATTGTGTAGTGAACATAAGGAACTTCTTGAAAGAGAGAATGCTCAAAATATTTATCATAAACAGCAATTAGAGTTCCCTACATGGTTTCTAAAATGGGTGCGTATTGTGCTCTAGTAATTATTAATCTTAATATACTATGTTAATAATGTAATTAATCTAGTTGTGCAATTGTGTGTAGCTTATTCAAATGGAGTCAGATGGGAATGTTAATTGTAGTCTTGACTTAAAACATCTAGCTAAGGGACCCCATAGAAGAGTTTTTAGATATCCTGGTTGCATTGTTAATGGGCATAGGTTTCGCACGGTAAAACACGACACAAATAAAAAAACTCTCAACAGTGGAGTTGTTGTGAAAGGAGAGCACAATGGGGCTGAAATATATTTCTTTGGTGTTCTTAATGATGTAATTGAGTTGTCCTATTTAGGTCAAAATAAAGTCTTCATCTTTAAGTGTGATTGGTGGGACATTGGCCATAGAAGTCGAACTCATATAGATGAATATGAGTTCTTGAGTGTTAATGTGTCAAGGACTTGGTATAAGGATGATCCTTATATTCTTACAAATCAAGCTGAGGAAGTTATTTATATGCCCGATACAAAGCTGGGAAGAAATTGGAGAGTTGTTGAAAGGGTACAGCCACGCCATATTTATGATGCACAAGTTATACAAGGATATGAAGATGCAGGAACTAAGGCATTTCAGCAAGATTCAAACTGCAATGATTTTGATAGTGATGCTACACTTGATGATTTTATTCAGCCTCTTACCTGGACTGATATGGACGACATATATACTCATGCAAATGAATATAATTATCTACATTTACTTGATTCTTCATGTACTTTGAACACTGAAAATGATCAGGATGATATAGATGGTGGTGGTAATGAATAACATATGTATGCTGTATATTATTATTATTATTATTATTATTATTATTATTATTATTATTATTATTATATTTGTAATATGTATGGGCAAATCAGCTAGGTACTATCTCATTACAATTAATTGATGATGTTTTTTTATTTATGTACCATGAAGTGTTTATTAATTCCAATTGCAAAGGCTGTTTATATGATTTGACTAGTACTATAAATTGCATCTTTTTGTACGCTAATATGCACTCTTTAAGCAGTAATATGAATGTTGTATCCTTTGTAGGTGTTACTTGAGTCCCCATGACTCCAAAGCCAAAAAGGAAGCTTGACGTACGCAGAGAATTACTGCCCACTAGAGTGTCACCAAGAAAAGCTATGAAACGTACAGCAGGTTTGACTTTTTGACACAATAATTTTTCCTAATACATTTAATGGGAAAATACAACACAAATGGTAATTATTTTCTAATGTTGTGGTGTGAATACATGGAGAAAGATGGTACGACATGGATAAATGTCCGGAAAGCAGCAAAAGCATCTGAAGACAATGATGGCCTTAAGACGAAGCCTACTGCTGCGCATGGTAGATCTCACCCTCCAAAATCAAGTCTGGGTACTTCATCAGATATATATAGTTATATATTCGATATGTTAAAAATATAGTGTTAAAACATAGTGTAGTGAAGCTTGCAAAATACTATTAAAACGGATTAAAGACAAATTAAGTATTCAAGAACTTGTGTCCAAAAGATATGTCATCAACTGTGACATTTTTGAACTGCTTCATTTCTTTTAATTAATTAATTTCTTAAGTTAATTCGCCAGTCAGAACCTTGGACTAATTTGAGGTTCAAAGAGATAAATTATTAACAAAAAACTTAAACCCAAATTTGTAACAGTTTCATTTTTATTTTTTTTTTCTTTTTTAAATTTTTTTTCAAGTTAATGAACGTAGCTCTAGTCTGAAATTATTCTCAAGGTGTAGGTAGTCTAATTACTTGCTTCATCTCTTTGAAATATTCAACAAAAACTTTATATGTAAATTAGCCATCTAGACATAGCAAAAAACATCTAAGAGTGGTAGCTGACAAGTTCAATAATGAAGCAGAAAAAACTTTCTTCCAAGTCATCACAGTCTTAGAAGAAAAAACAAAATAAAGTGGAAGAGTACACAATGCCATGAAGATATATATATATAGAGAGAGAGATAATTATCCAACTATTATTATTATTTTTAAATTGTTCCAGCATATTGGTTTTTTGTGGTTACTCCATTCATTTTTGTCACCACACGTCTAAATCAATCTCTCTTAAAATTATAGCTTCTCAAAGAAAACTTCAACTAAGATGGAATACATTAGAGTGCCCCAAAGTGTGTTGTATGTAAAAATGGTAGTAGTTTTTACTTACTATTAGTATTTATTTGTTGGTAATGACTGAAATTAATAGGCCTAAACCCAAATTTACCTTCCTAGTAGTCTCATGCTAAATATCCTCCTCATACATTCATCATATCTGTATACTGTAATACATGATTCAATCATGCATGAGAAAAGGGACAAAATGTACGTAGCTCCTGTAAAATGATATCTTCAAGTTTCAAGCTTCCACTTTTATATTTATAAATTGGACTATATATATAGTAAAAAATAAGTTGTGAAGGTCTCTAAAAATTGAATTACTTAGCTGCTCTTCTTCATTTTCTATTTGAGATTGCATCAAATTTATATGGATATAGATTGGGAGAGGCCACTCGGATGTTGCCCCTATAGAGAGTATAGAATTTGGGGGTCCCTCTGTTCAAGTTTCAATTCATTATGTTTGGGCATTTTGTATCTTTGTGTTTGGGGTTTTAGTCCATTATGTCCAATTCAATATGTTTGGGCTTTTACCCCATTATGTTGCCACAGTCTTAGTACTTTCCAAAACTCTAGCCTTTCACTCATTTGGTTTGCTGGGCTTCTTTGAGACCACACAGGAACTTTCAATGGTATGCTCTCGAACTTCAGTAATCCAGTTGAAGAAATTCAGATTTCTTAGACTTTCTTCTTCTTCTTCCTTTTATTTTTTTAAAATTTTTCTCCAAATTTTCTTGGTAAACCGGTTATAGATTAAAAGAGAGTAAAAATCAAAGAAATCATCAATAAGAAATTGTAGGATCCATCTTAAAAATTTAATATTTTGGGGAAAATGCTATTATAGTTTGTCTTTGAAGTTTAGCCAAGGGGAGTAACTCTCACCCTACTTTAGCCCTAAGGTTAGCTAATGTATTTAAAAATTATTGTTAAAATAGAATAAAATGATACACAAAGTATACAAGCACAATATGTAAATGTATAGTTTTTGAGTGACAACACTCCTATAATTAACATCTTTGAAGTTGGATGGGCTTTCATGCATTTCTATGTCCCATTTATTGTCTTATTCTAAATTTCGTATCTAATATTTGTCTCGATTAATAAACAATTTAATTAGTATCCTAAATCTAGACTTTGCTATAAAGACTTAATATATGTGAAACAATAGAGAATATTACAAAGGCTGTTGTGGCATTGATTAAAGGTGGCTCATGTTTGATTATTAATTACTTGTTCATTTTGTTAATTGAGATGGGATTTATACATGATAATTTTGTTCTTATTGATTTATACACTAATTGAAGTATCCAGTTATTTAAAAATATAGTATCCATATTTACAGGTAAAGGGAAAAGTACAAGGGAAAGTGTATTGCCCACTAGGACCTCCCCTAGGAAAAGGGCATGTGTTAGGCTATTTGGAAACACGGAAACAGTGGAAGATGGTGCATCAACTGCTGAGTTCCCTACTGAGGAATCATAACAGATTCATCCAACTGAGAATGCTCCTAACGAGCATCAAATAATGAATAACCAAGGTAAGGATTTCTTAATGGTGAATGAAAGTGATATTGTTTTGGCTGTATACTTATAAATAGCACAAGCAAATGTACACAGGTGGACATGTAGAAGAAGCAGAGAATGATGGTGGAGGTACTGAGATGGAAAATATAGGTACTAGTACGTTAGAAATTGTACTCTGCAGTTTACTAATAATGGAACCATACACCGCATTTACTAGTTAATTTTAAATGGAGTTTATTTTCTCATATTGTATAATGTAGAAATACCAACCAGTGGTGGTACAAAAAAATGTGGAACAACAAGAGGTATTTCATTAGCAAAGAAAAAACTGCCAAGGGGAAAAATGGTCGTTACATCCCCCCCCCCCCCATATGATGCGCTTTGTAGGAAACTATTCCACAGAGTTTGTAACCGAGATTGGTGTGACAGTAAGGTGCCACGCACCACTCCATATAAAGACTTGGACTGATGTAAGTGTGGAAGTGAGAACACAAATGATAGAGTTCTTAAAGGTATTGTCATATTTCTTTTGATGCTTAATTTGGAAGGTATTATGATAAGTATTATCATACTTACAATTTATTGTAGGAGTCTTTTGAATTTAATGAAGATGTGGTCACCATGAGTGCACTAGATGCACAAATGAGGAGAAGTTTCAGAACATGGAGGTATAGGTTGTACGAGAAGGTGAAGAAGGCTCATAAGGAAGAGGATATAGCTGCAATCAAACCCGAACATATAATATAGGAAGAGTGGATGATCTTTGTCAATCATATCAACTCTGAGAAATTCCAGGTTTTGAAATCTTTTTTGTTGATTTTTGCATTGTGTCTGGGAATATTTGTTAGATTATATGTTTCTTTTATTTTTTTGTTTCTCCCTTGATTTGAGGGATCCATTAGTTATTTTATTAAACCTGTCAATAATATTTATTAAAAAAGTAATTGCCTTCCAAGCTGATGTTGAGGTACTCTTTACTTTTTTTTTCTTTTTTTTCATTTATTATTAATTATATGATATAAAAGCCTCTGTGCATTTCCACCGTTGCATTAACCTACAGCAAGAAAATATCTTAAAGGGAAATTTTTCTTTTGCTTTTTTTTTCCCCCTAATTAGTATACTGTTTAATGTTGATCTATATATGTATACGTACAAATATATATATATGTATATATATATGTATGTAGGTACGTATACACAGATAAAAGAGTAATAGCAAAGATGGGAAATTACAAAATGCAACTTTTTTTTTAGGAAAACAAATTAATATAATTAAGAAAATCTCAGAAACCATTTAATTAGTTTTGTTGGGCTCATCATGTTGCGCTAGTGATAATCTCGCGAGAGCATAGGAACATTGAGGAGTTAATTCTATGTGTGATTTATAATTAAATAGTTTCTCCTCAACCTCTATTTAACGGGGCTATAACCCAATTTATAAAAACAGTCACATGCATGTACTTGGGAGTTCATGCGTATATATATATATGTTGTTTGTGTACAAGCAAGAGTATAGTTCATATAGATAAAGGACGAGGCAAAAATAATACATTTAACAAACTTTGTTAATCCTCTAATTAAGAACACAACAAAAAATACATGTTTCACTAAATTAAAGAATATTCTTATGCATGTAGGAATATTAATACAAATACAGCTAGCTAGCAAGAGAAATCTCTTATGGATGCATGCATGCCAGTCAACATTGATCGTAGTACATATACAACATACACTTTTAGTTTGCTACATATTTATATATATGTGTGTGTGTGATCAAAAGGGAGTGTAAATTTGCATCTGAGACAAGATATGTTCAAAATTGTCAAAGGGCTTGTCAATTGGATGTGAGTGCATTCCTTCATAAGTGGTCACAACAATGCCTTCATCTTTTGTTAGACATTGGACTTGCTTCTTTACATGGCACCTCTCTGAGAATATTATTATTTATATTTCTTGTTGTATGTATGATATTTAAGATAATTCCAATCATATTAGTTTTGGTGTGTTTCTTAACATGACAGAAACGAAGCATTATAAACAAGACCAACAGGGAAGCTAGCAGAATTAATCATGCTGTTGGAACGAAGTCGGTCGCTCGAATGATTTATGAACAGAAAACAGAGGTGTGAAAATATAAGATTGCCTCTCAGTTTGCTTACTGCATATTTACACTTGGTATTGGTAGTCCATAGCATATTAAGTATATATGTATACATAGTAAATTTATATTTAAACATTATTTTCCATATGTATACAGGAAGTAGCAGAAAATGGAACTGAAGTTGATAAAATTCAACTATTTTATGATACTCATTATAGTAAGAGAAAACAACAG